>CM046338.1:4775282-5322474 GCA_025403435.1 Artocarpus heterophyllus | reverse complement strand
GTCGAGCCGTATTCACATAACCTATTTATTTGACATGATTAACTACATATTTGTATCATCTCCTGTTAATGATCTTCTGTCAAATAGGTTGAGCCATGTTGGCACGAGGCCATTGGCTATTTAATTAAGCTCTACGGTGCTATTGTAATATGCTTAGCATGACCTACAATTAATTTGTACCATGTCGTGCTGGGCAGACCGAGTCCATTTGACAACTCTAACGCAAACTCTCGAGTATTCATCAAGTTAAAGGTTTTAATTTATTTAATAACATGTAATCATATATATGTAATGACCTAAAGTGGATTGTCCCGCTTGTACATCCATTTATTAACTTCTGATTAGTAGTAGACAGTCTACTACCTTATTGGTTGTAGTGGTAGGCACGACATGCAAACAACAAAAGGGTAAAATGGGAATTTTGCAAGGCTCACTATATGGGATTACTAAATAAAAATCACATATCCTAGATCAAAAGGCCTGAAAACAATATAATTATATAACAATATTGGTGGAAGATATTAGATCGGCCCTTCTGGGGGACATTTATGTACTTAATTGAGGGATTTATTGTGAAGCAATCAAATGTAACATGTGGAGGAAGTGAGATTCTAATGCCAACATTTTTGTCGGTTCTCTAATGCTTGTTCTTCTACCATTTCATGCCTGAGAAAACTTAACAAAGTGCTATGCTTTCAATTGAAATCTCAGTTGAAACTGGTAAACTTAACGTTGGTATCATTGATTTAAAACACTGTAACGCCCCAATATGGGGGTTAACAGTTTTTAATGAGATAAAATAAAAATAAATAATAAAAGTAAAACCTTAAAAATAAAATTTGCCCGGGACTTAAATGAAAACTCTCAACTCAAAAATAAAAATATAAACGATAAATAAACCACAGTTTTAATGTAGCACCTTAAATTTAATAATATAAACTGTTGTCATCATCATTTTATCCCTCAACACATTGTAATACAGTCACAGAAAGTAACAATTGATGCTTACATTATCATGAAGAACATTCTTTACAATTGAGCAGTCCCAATGTAATATAGTTACATCGCTTCCTCAACTATATTTCTCGTAGCCACCTCACACTTAGTGAGTCCTGAAAAGATAAAAATATAAGGGTATGAGCAACACTATGCTCAGTAGAGAAAGCCATTACTCACCTTTAGGTTTTTATCATTACCACATTAAAACCTGCATGGTTAGTAAGTCACATCATATTCCAGATTATGAGGTTTATTATGATCACATCTTATGGATACCGTAGTTAATCATTACCAAGTGTCATAATTACACATTTATACAAATATTACCAATCATCATTGTTCCTAGGTATCCATGTTAAATTGAGTATCACTCAACTCATCGAAACTCAAATGGGCGCACTTGATCACCCTATAAACATTCCAAGGGTGTTCCGGTGAGGGGACATCAAGCCCCGAGTCCTCACCAAATCAATTCCTGTACAGTGTGTTCTGGGACTTTCAACCCAAGGAAGCGTCATCACCTTCCCCCTATTTTACCTTTTAGGGTATTCATGCCCAAGGACGTAACCGTCGCCCTTTTCATGTCTCACAATTTCTCTATATTAAATCATTATCAATAGAGTTAGTTTTCCTAACCATGCTTCTCAATTTATAACATGTGTCAATTCATTATGTTCCTCGCCGTACAATACAAGACGAGTCCATGTCATAGTTTCATATGTGATACTTATATAATATCAGTTCAACATAGATATATATATATATTGCGGCAAAACAATCAATTTTAATTCTATAAAAACCTCACAAAAGATGAGTAATAGAATCCCTACCTTTCAAGCTTATCAACAGTCTCTTAATCCTGGAATCAATTAACGTTAGCTCCATACTCCCTTGATCCTAAGGCGTGCATAAGGACAATTAAAACTAAAGCACAACATACAACTACATTCATAAAATTTATTTTAATTTAATCTTAGAATTTCAAGAAATAACCACTGCCCATAGAGGTATTATAAAGTTTAACAATATAAATTTTCTGTCTAGGGCATATACACTTAGACTTCATACATATGCTCCAAAATAGCAACAAACATATACTTAGGTTTAAGAACGCAAATTTGAATAATCCTTTAGTATAAAAGAAAATTTATAAATGAAAGACTAAATTTGTTCATAAGATTCTAACCTCGGATTATGGTTAGTTGGAAGCTTGAAATGGTTTCAAAACAGGTTCCTTTACATCGATATGACTGAAATTCTTGCTCAAATGGAGGTGATGGTGGCTGATTTTTATGGCTGCCTTGAAGAAGTTCTCTAAGTATTTTGCTTCAGCAAAGAAATGAGAAGAAGAGTGTGGGAACCGTGGAAGAGAAAGGAAGAAAAGATGAAGTCTTTGAAAAGAAGTGATAGAAACAATTATAGAGGAGACATGTTGAAGCATGTCACGGAGGAAATAAAGAAAATGAGGGTCAAGAGTAGTTGGAAAAGACATCCTTATGTCTCATCTAAAGACTTTAACACATATAATGCCAATATGACATTTTTGAGATTTATTAGAAGTTCTAAGACTTTTTAGTAATCATACTACATAAATATAGGAGAATTTTAGAAAATTTAAAAATAGATAAAAATAAATATTATAAAATAAATTTAAATAAAGCAATTTTTTTTTATACACTAAAAATTAATTTAATTACCTCAATACCCGTTAGAAGAATAACGGGTGTCACAGCTCTACCCCCCTTAAAGAAATTTCGTCCTCGAAATTTCAATTCTAGCAATACTAGTAAAAATTATGATTCCACTATGATTCCAATTCTGAGTCTAAACCGTTAATGTTGTTTGTCCTCCAAATTTAAGTTATCGTATCTCCACTTATTTACTTGCATAATAAATCTTACTCCTAAATCCCTCAATGAGAGTATTTCTGACAAGTTTCAACTTATAACACCGTATAATAGTCTAAGAATCTGATCAGGCCTACATATTGACCATATCATGATTCCAGTCCTTCATTGTCCATGGACTGTGATTTACAATCACATTTAAGGAGATTGCCAGAGAAATTTTATATACTTCATCTTTAGGTTCCTTTTCCTTTTTGAGTAAGGAAAAGTCAAATATATTTGATTTCATACCTCAACTAATAAACTAAAACATAATCATAAAACATATATCACAAACACTTATATTCAAAACCATACATTAAACTTATTCATAGAGATATTAAACGGAATCTCTGGTTGCAAACATACCCGACATATTTTTCATTAAACAGCTATCCTCATGACACAAACATTCAATCCAAATAATATACTCATATTTCATATGGAATATCCCCATAACTGACTTTGGTACTTCCACATAATATTAACAGAATATTACACATTACAAACATGATACGGATACGTTTCGAGAGTACAAGGCACTCCGTATACCAGCTATCCATATCATGCATGCTTAGAGGATACAAAAACATCGATAAACAAAAGATCGGACCTTAAGAAGGATGCGTTTCGAGAGCATCAAGTACTCCGTATCCAGCCATCCCGGCATTAGGCTCAATGAATCTAAAAGATTGAACAACAACGTACCACAAGAAACACAGAATACAAGGCAAACGGTTATTCGTAACACACGAAATACGGACACACATGCCTACATGCCAAAGATAAAACAAAAAGATTACAAATGGAGATTAAAATCAATGGGCCGCTCCTGGCTTTCCCTTTCCCATTCAAGCTTGGATGTTGCAGTGTCGGATTCTGGATGTATGATTTGCATTTTATCTATCAATTCCTCAGCTGTTGAAGCAGTGACAAAGATTTGTCTCTCCGATTCTGTAGTGATGTTTTCTTCCACAGCGTAATCTAGAAATTTCAAAAGACCGTCATAAAAACCCTTTACGTTCAGCAGTCCCAAAGGTTTGGAATAAAAGCCCAACAATTGCCCACAAGCAACTATAAATATTTCCTCAAGAGTACCTAGACCACCAGGTAATGCTATAAAAGCATCAGAATTATAGATTATGTCTTTAAAATTTTTAGGGATACTCCTGACTCCTTCTCCCTTACCTATGGCTTCCTTACAAAGGTTTCCTTCAACTGGAATATGAGGCCAAATTCTTACATCAGTAGCGTCGCTAGACCTAGCTGCTAGTGCCATATTTACCATCATTTTTATACTACCACCCCCATAGATTATGTTAATCTTTTTGTGTGCTAGGACTTGCCCTAAGTGATTTGTAGCTTCTAAATAAGCTTTATCTTTTCCAAGGCTGGAACCACAAAAGACACAGACATTCTTTATTTTCTTCGTGGACTGGGAGGTAGACATATTTGGTTTATAGAAGTGGTTGTTTAATGTCTGCTCCACCTAGACTTCGGGTTCTACATGAGATTTTAAAGATGAGAAATATACAAAAAGGGCTAAAGAGATAGACGAGTAGGTAATGAAAAGGTAATCCAAAGATTTAAACAAAATCTTGTGCGGATAAGAAAGTAAGATAAGGTGATTGATAGTTTACAGAAAATCTGATTCACTTTTTGAAAAAGATTAGACTCTAATTGTATAACTTTTGACAATTGAGAACAATTCGACAGAAGACCCTCATGACACAACTGTAGACTTTTTGACAAATATACACCAAGTCTAGAAATTTAATATAAACGACAAATACTGTAGAACTTTTGAAATTTGAGACACAAATCTTGAAATATCTGGATAAGCTTTTCAAAATTCAAACATATTACTGTACCGTATGTGACGTGTCTGATAAGATAATATATTTTATTATATATATATTTAAGAAAATCATAAATTAAATAAGATATTAACACTTACTGTATCAATCTAATAATCACAATTATTTCAAACACAAAAGCAAATATTCTGAGTAAAAGAAAAACACAAACTGTTGAACATCAGCTAAAACTGCTTCAAATAAGCAAAGACTAAATAACCTTTATAGAGAGATGACTTATTCCCCATCCAGTTTTCTTATGGCTTGGCAAACAGGATCTAAAAATACCATATTCCTGAGGCGTTGTCTTTCTGTATAAAATTTAGGCCAGAGTTTAAAAATAGCTCCTTGAACATATCCACTAGGGTGACCGTGGAGAGGAAGATGGATGCTATCCAAGTTCTCCTTTGAAAGTCCATCCCTACAAAACCTTATTTTATCCTCTCTATTCGTAGACATATAACCAGGTGAAGTACATTTACCGTTACAATTTTGTCTTCCACATTTGTTACAAGCGACCACGATGGCACGAGCTCTTCTTTTCATTGCACTACGACTGGTACCTGTTCCTGGTAAACCGACATCTTGACTAAAGTCACTCGGACGGATTTTCCCCTCTATTAACATTCTCACATCACAAGGGATACCAAAACGCATAAGAATCCACAACCGAGTAATTCTAGCCTTGTATTTCTTTCTGAGAATCTTTTGGGAGAGTGATGGGAAATACTTTCTCAGGTGTTGGTACTTTGGGTCCATGATGAGATGAAAGAAGAGTAAATAGAAAGGAAAAATTAAGATAGTAAATTGCAGAATCCTAGAATTCCTTCTTCTTTTAGAGAAAAAGAAGAATTTTTAATGAAAAAGAAGAGGATTTGCGATTTAGAGAGAAAATAACAAACTAAGAGAGAAAAAGTGAACTCGGAGAAATAAGCTCCTATGCACAGTAAACGTATTTGTAAACAATAATTAAACCACTGTATATGACACGTATAGAAACCACGTGGGAGAGACAGTGTGAATCAAACTGATTTAAGATTTAAACTAGGCCCAAATGTTCTTAGTTGAAAATGGTCAGGTTGTTTCGGGCCTTAACACATTTAGAACGAGTTAAATAACAAACATAAAATTGAAAACCAATTTGTATAAATCTTAAACCCAATTCAAAGTCTACTATAGATAAGTTAACTATGAACAACAAATCTAATTTAACGACAACAAGGATCTTCCTGAATGATCCAGCAACTCAAATAATTTTGTTTTAATCAAAACCTTATTGAACAATGCATACACCCATATGTTATTCATAATACTTAACATCTATCAATGGATTCATCATCATTACTACCAAGGGTTTAGAATGTGACTAACCTTGAAATCAATACGATTTACGTCTTTCAACATAGACCATATCAATGAACAAAGACACTTGATGTTACTACTTAAGAACATCTACAATCCCCACAATTCTACTTATACAATATATAATTTCCTCATATAACAAAACCTTAGGTAACCAAAAGATTCACTGATACACTTAAATACAATGTACGTAACAAAATATTCCAATTTTGAGATTCATGCATTCTAGACTTTACACAGTCTCAACAGACCAAAAGTCTAACATTTATCTCTCTCAAGATTCAATACCATGATTCCCAACTTATATCATATTCCTCAAATATATAGAACTTTTAAGAAAAGATATTGACACTTATGTGCTCCATCGAATCCACACATAATCATTACTTAGGTTTGAATCAATTACGAAAAATTTGGCATATCTATGTCAAACTTTAAAATCAATAAATCAAGCCTTATATTTCTCATTGTTTTTCACGAGACAAAAGGCTCTTAAATCCTCGTATCTATACGAATTTCTCATCGTTTAGACGAATTAGATATGCTTATAGATCCAAATATTATACGAATCTCTCATAAGCATTCTACTTATAAACTTATTCCATATAATTATCATTCCCTCATAACTATTAATACTTTCCTTCTATATAATTATTGTACTCATATAACCATTAGTATTTTCATTCTATGGCCTTTCCATGTTATATCCTTCTAGACTGTATAAATCAATGTGAAGGTTCATTTTGATGATGACAATGAAAATTCAGCTTCAAAACCATCTCAAAAATATATATTTTTTTAAAGTGATGCTACACTCCCTAGGTTAACCGAACCTAGGCTCTGATACCAAAAATTCTGTAACGCCCCTATATGGGGGTTAACAGTTTTTAATGAGATAAAATAAAAATAAATAATAAAAGTAAAACCTTAAAAATAAAATTTGCCCGGGACTTAAATGAAAACTCTCAACTCAAAAATAAAAATATAAACGATAAATAAACCACAGTTTTAATGTAGCACCTTAAATTTAATAATATAAACTGTTGTCATCATCATTTTATCCCTCAACACATTGTAATACAGTCACAGAAAGTAACAATTGATGCTTACATTATCATGAAGAACATTCTTTACAATTGAGCAGTCCCAATGTAATATAGTTACATCGCTTCCTCAACTATATTTCTCGTAGCCACCTCACACTTAGTGAGTCCTGAAAAGATAAAAATATAAGGGTATGAGCAACACTATGCTCAGTAGAGAAAGCCATTACTCACCTTTAGGTTTTTATCATTACCACATTAAAACCTACATGGTTAGTAAGTCACATCATATTCCAGATTATGAGGTTTATTATGATCACATCTTATGGATACCGTAGTTAATCATTACCAAGTGTCATAATTACACATTTATACAAATATTACCAATCATCATTGTTCCTCGGTATCCATGTTAAATTGAGTATCACTCAACTCATCGAAACTCAAATGGGCGCACTTGATCACCCTATAAACATTCCAAGGGTGTTCCGGTGAGGGGACATCAAGCCCCGAGTCCTCACCAAATCAATTCCTGTACAGTGTGTTCTGGGACTTTCAACCCAAGGAAGCGTCATCACCTTCCCCCTATTTTACCTTTTAGGGTATTCATGCCCAAGGACGTAACCGTCGCCCTTTTCATGTCTCACAATTTCTCTATATTAAATCATTATCAATAGAGTTAGTTTTCCTAACCATGCTTCTCAATTTATAACATGTGTCAATTCATTATGTTCCTCGCCGTACAATACAAGACGAGTCCATGTCATAGTTTCATATGTGATACTTATATAATATCAGTTCAACATAGATATATATATATATTGCGGCAAAACAATCAATTTTAATTCTATAAAAACCTCACAAAAGATGAGTAATAGAATCCCTACCTTTCAAGCTTATCAACAGTCTCTTAATCCTGGAATCAATTAACGTTAGCTCCATACTCCCTTGATCCTAAGGCGTGCATAAGGACAATTAAAACTAAAGCACAACATACAACTACATTCATAAAATTTATTTTAATTTAATCTTAGAATTTCAAGAAATAACCACTGCCCATAGAGGTATTATAAAGTTTAACAATATAAATTTTCTGTCTAGGGCATATACACTTAGACTTCATACATATGCTCCAAAATAGCAACAAACATATACTTAGGTTTAAGAACGCAAATTTGAATAATCCTTTAGTATAAAAGAAAATTTATAAATGAAAGACTAAATTTGTTCATAAGATTCTAACCTCGGATTATGGTTAGTTGGAAGCTTGAAATGGTTTCAAAACAGGTTCCTTTACATCGATATGACTGAAATTCTTGCTCAAATGGAGGTGATGGTGGCTGATTTTTATGGCTGCCTTGAAGAAGTTCTCTAAGTATTTTGCTTCAGCAAAGAAATGAGAAGAAGAGTGTGGGAACCGTGGAAGAGAAAGGAAGAAAAGATGAAGTCTTTGAAAAGAAGTGATAGAAACAATTATAGAGGAGACATGTTGAAGCATGTCACGGAGGAAATAAAGAAAATGAGGGTCAAGAGTAGTTGGAAAAGACATCCTTATGTCTCATCTAAAGACTTTAACACATATAATGCCAATATGACATTTTTGAGATTTATTAGAAGTTCTAAGACTTTTAGTAATCATACTACATAAATATAGGAGAATTTTAGAAAATTTAAAAATAGATAAAAATAAATATTATAAAATAAATTTAAATAAAGCAATTTTTTTTTTATACACTAAAAATTAATTTAATTACCTCAATACCCGTTAGAAGAATAACGGGTGTCACAGCTCTACCCCCCTTAAAGAAATTTCGTCCTCGAAATTTCAATTCTAGCAATACTAGTAAAAATTATGATTCCACTATGATTCCAATTCTGAGTCTAAACCGTTAATGTTGTTTGTCCTCCAAATTTAAGTTATCGTATCTCCACTTATTTACTTGCATAATAAATCTTACTCCTAAATCCCTCAATGAGAGTATTTCTGACAAGTTTCAACTTATAACACCGTATAATAGTCTAAGAATCTGATCAGGCCTACATATTGACCATATCATGATTCCAGTCCTTCATTGTCCATGGACTGTGATTTACAATCACATTTAAGGAGATTGCCAGAGAAATTTTATATACTTCATCTTTAGGTTCCTTTTCCTTTTTGAGTAAGGAAAAGTCAAATATATTTGATTTCATACCTCAACTAATAAACTAAAACATAATCATAAAACATATATCACAAACACTTATATTCAAAACCATACATTAAACTTATTCATAGAGATATTAAACGGAATCTCTGGTTGCAAACATACCCGACATATTTTTCATTAAACAGCTATCCTCATGACACAAACATTCAATCCAAATAATATACTCATATTTCATATGGAATATCCCCATAACTGACTTTGGTACTTCCACATAATATTAACAGAATATTACACATTACAAACATGATACGGATACGTTTCGAGAGTACAAGGCACTCCGTATACCAGCTATCCATATCATGCATGCTTAGAGGATACAAAAACATCGATAAACAAAAGATCGGACCTTAAGAAGGATGCGTTTCGAGAGCATCAAGTACTCCGTATCCAGCCATCCCGGCATTAGGCTCAATGAATCTAAAAGATTGAACAACAACGTACCACAAGAAACACAGAATACAAGGCAAACGGTTATTCGTAACACACGAAATACGGACACACATGCCTACATGCCAAAGATAAAACAAAAAGATTACAAATGGAGATTAAAATCAATGGGCCGCTCCTGGCTTTCCCTTTCCCATTCAAGCTTGGATGTTGCAGTGTCGGATTCTGGATGTATGATTTGCATTTTATCTATCAATTCCTCAGCTGTTGAAGCAGTGACAAAGATTTGTCTCTCCGATTCTGTAGTGATGTTTTCTTCCACAGCGTAATCTAGAAATTTCAAAAGACCGTCATAAAAACCCTTTACGTTCAGCAGTCCCAAAGGTTTGGAATAAAAGCCCAACAATTGCCCACAAGCAACTATAAATATTTCCTCAAGAGTACCTAGACCACCAGGTAATGCTATAAAAGCATCAGAATTATAGATTATGTCTTTAAAATTTTTAGGGATACTCCTGACTCCTTCTCCCTTACCTATGGCTTCCTTACAAAGGTTTCCTTCAACTGGAATATGAGGCCAAATTCTTACATCAGTAGCGTCGCTAGACCTAGCTGCTAGTGCCATATTTACCATCATTTTTATACTACCACCCCCATAGATTATGTTAATCTTTTTGTGTGCTAGGACTTGCCCTAAGTGATTTGTAGCTTCTAAATAAGCTTTATCTTTTCCAAGGCTGGAACCACAAAAGACACAGACATTCTTTATTTTCTTCGTGGACTGGGAGGTAGACATATTTGGTTTATAGAAGTGGTTGTTTAATGTCTGCTCCACCTAGACTTCGGGTTCTACATGAGATTTTAAAGATGAGAAATATACAAAAAGGGCTAAAGAGATAGACGAGTAGGTAATGAAAAGGTAATCCAAAGATTTAAACAAAATCTTGTGCGGATAAGAAAGTAAGATAAGGTGATTGATAGTTTACAGAAAATCTGATTCACTTTTTGAAAAAGATTAGACTCTAATTGTATAACTTTTGACAATTGAGAACAATTCGACAGAAGACCCTCATGACACAACTGTAGACTTTTTGACAAATATACACCAAGTCTAGAAATTTAATATAAACGACAAATACTGTAGAACTTTTGAAATTTGAGACACAAATCTTGAAATATCTGGATAAGCTTTTCAAAATTCAAACATATTACTGTACCGTATGTGACGTGTCTGATAAGATAATATATTTTATTATATATATATTTAAGAAAATCATAAATTAAATAAGATATTAACACTTACTGTATCAATCTAATAATCACAATTATTTCAAACACAAAAGCAAATATTCTGAGTAAAAGAAAAACACAAACTGTTGAACATCAGCTAAAACTGCTTCAAATAAGCAAAGACTAAATAACCTTTATAGAGAGATGACTTATTCCCCATCCAGTTTTCTTATGGCTTGGCAAACAGGATCTAAAAATACCATATTCCTGAGGCGTTGTCTTTCTGTATAAAATTTAGGCCAGAGTTTAAAAATAGCTCCTTGAACATATCCACTAGGGTGACCGTGGAGAGGAAGATGGATGCTATCCAAGTTCTCCTTTGAAAGTCCATCCCTACAAAACCTTATTTTATCCTCTCTATTCGTAGACATATAACCAGGTGAAGTACATTTACCGTTACAATTTTGTCTTCCACATTTGTTACAAGCGACCACGATGGCACGAGCTCTTCTTTTCATTGCACTACGACTGGTACCTGTTCCTGGTAAACCGACATCTTGACTAAAGTCACTCGGACGGATTTTCCCCTCTATTAACATTCTCACATCACAAGGGATACCAAAACGCATAAGAATCCACAACCGAGTAATTCTAGCCTTGTATTTCTTTCTGAGAATCTTTTGGGAGAGTGATGGGAAATACTTTCTCAGGTGTTGGTACTTTGGGTCCATGATGAGATGAAAGAAGAGTAAATAGAAAGGAAAAATTAAGATAGTAAATTGCAGAATCCTAGAATTCCTTCTTCTTTTAGAGAAAAAGAAGAATTTTTAATGAAAAAGAAGAGGATTTGCGATTTAGAGAGAAAATAACAAACTAAGAGAGAAAAAGTGAACTCGGAGAAATAAGCTCCTATGCACAGTAAACGTATTTGTAAACAATAATTAAACCACTGTATATGACACGTATAGAAACCACGTGGGAGAGACAGTGTGAATCAAACTGATTTAAGATTTAAACTAGGCCCAAATGTTCTTAGTTGAAAATGGTCAGGTTGTTTCGGGCCTTAACACATTTAGAACGAGTTAAATAACAAACATAAAATTGAAAACCAATTTGTATAAATCTTAAACCCAATTCAAAGTCTACTATAGATAAGTTAACTATGAACAACAAATCTAATTTAACGACAACAAGGATCTTCCTGAATGATCCAGCAACTCAAATAATTTTGTTTTAATCAAAACCTTATTGAACAATGCATACACCCATATGTTATTCATAATACTTAACATCTATCAATGGATTCATCATCATTACTACCAAGGGTTTAGAATGTGACTAACCTTGAAATCAATACGATTTACGTCTTTCAACATAGACCATATCAATGAACAAAGACACTTGATGTTACTACTTAAGAACATCTACAATCCCCACAATTCTACTTATACAATATATAATTTCCTCATATAACAAAACCTTAGGTAACTAAAAGATTCACTGATACACTTAAATACAATGTACGTAACAAAATATTCCAATTTTGAGATTCATGCATTCTAGACTTTACACAGTCTCAACAGACCAAAAGTCTAACATTTATCTCTCTCAAGATTCAATACCATGATTCCCAACTTATATCATATTCCTCAAATATATAGAACTTTTAAGAAAAGATATTGACACTTATGTGCTCCATCGAATCCACACATAATCATTACTTAGGTTTGAATCAATTACGAAAAATTTGGCATATCTATGTCAAACTTTAAAATCAATAAATCAAGCCTTATATTTCTCATTGTTTTTCACGAGACAAAAGGCTCTTAAATCCTCGTATCTATACGAATTTCTCATCGTTTAGACGAATTAGATATGCTTATAGATCCAAATATTATACGAATCTCTCATAAGCATTCTACTTATAAACTTATTCCATATAATTATCATTCCCTCATAACTATTAATACTTTCCTTCTATATAATTATTGTACTCATATAACCATTAGTATTTTCATTCTATGGCCTTTCCATGTTATATCCTTCTAGACTGTATAAATCAATGTGAAGGTTCATTTTGATGATGACAATGAAAATTCAGCTTCAAAACCATCTCAAAAATATATATTTTTTTAAAGTGATGCTACACTCCCTAGGTTAACCGAACCTAGGCTCTGATACCAAAAATTCTGTAACGCCCCTATATGGGGGTTAACAGTTTTTAATGAGATAAAATAAAAATAAATAATAAAAGTAAAACCTTAAAAATAAAATTTGCCCGGGACTTAAATGAAAACTCTCAACTCAAAAATAAAAATATAAACGATAAATAAACCACAGTTTTAATGTAGCACCTTAAATTTAATAATATAAACTGTTGTCATCATCATTTTATCCCTCAACACATTGTAATACAGTCACAGAAAGTAACAATTGATGCTTACATTATCATGAA
Source organism: Artocarpus heterophyllus (assembly GCA_025403435.1). Taxonomy (NCBI): domain Eukaryota; kingdom Viridiplantae; phylum Streptophyta; class Magnoliopsida; order Rosales; family Moraceae; genus Artocarpus; species Artocarpus heterophyllus. Next base: position 5,309,046 of record CM046338.1, on the reverse strand, counting down.
GAACATTCTTTACAATTGAGCAGTCCCAATGTAATATAGTTACATCGCTTCCTCAACTATATTTCTCGTAGCCACCTCACACTTAGTGAGTCCTGAAAAGATAAAAATATAAGGGTATGAGCAACACTATGCTCAGTAGAGAAAGCCATTACTCACCTTTAGGTTTTTATCATTACCACATTAAAACCTGCATGGTTAGTAAGTCACATCATATTCCAGATTATGAGGTTTATTATGATCACATCTTATGGATACCGTAGTTAATCATTACCAAGTGTCATAATTACACATTTATACAAATATTACCAATCATCATTGTTCCTAGGTATCCATGTTAAATTGAGTATCACTCAACTCATCGAAACTCAAATGGGCGCACTTGATCACCCTATAAACATTCCAAGGGTGTTCCGGTGAGGGGACATCAAGCCCCGAGTCCTCACCAAATCAATTCCTGTACAGTGTGTTCTGGGACTTTCAACCCAAGGAAGCGTCATCACCTTCCCCCTATTTTACCTTTTAGGGTATTCATGCCCAAGGACGTAACCGTCGCCCTTTTCATGTCTCACAATTTCTCTATATTAAATCATTATCAATAGAGTTAGTTTTCCTAACCATGCTTCTCAATTTATAACATGTGTCAATTCATTATGTTCCTCGCCGTACAATACAAGACGAGTCCATGTCATAGTTTCATATGTGATACTTATATAATATCAGTTCAACATAGATATATATATATATTGCGGCAAAACAATCAATTTTAATTCTATAAAAACCTCACAAAAGATGAGTAATAGAATCCCTACCTTTCAAGCTTATCAACAGTCTCTTAATCCTGGAATCAATTAACGTTAGCTCCATACTCCCTTGATCCTAAGGCGTGCATAAGGACAATTAAAACTAAAGCACAACATACAACTACATTCATAAAATTTATTTTAATTTAATCTTAGAATTTCAAGAAATAACCACTGCCCATAGAGGTATTATAAAGTTTAACAATATAAATTTTCTGTCTAGGGCATATACACTTAGACTTCATACATATGCTCCAAAATAGCAACAAACATATACTTAGGTTTAAGAACGCAAATTTGAATAATCCTTTAGTATAAAAGAAAATTTATAAATGAAAGACTAAATTTGTTCATAAGATTCTAACCTCGGATTATGGTTAGTTGGAAGCTTGAAATGGTTTCAAAACAGGTTCCTTTACATCGATATGACTGAAATTCTTGCTCAAATGGAGGTGATGGTGGCTGATTTTTATGGCTGCCTTGAAGAAGTTCTCTAAGTATTTTGCTTCAGCAAAGAAATGAGAAGAAGAGTGTGGGAACCGTGGAAGAGAAAGGAAGAAAAGATGAAGTCTTTGAAAAGAAGTGATAGAAACAATTATAGAGGAGACATGTTGAAGCATGTCACGGAGGAAATAAAGAAAATGAGGGTCAAGAGTAGTTGGAAAAGACATCCTTATGTCTCATCTAAAGACTTTAACACATATAATGCCAATATGACATTTTTGAGATTTATTAGAAGTTCTAAGACTTTTTAGTAATCATACTACATAAATATAGGAGAATTTTAGAAAATTTAAAAATAGATAAAAATAAATATTATAAAATAAATTTAAATAAAGCAATTTTTTTTTTATACACTAAAAATTAATTTAATTACCTCAATACCCGTTAGAAGAATAACGGGTGTCACAAACACTATGTCTCTATTTGATATTTTGGTTGGAACCGCTTAATTCTAGTCAATAAAAAATATAAAACTTTCAGTGGAAATCTCAGTTGAAACTAGTAAACTTAACTTTGGTATCATTGATTCAAAACACTATGTCTCTATTTGGTATCTTGGTTGGAACCGTTTAATTCGAGTAAATAAAATATAAAACTTTTAGTAGCTATAATAAATAACAAAATGTTACTACAGTGTAGAGCTTAAACATGCTATCGTTTTCAAATCAACGTTTTTTTAATTTCCAACCAGTCCCTCAAACATTTTTTATAGCATGTAAAAACTTTACATTGTGGTTTACTTTTGTTTTATATCATAAAATATGAGAGTTTTATACTGTAACAGTTTAAATCATTAGGTTTGAACAATGTTGCCAAACACTATAAGATTAGACAAACATCCGCGAATGGGATTTGTCCATACTCTATTTTTCTTTTCAGTTGTTTCTTCATGAAAGATGATAAAAATTTTCTGTCATCGATGCAACAACGATCACATGATGTTCACACGATGAGTTTTCATCAATAATTAATGACGAACAAAAAGGTTAGTAGGTTACTAAACTAAACAAATGAAGATTAAAAGATAGTTAGGCCTCTTACTTTTGAAACAGGAAGCAAAGTAGGAAGCAGAGATCGTAGCTAGGTAGCCAGGGAGTTGAACCAAAGTTTAATGGGCCCCATGGGAGACCCCATTACAAGGCCACAAGAAATTCCTCTCCTTTTTGAAAAATTACACAAAAGAACACAATTTCAATTTTAATGTAAGTAAATAAACTTTAAAAATATTTAAATACATAATATTTTTTATAGTTATGTGGTCTTTTTAAACATTTAAATTTTATATTTTACTTCTTTTTTTTTCGTTTTCGTTTTTCGTTATCTTGTTGTTACTTTTATGTTTTTCACTATATCATCCTATATCAAAATAAATTTTGTTTTAATTTCAGTGAGCTTTTTATTAAACATTGTTATATTTTAATCTATTTATTCTTATTGTCAATTAATGATGGTTTAATTCTCCCATTCATTCTTTTTTTTTTGCAAGTAATAATGTACAAATAGTGCCACGAAAGTGAACAATAAAACGGGACTTTAAGCCATGAACCAACCGAACAAGCTCATACTTAGCATAAAGTTCCCAAGTCACTTTCGGTAAACTTAACTATCGATTGGTCTACTTGGGGCCTTTTAGGAGGGAAGCTTTCACAGGCCACAACTGGTGGGTTTTGGAAGCATTGGCGTAAGGTCAAATACTTGGAACAGTTTTCGGATTCTTGTGAGTTGTGGCTTATCTCTCTCTCTCTCTATCTTCTTCTTTTCTTTTTTTTCTTTTTTTTTTTCAAGTCACATTATAAAGTGTGGCCCAAAACTTAATACCTTTCACCTTTCCCCTTCTCTTTTCCAATCCCTTTTGTCTTCTTCTACATTTTTTTTGATTTCACATTTTTGTTCCTTCTTTTTTCCATGTCATTTTGTTTTACTCCTCCCTTCCATCTCCATCTGTCTTTATAATTGCGGGCCTTGCAACCCGAGCTACATTGGGGCTTGTGATCATGAGTGTCTTTAGCTGATTTGGGCCTTATATGTTTCTCAGCCCATAACATATTGGATCAAATATCAAATCAATTTCCAGCTCCTTTTTTTATTGGTCTAGAAAAATTTTACTATACTGTTTTCCTTTATAAAATTTGAATTGCTAATTAGAGTTTTTTGGTTCAAGTATTTAAATAAAATATTTAAATAAAAATTTAAATTTTTATAAAAAAAAATACTGTAGCAAAATAATTTCAACTGTGATTCAAAACACGAAATAAACGGATCCTAAATTATTTTAGGTTTAAATCTGTATGTAAATAATTTATTTATTATGTAAATAAAAGACATTTTATACTCTATATAAAATAATAAATAAATTATTTACCCTTTAAATTTATTTTCAATGTTAATAAGAATTATTTATAATATAAATAATATAGTAAATAAATTATTTATCCTATAAACATGTTATTTACTATAAATATTTTTAAAATTTGATATTTACTGTAATTAATTATGAAAAAAATAACATGTACTATAGTTTTTGAATTTTTTTATTGATTGAATGTGGCTAAAGAAGCTTTCTTGTACATGTTTGAAAGGTTAAGGGGTCTAAATAGGGTGCTTAGAAATAAATAAAGTTCTAAATGTTATAATATAAAGCTTTTATACAGTAAGTTAAATTCTAACTTGGCTCCTGTTGAATAGAGAGATAGATTGGGAAGATTATAAAATTGATCCAAGCAGATTCCCTTGGTCCGGTGTCGTTTCGCTAAATGAACCAGGAGAAGAAACCGCGAAACGAAAAATGGGGGAAAAAAAAACAATAAAGGAAAGGCCAAAATGAAAAACCTTCCCGCGAATCTTGAAAGTGCGTGCCACGCTGGCAATCCCCGTGCTCACTGTCTTGACCAATGAGAGCTCATCTTTACCGCCTATATAATACAATCTCACTGCTTCTTCATTTTCAACAATCGGGGTACTCCATTCTTCTGCACTTTCTCATGCGCAAAAGTCTCTGTTAGGGTTCGTCTTTGTCACTGTTGATCTCTTTAAAATCTTCCCTTTTCGATCGAGAAGATGAGTTCGACAGCCGCTGCTGGTTCGACGAAGGGCGGCAGAGGCAAGCCCAAGGCATCCAAGTCCGTGTCGCGGTCCTCGAAGGCAGGTCTCCAGTTTCCGGTCGGTCGGATCGCCAGGTTCCTTAAGGCCGGGAAGTACGCCGAGCGTGTCGGCGCCGGAGCTCCGGTCTATCTCTCCGCCGTTCTCGAGTACCTAGCCGCCGAGGTATGTTCCTCCTCGTATTCGCTTTAGTGTACTTTTCAGTAGAGGCGATTTAGAATTTTAAATTTTCCCTTTCTAATTTCACTATTTCGTGGCGTTTCTAAAACCTATATGAAATATCTGTTTGGCAATGGGTCGTTGTTTGTTTGATTTTAGGCAGTTTCTTTTATTCTAATGGTTTCAAAGACTGGATTTTTATCCCTTTTTTTGGGGGTCTGATTTGATTTGATTTTCTTAAATCTAGGTTACATGAATTTTGCTCTATACCTTTTTCATTGATGTTACTTTTTGTTTTTGGTTGCGATCGCTTAGGTTCTGGAGCTTGCTGGGAACGCCGCGAGAGATAACAAGAAGAATCGTATAGTGCCGAGACACATCCAGCTTGCGGTGAGAAATGACGAGGAGTTGAGCAAACTTTTGGGGTCAGTGACCATTGCCAATGGCGGAGTTTTACCCAACATTCACCAAACGCTTCTGCCCAAGAAGGTCGGCAAAGGAAAGGGCGATATCGGTTCCGCTTCTCAAGAATTTTAGGGCTTTTCTTAGCTATTGTCATTACTACAGTGTAATATATAGGGATTTCTTGTTTTGCTTAATGTTTTGTCTTCTCTCAAAATATCTTGTATCCTGAATATGGATCTATTAGCGCTTTGCTGATCAATCTATTTTACAAGTTTATTTGACGTGTTTAATCTATATAATTTTGCCTTTACTTATTTCTCTTTAATCTTGAATTTAACCGAAGTAAAGCGAATATACTATAGATGACCAAGCTGTGATTTATTTGACATTCCGTCGCCAATTATGCTTATCGTTTTAACAAGACATGCTAAGTTTTATGGAGTTTACATTGCAAGCAAACAAGCAAATGTTGCGTGGAATAAAAGCTTATCTTAATTTCCTGGTAAATTATTGTTTTTCATTGGAGTATAAGGGTACAGTAGAATTGGATAAAAAGGAGGTAACCTTAATTGGAGCATAAAGGTAGAATTAGATAATACATTTTTTATTTTAGAAGAATAAGGGAGAAGGCGATTGAATTTAAATGTGTAATTTTGTACCCTGCTTGCAGTATGAATTTCTGGCCGTTGATTAGAAGACATCTGTCGTATGCCGATGCTTAAAACTTACAACTTTACGGGTCGGCGTTGAGAATATTTTTTGTCATTTATCCACCTTTTGTGGCTTTAAACGTCCGTCACATCAAAGCTTGGCAAGTGGGTATTCTTGTAAGAGATTAATGGTTATTTTCGGTGAATGGGAAGTGTGATGCTTCATTATGCGGGCTTATCACGCTTTTCCGGACAAAGATTTCCTTCCTTTGGAGTTGTACGTTCGGTGGAGCAGGTTAGTGTGTCAAGACGAAAAGTATTGGAGAAAGTGGATGGGGAGCTCACAAAGGGAGACGAGAAAGCAGCACTCTCAATCGTAAAGGATTTGCAAGGCAAGCCTGGTGGGCTTTGCTGTTTTGGTGCCGCCAGACAGGATGGTTTCACTCTTTCATCTTTTCAAATGACTACTATTTTCTTGGAATGGAACAGAATGGATCACTATGCTGCATGTAATTGCATACCAGGTGCCCCAGAGACTTTACACCTTGGACGAGCTAAAGCTTAATGGAATAGAAACGACATCTCCACCAGTTGATGCAACTCTCGGTGCTATAGAACGAAACCTTTAGCTTGCTGCTATTCTAGGAGGTGTTTCTGCATGGAATGTGTTTGATTTTAGCCCCCGGCAAGTTTTCTATCTTTCCTTGGGACTGTTGTTCCTCTGGACTCTGGACGCAGTAACTTCCTTGTGCTTGTCTAAAAATATTTCTTTAGGATCTATAATGACAACATATTGAACCAGATTTTGTTTTCGAGAAGCATATTGAACCAGATTAATACTATTGTTTTTCAAGAGGGATCAAGTCAAGGAAATATCAGTCTTTTCTTTGATGCTTCTCATGCTTTCTGCCTGTCATTCTAGTTTCTTTCATTTCTTCACTAAACATGTTATCAAATCGTAGGTATCTTTTAATGGAGGGTTTAGTAGCTTGGTTCTTGATACAATAGGTCATAGCTTTAGTCAGAATTACCACAACAGAGTCATTCAGGCAAGATCTCTCTCTTTCTTTCTCACTCGAGGTGCATAGACTCTTACCTTTATCTATTTTTGCCTCAAATGAAAACGATTGATAAACCTGTGAATTGTAATTCAGGTAATGGTTCCGAAAAGTGAAAACTGTGAAGTTTAGAATCAGGAGGTACTTATTCACAACAAATTATGTGCAGCATGAAGCGGGGCATTTTCTAATTGCCTACTTGGTGTGAATTGTACCCAGGGGATACACACTGTCTAGTTTGGAAGCCTTGCAGAAGGAAGGATCCCTTAATGTCCAAGCGGGAACTTCATTTGTGGGCTTTGAGTTTCTTGAAGAAGTATATGCTCTTTTGCTCACTCCATTTGCTATTGAATGAAAAGTTGGTTCTTACACTTTTGTTAAAAGGCTCAACGAGATACAGATTCTTGTGTTTGATTTCAACTTTTTGATACCTTATTCTATTTATAGTCCTTTGAGTTTTGACCTATGCCATAATGCAGGTCAACGGAGGAAAAGTATCGGCAACAGTATGTTATATTCTACCCCTCACCTCTTAAAGTTGCTGCATCCAAACATAACATTAATTGATGTAGTAACAGATTCTCTTGCATAGCACTTACTGGGGTGGCAACTGAGTATCTTATATACGGATACGCCGAGGAGGTCTTGCTGATATAAACAAGGTTTGCATTCAAAGTCTTTTGATTTTTCCAAATCATTATTTGCTTAAGTACAGCTTAGAGTTTTGCTAATCAGAAAGTGAATGTAAATAAATGTTCTTGTGAGACGGGGATGTATTGCTCAAAAGCTTGGGATTCACGCAGAAGAAAGCAGATTCTCAAGTGAGATGGTCTGTACCAAACAAAATCTTGATCTTGCGTCGCCACGAAACGGCACAATATAAACTTGCAGGGAAATCTGTAGGATCTTGCATTGAGACCATTGAGGACGGCCATTGACAGTGCAGATATCTAGCAGCAGAACTTCATAATATTAATGCCAAAACTTCAAGCATTGTGAAATTTATCTGCTGTTTATTTTCTTTATGAGACGTTTAATACACTGTTTGAATATCTTCAGCCTTGTAATTCATGATGTTAAGGCTTAACAACTCACTATCGTGTGATCGTATGAGGTCCTCGGTCAAAAGGTTTTCTAATTGCAAAAATTGTTCTCATTGATCCTTTTTCAAGTATTGATTTTGAAATCTCCATATTTGTAACTTAAAAAAAACATTATCCGAATTATAAATTAAAATAATAGAAAAGAAATGAAAAAATCAAAAAAGAAAAACAAGAAAAGAAAGGAAAGGAAAAGAAAAGAAAAGTCAACAATTTGTGGTATGCAATGTCAACAAGTTTGAAGCTATTGACTGTAGGATTAAACACTAGTCAAAATCTCACAGGACGAAACAGAGGGCCGTCTCAAAGCGCTGAACCAAAACCAAAAAAAAAAAAAAAAAGGAGAGAAAAAGAAAAAAGAAAAAGAAAAAGAAAAAGAGCGGGGTCTAATTTTTTAGGCTGACCCGAGTTCAGTTCTCTGAGAATAAAATCTTGTCGAGGATGGCCGTACAATGGCTTCTGGTTTGCCATGGATTGGCGACGTTGGTGGTAGTGATCTCATTCCTTTGTGGGCACTGGCCCATCTTCCATGGCACTCCAATCCAACGCATCCACCACTTTCTCACCTTCGGCGCCTACGATTACTTCCTGTGCGCCCTCCCTCATTCCATCCCCATCTCCCTCTCTCCTCTCTCTGTTTCTTTGTTCTTAAAGGTGGTTTCTTTTTTTTTTTTTTTTTTTTGCAGGCGGTTTATAGGATATGTATTTGGGACGAAGGGCACTGACGTGATTCTTTCCGTCGAGAATTTCTGCTGCGACCGACCCAATCCAATTCTTCAGGTTCGCTGAAAACAGAATTGTATTCAATTTTGATTCTTTCCTTCTGTAATGGGTGTTCTTCGTTTGATCTTGGTTTTGTGGGGGACGAAATTGGTAAAAGATTTGAGATTTGGGACAGTAATTTGAACGTTCGAAAGGTTTTTTGAAGTGGTAAAGTTGAAAACTTTGCGCGTTCAATTTGGGTTATATTCTTAAAGCATGACAAAGAAATACTGCCTTTTTTTTTTTTTTTCTCCTAGTCTTGGAATTGGGTTACGTACTTTTAATTTTTTTTTTTTTGGATTAATGCTTAACATGGTGTTTCTGAATCATTGTAGATAATATACCTTGCAATTCTCGGGGCAACCTATTACTTCATTGCAAAGTCTTCCTTCGGCTACATTCCTGGCTATTATCTTAGTGATATTCACCGGTACTTGTCGAGGAGTTAATATTTTATGTTTGCCCTTTGATGCAGTTGTTTTTCTTATAAAGAACAATTTCTATGGGGATTTTTTTTTTTAATAGAGATTATGGGGTTTTCTTGCAGGTATACAAGTTTCTTGGTTGTTGCTGTCGGTGTTTTGCTATTTCTGTTAACTAGCTTTTCTGATCCGGGAACGATAAAGGCTGAGAATGTTTATCAGTATCTCTCTGCTTATCCCTATGACAACATTATTTATTCCGAGAAAGAGTGTTCTACCTGCAAAATTCCGAAGTTAGTATTTATTCCCCTTTGTTGGTGCACTTTCTAGAAGTGATTTTGTGTTGAAATCTAAGAGCTAAGAACATTGATTTTCTTCTTTTTTCTTTTCCTCTTTGGCTCAGACCTGCTAGGTCCAAGCACTGCAGTATTTGTGATCGCTGTGTTGCTCGCTTTGATCATCATTGTGGATGGATGGTCAGAAATCTCTCAAACCAAATTTTTCTTGTTTTGTAATTGGATTTGCTATTGGTGCTCATCATGTGTTACGCTTTGCTGTCTACTAAAAGGGTTTCATTGTTGCAGAATAATTGTATTGGTGAGAGGAACACTCGTTACTTCATGGCTTTTCTTCTATGGTGAGTGGCATAAAAATGCAGCAACAAATGAGTTATGCTTTAAAGATATATGAAGACAGAACGCTGGTATCTCTATCTATGTATCTATGTTTATGTTGTCTTAGTCTGGCATCTGGTTTCTATTTTTAAAGGTTCTTTATGTTCTCTGCTCCATCACTTACTGTGTGCAAATAATCTTATACCTAGGGTGGCATTTTCTTCTTATATGATAGCAGAGACCATGATTAAAAAGTAGTTTTTGATGGTTCATAATGAAATTGGCAGGCCATGTGAAGTTTAAATCTATTACTTTGTTTAAAATTATGTGCACATCTTCTTGTGTGAAGTTGTGAAATCAAGGGGAAAAAAGTCCAGTGGTTATAATGTTTTTAGCTTGTATGCTATGATAATTAATCTTTTAATGAATAGGAAGCTCCAAATTTTTTATTTAATTTTTGGATCAAGATCTTAAATGCAAATGTCTAGATAATGAATAAGCATTGTCTATGTTGTTCTGTGCTTTAGCTTGGTATCTGAGGCTGCTGATATTTATATGAGATGAGAGGCGTTTTGCTATGCTGCTACTCATTTGCTTCATGTCCTGGCATGTGCTATTTCAGGCACTTCCTTATTTGCATGTATGGAGCAGTAGCCCTTGGGCTTGTTCTTGCTGGTCGAGCAAAAGAACTAAAAGTTTTATATATCCTAACTGGTAAATTGATTTCGAGACCTAGTTAAAATCTAGTTGCATTTTGGCCTAAATCTAACATTTCTCTTCCTCGTTGCAGTTTATTATGGTGTAGAAAATTCTTTCCGTGGTTTGGCTCCACATGTTGTACAGGTACGCCACTTTGTATATCTGGAACTCTTGTTGGAATCAATTTGCTAGCAGTTACTTTTTATAGTGTCCAGGATTTAATTATTTTGTAAAAAATGTTGCCGTTTACATAACTGAACTTGAACTGACAGTTTTTTTAGTTTCCAAATTTCAATAAAAGTCTATTTTCTTTTTCTTTTTCAATTTTGAAGTATACTGAGTAAATGATTGTTGAAGAGTAAGGTGCTAGTGTTTCAAGTGTGTTTTGTTCTGCCTTATATATATATTGGTTTGCATGGTTGATGTGCTCTGCTAGACGTGTTTGATTTTACTATTATTTCTCACCTTATTAGGTACATTATTGTATTGAGTTTCTTCTTTTCATTTGCTTACTCTTACTGCTTTTTTGTTTGACAGTGGTTACTAGATGCTTACAACACACAAATTCTTCTCATGGTGTTTCTTGCAATCGTTTCATTGCTATTGGCGGGTTTCTTTTTTTACCATGCCCAGCTCTGTCTCACAAATACAACCACTAATGAGGTCTGATTCTTACCCTTGATTTTGCTGAATGATTTATTCTAAATGTCACAATAGTGTAGATGTGGGAACAATTAATGATTTAGAATACAAAATAGTGGTTTAGATTTTAGAAATTAGATGGTTGTTCCAATTAGATGCATGTGTGAATTGAACCAAAAACAGTTTCTACTTATAATGGCAAAAATTCAGCTTAATATTTTTTCAATGACGCCAAGGAGAAAGCTTACTATTCCTAGAGGTAAAAGTTAATGTAAGATTCCTCTCAACGCTTAAATCCTTTTGAAAATTCCATTGTTGATTCTTGCTCCTTTACCTTTAAACTACAAGGAACAAGTTTTTGTTTTTGGCTCTATTATGTTTTGCCGGGCATGAGGTATTCTTGCTCATATAGGAGCACTCTCGTTCGTTATGAAGATTGTTCGCTGGTTTTCTGTTTATTTTTTGCTCTGTTAAGCCTACTACTATTAAGTGGATTTTGCTGATTCACTAATATCATTAACTCTTCAAACAACTATTAGGATGTAATTTGTGGTGATGTAGCTGGAATTCCAGCCATGTTGCACAAAGGTATTACTGAAACAATGAAACTCACTGTTGTCTCGTGCATTTCTTTGCGGAAAACCAGACTTTCAAGTGGCAAGAATATATGAGTTTGCAGAAGAAGATAAATGAAGCGAAGGCAAGTGCTGCAGCCCTCAAAGCAAGCATCAATGGGATGAGTGGTGAAATAAAGCCGTCAGAGAGCAAATGGAGAGCCTTCTTTCGGAGATCCCCACTCGAAGATGCTGAGGTTGTTGTCAAGAATAACGTCTACGATCGAGGATTTTTAAGGAATCTCTGCGAGATAATCTTTCCATTTTCAAGTAGATCGTCGTTTTCACAATCCAAATTGAAGCATGGCTAGATTGCTATTGATAAACTTCGGCTTATTTTGGGTAGTTACTTCCGACCATTCATTGGCTGTTGTAGCCTATTCTTGCAATTCTTGATTTGTAAATGGATGCTTTTTGTAGCTGTTTGCTGATTACACTCTTGAGAATTGAAGGCTGCGGATGTTAGATATTGATGCGCTTACACTTTATTTAGGATTGGCGATATATAGAGAAGTGACGTTTTTTTTTTTTTTTTTGACATTTCAAAGAACTAAAATTAGACTTTTTTTTCTTCATTTTTAATCGTCTTGTCAATACAGCCATTACGAACATAGAGGCTACACTAACATGCAAAATGAAATTCAAGAGCTACAACACAATGTGTAAATTTCTGGGTTGATATTTATTCTTTTTAATTTTGATACTTGTTGTCGTTTAACATTGAAACTAGCGTGCTGACGTCTTGTATTTTGCTATCGTTTTCGATTTTTTCTGGTTCAATTTGATGTGTTGTTTAGGTTATGAAATTAATTCAATGATCAAATTGTCACAATGTTAATAGTTTAAGGATTTTAGGAGCTATTAACCTAAAAAATAATAAGGATGTTAAAGGTGAGACATTTTTTTGAAAGAATGAGAGAATTAGGCGATCAATAATTGAGAATAAAAATAAAAAGTCTAAAATATAATAATATTTAATAAATAATTTATTTAGATTAAAACAAATTTTTTTTTTTGGTATGGAATGACGTCAAAAGAAACACGAAATAATAATAAGATTATGAAAATTAAAAAAGAGAAGAAATGTAATAAGAAAAAGGAGGCCATAAGATTGGAAGTAAATGTTAAAAAAAAACATATGATTTTAAAAATATTATTTATTTAAATATTTTTAAAAACATGTTATTTGCTAAATTAAATATTGAAACTGTACTATTTAATACAATTTTCTTAATTTTTCTTTTCCTACTTAAAACTAATCAACCCCTTTAAAAAAATTAAATAATAAATCTAGCGAATGCTCATAGAATGTAAATGTCATAAATTGAAATGGGAAATTTACCCAAAAGCCAAAACACTTTTTTATTTGGTGGACATAGAAGCTGTTATCATATTCAAAAAGGGGTGTGATATAATAACAGTTTCTATAGAAGGGATAAATAAGTTTATTATCTATATTACAAGCGTAAATAGTCAAGTAATGGGGGCCTTAATTGGTTTTTTAAACACACAATATAACTTAGTTCATGGAAAAAAATAAAAATAAGCTTGAAACGACAATAACACTCTAAGGTCTTTAAAAACAAATAATAAGCTTAATATAGTAGGCGATTGTCAATCCAGCGGATTTTACAAATTGATGATTTAAGCTCATAAAGACGAAGCATTATCGAAGACGATGCAGTCATCACAAAAGCACCTTTTGTTTAACCAAAAGATCACTTTTCTATATTTAAAAAAAAAAAAATCAATGACCGTGAAGCAATTAAATTTTTTATGTTAGCAAAACTACCCTTTCCCTGTCAGAATGGTAAAAATTCAGCGACTTTCATAGCTATTTGCCCTTTTTTTTTTTTTTTTTAATTTTCAAAAATTTCGCCCCTTTTAACTGTCGTCCCTCTGACATCGTCGCTCTTTTCTTGTCGTTTCATAGGTTTTTTGTCGTTTTCATGGTACAGATTTCAAAACGAAATTGCCATCCGTATCTTCTCTCTCTCCTTGCGACTCCACGGCCCCTATTGTCCCTCTCTCCCTCTCTCTCCTCGCCGTCCCGACCCTCCACCGCCACCGCCGCTGTCGGCAGAGCCTCTCTTAGAATCGCTCCCTCTCATATGACTCTGGGAAGAACGATTAGTTTCTTCTCAATCCTGTTCTTTGATTTTTTAATTTGTTTGTTTGATTTCTGATTAAAGGAAGATTATGAAAAGAGTGAAATTTTCAAGTTTTAGGGTTTTTTTTTCTTCTAATTGATCCTTCCCTCTGTTGTTGTTGCTTCACCCGCGAAGTTCTGAACTTGGTTCGAGAAGAAGAGGGGCGTTGATTCGAGGATTAGGATTTAGGGATTTGAAGCTTGAAGATGATTTATACAGCAATAGATACTTTCTACCTAACGGACGAACAACTTGAGAATTCGCCGTCGAGAAAAGACGGGATTGATGAAGCCACCGAGACTACTCTCCGAATCTATGGCTGCGATCTCATTCAAGAGAGCGGAATTTTGCTCCGATTGTATGCCCCTTTTCACTTTTGTTTTTCATTTCTCTTCAATTTAGTTCATTTGAGTGTGAATTTGTTTGATTTTATTCGCCATTTTTTTTAATTCTTTACAGACCTCAAGCTGTAATGGCGACCGGCCAGGTTCTGTTCCATCGTTTCTATTGCAAGAAGTCATTTGCCCGCTTCAATGTTAAGGTTTGTTGATCGTCAACTTTTTGTTACTTTTTGTTTGGATGCACAGAAATTATGAGATTACAAAAGAGAAATTAAAGACTTTTAATTTGGGCCTTTTGGTATCTTATTATGTGTTGATGAAGGGTTATTATAATTTCAATAAACTGTTTTTAAAAACCACCTTGTTTGGAACTTTGTGATAAATTAATGTCCTGTATTTCAGTCCCACTCTCTCAACATAATCAGTGAGATTTTGGTTTCATAGACTTTTGCACTAATTGGTTGGCCTTTCTACTAATTGCATAATCAATTCTTGATTGGGAGTGCTAAAGTTTAATTCTTCTTTGTGGTATGATATACCCTGCAGAAAGTTGCAGCTAGTTGTGTGTGGCTCGCATCAAAGCTGGAGGAATGCCCAAGGAAAGCTAGACAGGTGCTTATTGTTTTCCACAGAATGGAATGCAGGAGGGAGAACTTACCCATTGATTATCTGGACCCTTATTCAAAGGTAGGAAGAAGCTTATATTCAAAATTTCTTCTATTTGAAACACTGGAAAGTCACACACTCTTTCTCTCTGTCTATCTCTGCTGGCATTCAAGATCAAGTATACTTTATGGAGTCTCCTTTTTGCTATTGAACAATCTTTTTGTTTTTATTGCCAGAAATATTCTGATTTGAAGATGGAGTTGAGTAGGACAGAAAGGCATATATTGAAAGAGATGGGTTTCATTTGTCATGTTGAACATCCTCATAAGTTTATATCGAATTACCTAGCTACCCTCAGAACTCCTCCAGAACTAAGGCAAGAAGCTTGGAATCTAGCGAATGACAGGTACTCCCTGGACATTTTACTTTCAATATTTGGTGTAGAGAATGTTTTATGATTGGCTTGGGAGATTTTAAACATGATATAGTGGAACTTTCTCATTGTATACTATTGGTATGACCATTTTAGCTTGAACACATGATTTGGCAGCATCTCTATTATCTTTTTCATTGGTTTTTGATTTTTGGTATTTGCTATTACTTAAAACAACTCATTTGGATGACAGTTTACGTACCACCTTGTGTGTTCGCTTCAAGAGTGAAGTTGTGGCTTGTGGGGTTGTATATGCTGCTGCTCGTAGGTTTCAAGTACCCCTTCCAGAGAACCCTCCGTGGTGGAAGGCATTTGATGCAGACAAATCTGGAATTGATGAAGTTTGCAGGGTTCTGGCGCACCTTTACAGTCTTCCAAAGGCACAGTACAAACCTGTATGTAAGGATGGTGATTCATTCACGTTTTCGAACAAATCATGGGATTCACAGTCACAGCCACTTCAAAAGGTAATTCTTTTTTCGTTTTTCTGGCATTTATTTAAAATTCACTCATAGCTTGAGGCTCTGCATTTTTTTTTTTACCATCTTTGCAATTATTGACTACATATTGCAGAATGATATGCTAACTTCCTGTCTTTTATTGCAGGAAGATAGGTATTTGTGATATACTACTTTATTCATTTAGACCATAAATATCTAGAACATCATAATAAATCCCTCAATAATTTGGTAACTCCAATTTTCTTTCTTATCTATAGTTATTATGATGTATTTGTCTTCTAGTTTGAATATAGGAAAGGAATTTTTTTTTGCCTTTCTATGTAGCTGTGCTAAAAAAATACTTTTCCATGGACCGTAGTATGTGCTTTTGAAGTTCATACAGCGTCATAGTTGTATTTACAAAACTAAAAAAGACAAAACATGCTTGTACAATATTGTAAACTTTACACAACTAATGCAATCCATGGTATTTTCCTGGCCATACAGACCATATTATTGTTATTTTGTATTCTATGAGTTCTGAAAGAAACAGTGTCTAACTGTCTGTAACCCTTTTAAAAGAAAGAAGTAATTGGGAAAATGGAGTATAACCTTTTTCTTCTACTAGTCCGCACGCTAGCCTGTAAATGAGGTTCTAGCTGCCAAGTGAAACGATTGTGTAAGCCAAGTAGTACTGCAAGTTGATAATTCCAGATGGAAAAAAATGGTGCTTATCGTCTGTTGTATCAATAAGTTTGTTACTCTCAGAACCTCATTGATAACGTGCATATTTCTTATTATCTCTTATGTAGGAAGTTCCACACAGTAGCTCACCAGCTAATGGTGATACCTCTATTGCCAAGGCACCTCCAGTCGTTAATCCTGAATCTGGTGAGTCCAAGAATGCACCGATCAAGGTAGCTATTGACAGACTAAAGGAGTCAAAAAAAAGTGATGATGAATCTAAGAATGTGCCTGTTGAAGGAGACACAAAAGAAGAGCCTATGCAGAAATCCAAATCTGAGCGTAGAACAGAATCTAGTGGGGAGAGGAGCAAGGAGAGAGAAAGGGAGAGGGACAGGGACAGGGACAGGGACAGGGAGAGAGAGAGGGACAGGATAAAGTCCAGGGATCGTGACTGGGGCAGGGATTCTGATCGGGAAAGAGAGAGAGATGAGTCTGATAGAGACAGAGATAGAGACAAGGGCCGTCGTCATCGGTCTAAGGATCGATCAAAGGATTCAGGTTTTCTAACCGACTTCCCTTATTTTTATGAACCATAGTCACCGTACATTTCTTTCAAATATTTTCCTCGGGTTCTGATATTTGTTTTCTATGTATTTGTTATGTTGAATGCAGGAGGGCATCCGGATAAATCAAGGCATCATTCGTCTAGAGGTTTGTCTTTGATTTTGTGTTTTTATTTTTATTATTATTTTTTTATAATTTCTTCATTGTTAGAATCAGATCATCTGACAACCATTTTGATAGTGCAGATCGTGACTACCATTCATCAAGGGACAAGGATCGATATAGACATCATTCATATGCTTGAACCAATCTTTGAAGCCTCCTTTTCTTTATGTTGAACTTGGAGAATATTCTCCGGTGTATGTTTTTCTTTCATCAATATATTCATTAAGCAGAACATGGTATACAGCAGAAATAGAATCTTATTATTATCACAAGCAATTCAGTTGAAATGAATAACCTTGTATATAATTTGTCTTTGCATCCTTGTTGGCTTGTCGAACTTAAACGGTCTCACCTCACCTAAGAAATGAACAAAATTCGAAGTCCTATATTTGGTGCATAATCCAAACATGCTCTCTATAATCTTTTCCGAAACACTAAACACACTTGAAAATCAAAATTGAAACGAGAAGGCAATCTTTTTAAAAGAATAAAGGGTGGATAACATCATTAAAAAAGAAAAATCACTATATCATCATTGTGTAATTAAAACTGTGGATCCTTGTGTAATGTTAATATCAACAAATGAACTATGAAGTAATCTTGTAATAGAGATGAAATTAGACTTTTGACTGCTGTATAGTTAAATGTTAATTGAGCATTCACCATCTTCGAGGTTGCGGTGTGTTTGGAAATTAAAAAAAAAGGAACTAATTAGGCATATGTTTGGGCTGCGTTGAAGTTGAGGGGCTTGATGTCTCTGCTGCGAACGTAACTCAAAAATTGCCCAGGCAGCTCTTCCAAAAGTGCTTGAACAACATATATTTCTCCGCCTGTTAACAATCACAAATGACTTTGCTACTTTCCATGTGCAGTAAACCATAACAAAAGGACCAAAAAAATAATAAAAAAAGTGGATTTCAAGGTTTGCATGAAAAGATCAATCCCTCCTTTTCCACCACGAGTTATAACAACATTTTGCTTTTGAAGACAAATAAATTGTCACATTAGTTCCCAACCTTCAACCTTTCACAAAAGTATGGTTTTGATCCTCCAACCTTTTATTTTTGATTTATCAGTCCCCAATCTTTTATTTTTGTTGTTGAAGGACCAATTTAACGGTTTAAATGTTAATTTAAAGCACCGGTTTGTCACATTTTTTATAACTTGGAACCAGTTTGTCCCTTTTTTTCGTCCAAAATTAATTATTTGACTATTAAATTGGTCCATCAGCAACTAAATTCAAAGGTTTGAGACTAATAAATCAAAAATAAAAAAATGGGGGCTAAATGTTTATTTTCGTCAGAGGTTGGGGACTACTGGAACAGTTTCCCCTTTAAAGACTTTAGAAGAGATGTTGTTGGAAAGGGATGAGATGTTGGATGTGTTGGGAAATTTAGATCACAAAATTCCTTCCTAGGATCCTCCTTTGTAGAATATCAAAGAACAATAGAGAAATTAAAAAATACAACACAAGGATTTATGTGGAAAACTCTTAAACCGGAAAAAAATCACGGTCGTTATTAGAGACAACCAAGGAAAAATTCACTATATGAAAAATTGTTACAACCACACTCTTAGTAGTTTTCCTCACACCCAAAACCTAATTACACCGAGAAAATTACTCACTCAATTTTCTCTCTATGGGATTATATACATGATCCCAAGAAAACACTCCTTACCAAGCATTACCCGTACCCATATTGGGGAGCTAAATGCCCCCACAATATTCTGCATGGTTAAGATATTTTCTCCTCTTTGGGATGCTAAATAACTAAAGGAGATGGGGTATTTACAGTTTTCAATCCTTCCCTCATTCCTTCTAACATTTACATTAATAGCCCATCATTCTTGACGTTTACATTGGTAGCACACTGTTCTTGACATTCATATTGGTAGCCCACCATTCTTGACATTCACATTAGTAGTCTACCATTCTTAACGTTCACACTGATAGCACATCATTATAGATATTCACATTGGTAGCACACCGTTTTTTACCATTTATTTTTTAATCAACTTCAACAATCTCCACCATGATTAAAAAATAAAAAAACAAAGCTTTTAACCACTACAACACTTTTAAAACCAACAATCACAATAGAATTATCATACTCTACCATAAAGATTATACACACTTAGAATCAACCATTTTAAGAATTTCACCTGGGCACATGTCGAATAAACCTGCTGAAAAATTATGATGCAACTTTCATGTTGGCTTTTCCGAAAGTTCATCAACCATCGACATCAATTCCACCACACACCTTGCATCAACACCAACGAATGCTCGTGTGCAGACTTGTGGATCCGCTAACACTATGACATCCTCTTTCATGACAACTTAAAGATTACAGCAACATGTCAAAAGATCATCACAGTCTCTTATAGGGAAAAGAGACCCATTGTCAGCTTAGCATCTCCATTTACTAACTTTGGAGTAATTTGCCAAGCTTGCTCCACCTTTCGATAATTTCCTTGACGTGTCTAAATTGTCCATATCATCAAATCTTTGTGTAATCTAGATTAACTTAACATTACCTTGAACTCGCCATAAGTCGATATCAATCTACTCCTCAAATTTCTCCACCTCAAACTTAACACAGTTTGAAACAACCTCTTACATATCTGTTTTGTACTTCAAATCTAGCTTATTTGCATCGTCCAAGTTTTTCTTAGAATTGCACTGTTGAACACTATCATTGTATTTTTGAATAATGTCATTATACCTTCGAATAGTAATTCACTATTCATATATGGATTTCACTATTCACATAAGTGTAACTTGGTAAAAAAATTTTAGGTCCACCACCATAATTACCATACACCAAAGAATTAGGGCTCTAATACCACTTGTTAGAAAATTTGGATCACAAAATTCTATCCTAGGATACTCCTTTACAGAATATCAAAGAACAATAGAGAAATTAAAAAATACAACACAAAGATTTACATAAAAAACTCTTAAACTGAAGAAAAACCACAGTTGTTATCAAAGACAATCAGAGAAAAATTCATTACACATGTAGCATACGTTTCTGATTGTTGACCTGATCAAAAATCACAATCACATTGAAATGAAAACGCACGCAAAACATAATTCCCCTCGTGGTGCTTTTTTTTAAAGTTCGATTATAGAAATTTCCTCTTTAATAAATAGAGGTTGAACCACTTTTTTTTTCTGTGACCAACTAAATTATATATTAAAAAGATAATTAATTGTCTTGTAAAACCAAAATAAAAATCAAATTTTTTTGAAATTGCACAATTAAGTAGGATGAATCTTATGGAGCTCTACCCGTTCAACTCAATATTCTTAAGTGTTAAATAAGGTGTTTGGTAAAGTTGTTAGAACTGTTTTTACTGTAATATGTGAGAGCTTTATATTGTAACGATTTTTTTAATTATTATTGTAGTATGTAAGAGTTTTATACTATTTATAATTAAAATAATAGTTTAAACTACTGTTGTCAAATACCCCGTAAAATACAACCAGTTAATTCTGGTAACAGCGTGCAATATATTTTAGACATGAATTTATCGAAGTATTGTGTTATTTAACAATGAATTGTTTGTATTATTTTACGAACATTGAGGTTTGTTAAAAGATTTTTTATAAGTTTGTCCACGTTCTAGTACACGATACGACAAGTTCAAGCCTTTTCGTTTTGGGGCTGACTGAATAAAAAGGAGCGGTAAATATTGACTTGACGACGAACACTGTATAGGACCAAAACATTTCCAGGGTCTTTCTGTTGCCAGACATCGTGATTCGTGTCCCTAACAACATTGCAGCGCACACAATTTTTCTCCCTTTTTTTTCAATTTTTTTCATTCTATTATTTCAAGAAAGAAAGTGGATATACATAATATATATATATATAGAGAGAGAGAGAGAGATAGAGATATATATTAATATACCTCGAGTTGTGTGAAGAGTGGTTCTTGGCAATGAGACCTGTGAAAGAAATCGACGGCTTCATTGTAACCGCCAATGTTGCTGCTGTTCGGCAGGGGCGATGAGAACTCAGTGCACTGTGGAAATTACGCATGATGTTTCTAAATTCTATCTAATTTGTTTTTTTTTTTTTCTTAGCGCATTATTGGTTTACTGCGGCGAGAGATATTAACTGTTGTGATCTTTTTTTTTTTTTTTTTTTTGAGATTAGGATATGTATGGTAAATTAGGTAAACTCCCTTTCGTATGTTTGTTATAAAAGGTATCTCTTGTTTAGCATCAAAGAAAATAATTTTGCATTTTCTTGAAAAGTTTTTTTGAAAGGTTCTTGAAAAGTTTCCATCATATCTCTTTGAAGAAACTTGAAAAAAATATATGTCGTTTCCGTTATATGAACAGTTGAAAGTTGAAAATAATGTGAGAAGAAAATTAAGCTGTCTTCAAGAGACAGGAAGAACGAGAGAAAATTAAACAAAAGAAGATCATTGGAACGTTCTTAAAAGAAAAGAAAAAAAAAGCCATATTTTTAAAGAAGGTCATTAACTTGCCCCTTTGATTTCTGGTAAATATAACGGCGTACTTGTTTCCTAGGAAGGGAAAAGAATAAAATAATCAAATATGAAGCCGAGTAGATGAATGTAAGCTGGCCAAGAGAAAACACACTGACAAGCTGACCAGCCGGAAACTTTATGACTATGTGATTTGTCACTTTCACGTGTACCACGCAGACACATTAACACATTAGTCCTTCCACAATAGATATTAACGTGTGATCTGTTTTTCACAACTAAATCGGAGACGATTATAAAGTCGATAGAGACAGAACTTTGGTCTTGTCAAGCTGGCCATGTTGTGAAATTACTAGGATGCTTTGCACATTAGTTGAAAACCAATAACCGTGTAAGGCTCTTATATTTTAATAACGTAAAATAAAAGACAATTATAATATAAAATGTAAAATTCTCTTATGCTATAATATTTGAATAAAAAATTTTGGTCTAAATATTAATGTCATCGTTTGCATCTCTAACTGCTCTGTCTAATAGGGTATTTGGCAGGATGGTTAGAGCCGTTGGTTAGAACTGTTTTTTGAGCTTTACACTATAGCGATTTTTTTAATTGTTGCTGTAACATATGAGAGCTTTATACTATTTATAACTGAGAAAGTGGTCTAAACCGTGGTCCAAATTGACTTGCCAAACAGATTATAAGAATCCCAAAACTTAATAATAAAATGGATCGAAAATGAACTTGATCTAATTTTACACAAACAAGTCTCGGTTTTTATTTCTACCACCGTAACTCACCGTGGCACAGTCCAGTGACCGGATATCATGACCTTTAATCAAGGCTATGAAGCATAATCGAGAATGCATTCGGAGATAAGAATAGATAACAAAGAAAGAAAAACATTTATTCTGCTGCGACAAGGCCAATGTGCACAAAATCCACATCTCAAAGGAATCAAGGGCAATATTGCATGCTTCCGTAGCTCAGGGCCTGTTGCATGGATCAATCCAAGTTGTAAGTTTCCAACTCATTTGTACCCGTCCTTTTTTCTTTCTATCTTTTAGTCACTGTTTCGCTTGGGTGTTCCTATAAGTCACCACCAATTTGCAATCAAAGGACCATCCAAGCCAAACATTAGCCTATTTGATACTTGGGTTTGAATTTATATAATTTAAAACTTTGTGATTTGAACTGTTGATTTTGAATCTATGTAGTTTGAAAGATGGTCTTAAACTGGTGTTTGTAAAAGTAAGAGTGTGTTTGAGAATGTTGGCCTTCACTGTAGTAGTTGAACCTGCGTAAAAAATTACATACTTAGAAAAAAAAAAAAAAAGAAGAAAGAAATGGAAAAGTACGTACTACATCACGTTCCTATACAAACTCTCATTAATTGTTCCTAATAATTAAAGTCTGTATCTCTCGGTTCCTTGTCGAAATTAAGTTGATCACGAGTCGGACATATTAATCATAATATGCAAGACCAGTGTCATGTGGGTTCGTAACACAGCAATTTTAAAACATTGGATTGGAATGAATTTTCAAAATTCCACTCAGAATATAAAACCTTCGATCCAAATATTTGTGCAGTGGCGTTACAAGTTTACGTTTCAAACATTTGATCGAGAAATTCCATCAACTGGTCCAAGTTTGTTTTCATACGAGGGGCTGTTAGAGGACGACTTAAATTAGTCTAGGGTCAATTAAGAAGTTGTATACACAATTCACCGTAGCAGATTTTCCCGGGAAAAGAAGTCGAAAGACATACACGCATGACACATATATCCGATAATAATAGTTTTATGGATTAATTATTCTAACAACTGGATTTAATTTCAAGCGTATCCAATAATTATTACTTCAGCAAAAAAAACAATGTACATATAAAATAATGATATTTATATAAAGGATACTAAAAATGCAGTATTATATGAATTTCAGCCGTCGTATCAAAAAAAATGATTTTGACTATATCCAAAACAGAGTTTTATTAATCGGAGTCTACACCTTAAAAGGATCTAAAAAATAAAATGATTAATGTGAGTTGTTTAACCATAAAAAGAAGAAAGTTTATCTTTTAATAATTTATTAGTTAAGTGCCATGTGTTATGCACAAAGGAGCATTTGCGAGTTCTATTCGTGGGTTGATGTTTTAGTTACCTTGTTATCATTTGGTCGTTAATGTGCACAAAAGCTTTTTAAAAAGTGACGTTTGAGAAAAAATCGTTTTCGTATGTCAGTTAGGAAATTTATAAGGACTATTTTTTATATAAGGTATTACACTAGAAAAATAATTAAGTAGGTACATATTTAAAAATAATATATAGGATCAAATGAGGAAAAAAATTGAATAAAATTTAAAATATACATGAGCTGTTAGGAAAAAAGGGTAAACGAAGCAAAAAAAAAAAACTCATAGACATAAAGGAAAGAAATTAATGTAATAGAGTAAAGCGAGCTAAAAAAATCATAAAGTTACATTTTAAAAAGGTTAGTATAAAAGAGTACTTGACAAAAAGTGGGCAACCATTAAAAAAGTGTAAAATAAAGAAATAAAAAAAAGTAAAAAACTGAAAGTAAAAGCAAAAGAAGAAGAGGATTAACCAAACATATTTGACTTTTTTATAGATGTATAAATAGAAATAGATATAGATCGTATAGATGATATATATATATATATATAGATATAGTATTTTGTTCGAGGGAATTCAAGTGGAAATTGCAATAGCTAGGTATCAACGCGGCAGCGACCATTTCTTCTTTGGAATTCCAGCTCGTGCTGATACGTAATTGGAATGATCAAATCAAGTTTATTTAAGTTATTAATTAATTGATTAAATTTATTTTGCGAGAATTTTGTACCGATAATGTGTGTTTCTAATGTTGTCAAATCATATATACGAAGCAGCTCACTGTAAACCCGTAAAACGTATGTCCTTTATTATAATTATTATCATCACCGCGGTCTTTATCGTCGTCATTGTTATTATTATTATTATTTTGCAAAAACTGTTTATTTCCTGTGATATTATGACTAGAGGATCAAGATTTATTGTCTAATTTTTTAGTTTTTTTTACCATGTTTTTAATTAATTTTTGACAATTAAGTAAATTATTTAATTATTTTTAATATAAAAATTAAATTTTTGTGTTTAGATTGTTAAGTTTAAATATTGTATCAAATAAATAAGAGGAGAACAACGAAGAAGAAGACAGGAAGTCGAGGATGGATGTAGACTCTTCATTAAGTCGAAGAGAAGAGAAACCAAAATTGTTTTTCATAAGTGTAATTCACGCGAAAACTAGAGCAACTAATTATTATCTGAACGTAAATATCTGGAGTAGACAATTGACTGCAGCTAAATGGTGTACGGACACCAGCCAGAAGTTTGTGATCAAGTTGTTATATTTACATGACGTGACAAATAGTTAGTAGAACAAACTAGACAATAAAAAAAAGGATAACATATCTGACTCATTAGCAACAACTTAATAACAACTACTTAAGCCGGAAATGACAAGAAGTTTTTACAACTTTTAAAAATGAGGCTCACCAGTGCAAATTTTGGTCATAAAAAATCTATATATTTTTATTTGTTAAACAAAAGACAAATTTCTATGCATACCTGCAGAGACATATCTAAGAAAGATCAATACATGCAAATATAGGTTCCTTCAGTTTTTTTTTTTTTTTTGTTTTTTTTTTGCCCATCATATATATACACACCCTTTCTCAAAAGTAGTTAATCATAATTTCTGTGACGTTGGAACAAGTAAATAATAAACAATGGCGTTGACTCTCGAAAGGACAACAATTTTTGCGACGCTTATAGTTCTTGGGATATTGGCTTCTCAAAAGGCCGCCGGTAGTTGAAGCTTCTCTTGGAGAAAGACACGAACAATGGATGGCTCACCATGGACGCATCTACGAGAGCAATGCAGAGAAGGAAGAGCGTCTTAAGATATTCAACGAGAATGATCTAGAATACATTTAAGAATTTCAACAAAGGGAATCAAACTTTCAAGTTGAGCATCAATCGATTTACAGACTTGACAAATGAAGAATTTGTTAGGTCTCGTACCAGAGGATTAAAGTGTCCACACTCGCAAGATCATCCGGAGTTAAATCTTCCATGTACGATGCCAGCCTAATCAGTGCTGGAGATGCTCCTTCTAGCATCGACTGGAGGCAAAAAGGAGCCGTCACTAGCGTTAGGCAACAAGGCAGACGTGGTAACTTAAAAGTCAACATACACACACACACACACATAGGCCATAGATCTAGAAACATCTAATTAATAGGCACACAAAATTAGTACCAAAATTAACAAATAGGAGACAAAGTCATGGTATATAACGCGTAGAAGCATATTACACATAGAAGTGGTAGTAGTGCTAATAGTAGTAATAATGATAATAATAACAATAATAATAATAGAAGTGGTAGTAGCACTAATAGTAGTAATAATAATAATAATAACAATAATAATAAACAACGTACATATTCAATAATTGTCATAACCTGAATGTTAATGTCATATTTTAATGACTGTGATGTTACATTTTTCTTATTTCTATATATTACACTGATAGACCATCTATTTGGACAAAGTACCAGTGACTCAAAAATTTTATGTATATGTTTTGATATCATACCATATATGTGAAATTGAGGGGCCGGCCTTTTAATTCTTTATTTTCACTTACAAAAACATTGCCATTCTCTGCCATTTCGTCACATAGGTTTAATGCCATAGGCCACGCCTTTTTCTTCTTTGTTTGCCATTCTCTGCCATTTCGTCACATAGGTATCCCAGAAGGTCGTTGCTGTATTGCCGCATATGCTTCCTATCCAACTGCCTAACTGGAGACTAAATTTCCATTGTCATATATATACACTCGGATAAACTTTGAGAGAGATAACAAATATTAAAGAAAATGTTTGCAATTTTGCATATTTCCTACGAGGTCTAGAGTTTGAACCTCATCATGAGCACCTAATTATTCTCAGAAAATTGCTCATTTTCTAAAAGTCAAAAAAATTACGGATAACAATGTATAATTGAGTATTTCACTATTAGCTTAGCCGTTAATAGGCTAAGTTAAATTTGAGCTTAGTTTCTTGCTTTTGAAATATTAGACGGTTCGGCGGAGGAAAATTTCAAAAAAAGGAAAAAAAAAAAAGGAAAAATTTGAGTATTCCAATTGTGTTGCCACCTATTAGCCACCTGATTTTTCACTAAAAGCCATAATTCATACTATTAAAATTAAATTAAAGTATATATTAAAGTTTTCATCTTAAAAGTTCAATTTATTCATTGGAAGGAATTCAAGTCTTTGTAAATCCATGATTAATCCTTTTCAAGCCAATATGGGACTTTCTAGTTTCTACCCACTCAACATTTTCCATCTTTTGTGATTATCAGTTTCCTTATCTTGTCATGATTTTTTTTTTAATTGTTGTCCGATTTAAACCTAACTTGTTAGGTTTTTTATGTGGACTGAAAGAAGACCATTTAATAAATTATATTGAGGTTGAATGAAAATAAAAAAGTTGACTTCAAAATAAATTATAAATCTCATCACCAGATTACCAACTATTAGTTGAATTAAAAATTTTAGGTAATACATTGGGCGGCCTAATTTACTCCCTTTTGTTATAAACTTCCAATTAGCAGCACTAAAGTGTACCCAAAATAAGTGACAAAATTTAGAGGGGAAAAAAATGACGGTGAATACAAATAAAGTAGTCGTGTTACAAACAGGGAAAGATTAATAGTCAACTATTATTCAAGTTTTATCAACAAAACGTAGCGCCGGTCCAGTAGCAGCAACACCAAAATCAAGATACATACTAATGGAAACTCTAACCGTTCAACTATTCTCGTCCTTAAATAAAAAAAGAAAAAAGAAAATAAAAAGAGGATGAAGAAGAAGAAGAAGAATTAAGCTATATACCACGAGACTAGATTTTTCATTATCATAATTTTGTGAGAGAGAATAACTAATATTTAAAATAAGGGGTGACTATAATGAGACTAACTAATATTAAAAATAAGGGTTGACTGTAATGAGACTAACTAGTATTAAAAATAAGGGTCTCATCTATGAGAACTCTTTTTTGTAGCTGTTGGATTTAACATGATAGTTTAAAAAATTTAACTTCTAATAACAATGGAATCACGACCTAGGGTGCTTCATTTATTTATGAAATCACGACCTAGAGTGCTTCATTTGATCTCTGGCAACCCATTTGCTGGGTCATGACGAAGATCGTCACGAGGTCACGTTGAAATTGTGCCCTCACGAGCCACGATGGTCTCGCCCCCTCTCGATCTTAGAGAAGGCGGAGAAAGGGCATATCTGCACTCTTTTTCTTTTTAGAATTTCCATCTTTTAGTTTTTGATAAATTTGGTGTGCATTAGTTCATTAAACGTAAGATGGGCTTGTTTGTTTTTTACCGTTAGATAAAAAAGTTCTTTAGTGTAGCATTTACCTAAAAATGTTAATATATTTCAATTAAGTTTACACCAGTTAGCCACCACCTTATTTTTGACCGAATGCCTCACTCATACTATTAAATTGAAATTAAAAAAATGTTAATCTCACAAATGGTTCTTAAGGGCTTAAATTAAGACAAGATAAAGTTTAAATGAGACTGAGAGTAAAACTTAGGGACCATTTGTAGAATTAACTAAAATAAAAGACAATTACAAATAAGTACTCGGCTCAAAGAGGACTAAGGTATGAACAAATATGGTATTATCTTTTGCTTGATTTGTTTTCCCTGTAATATTTTGCTTTGTCGATTTAGTAAAATGCTCGAAAGATTGAGGTGCCCCGCTCAAGCTACCGTTTCCTCGTATAATTTTGGGAGAATGAGAGAAATGTTAACTTATTTATTTTGAATAAAAAATATTTATATTATAAACAAGAAAGTAAGTATATTATTTGTACTAAAAATCTATTTAGTATGTAAATAAGAATTATTTACATCGTAAGCAAAAGGGTAAATAAATTCTTTACACCATAAATAAGACATTTATTACAAATATATTTAAAATCTGTTATTTATTATAATTAATTTAGGAAAAAAAAATGATATTTCTTACAATTTCTATATAATGGGATCTAAGATATCCTCAGAGAATGACAGATTGATGATAAACAAAACTACAAGAAGCGTACACCCATCTTCAAGAGAATTCAAGATTAAATATTAAACTTCAATATATATGTACACTGTGCAAGATAGAAATATTATTTAAAAAACTAGAGCATCATTTGGTAAGATTTGTACTAGAAAATATCGATTCATTTGTACAGTTAATGGTGCGTGCATTCACAATCTCGGACATTATAGGTTGTTTGGAAACCCATAAAAGAAAGACGCCATTTATCGCTATTAGTGATGCAATCACGATGTGTTCTTACACCAAGACTGTCATGTAGCAAAATGAGAACCACATAGAGTGGTGATGTGTAGTGGTGCTCATAAAAGAACTAGTTAGACTGATGTTTCGGCTGCACTGGAGTTGCAGGGCTTGATATCTCTACTGCGAACATAAGCCAAAAACTGCCCGGGTAGCTCTTCCAAAAGTGCTTGAACAGCGGATATCTGGCCATCTATGTATCAAGAACCACAACCCAAGTTACTACTTTTTCCAACTTTGCACAAAAATAGAAAGAGGTTCAAGAAAAAATGCAGTTACAAGTTGAAGCTCATAATTGTACGTTTACAAACTTCAAAACACTCGTTAAATTGGTAAACAAACAGTCGTAAGTTTTCACTCACTGTGCACGTCTCGCATAGGAACAAACTGCACGATGTCTCGTGTAGCCACGCGACCCGTGGAACTCTCTAAACGACGTCCATTGTCAGCATCAAGAATCTGCCAAGGGCCCAATATTTAAGTGTCATGAACTCCCTTAGATCAACTTATACATAATCAAAGAGAATACAAATCAAGAAAAGTTGTACCTCCATTTCCTTGAAGTCAGCACCCCCAACTCCAACCACAAGAACTGATAGGGGAAGATCCGATGCCTTCACCAAAGCGTCTTTTGTTTCTTGAAGGTCTGTAAGGACTCCATCCTAAGAAAAACAATGCCGCATTTAGCGATTTCTAGATACAGGGAATGGATTTGAAAAGATCATGTTACTGTCTTTACCGTAATAATAAGCAACACATAGTACTTGTTACTATGGTGCAAGAGGGACCGACCGGCAATTTGTGCAGCCTTATCAACAACTTGACCGAACAAAGTAGGTCCCGCCAAAGAAACGTTGTGCAGAGCACTGGCATAAGCAGCCATGATGCCGTCAACACCTTCAATCTACTTAGAATTGGAGTTTAGACAAAAGAGCAAGGAGAGAGAGAGAGAGAGAGAAACAAAACAAAAAAAAAAAAACCAAAAAAACTAACGCACGCCAGTGGCTCATTTAAGTACCTCAAAGGCACTTTCATTTCCACTCAAGTTAAAACAATGCGATACGGTACCATCTGGTTTCCTTCCCCCAAAGCCCCAAGCCGGGAAGCGCCTATCAGAATCGTAAAACTGAATGACTTCTCCAACTTGCATAATTGCCTGCAATTAGTTTAGTCCATCAATTATCGAACATCTTTACCAATCAATATATCTATTTTTTCTTCCTTATTTCAAGACAACGCCTGATAGTGGAAGAACACTAATGACAAACTCTTACGAGGGTTGATGAGTTTATTGTGGTTTCAAATAACCAGAAATCCATACTTGCTGGTAAGAATTCAACCGGCCATAAGGATCGATGTAGTGCAAAGAAGCTGGATCTCGAGGATTTCCATTTGAAGCTGGAAAAATTATCAAAAGAATAAACAAGACTTCAGTAAATATTGTGCAGAAACATCAAGGACTAATCATCTTTGGACAAAACTAAGACTAATTACCTGTAAAGTCGACAGCAACCATAAAGTTAAGCTCAAATCCACTAGAAATGTAATCAAGAAAGCTGAACTGTATTTTCTCTTGAAATTGGTCCACAAATAGCTGACCTTTCAGTACCTACCATTATTGAAAAACAGTGAGATTTAACTGAAGAATGAACCAGAATGCTTGAAATTTAGTTGATCTATGAAATAAACACCTTTTCATGACCATGCTTAGTTGACTGCAACAAAAAATTTGCACCGGTTCTCTCTTTATGGAGCTTTTCTAGTAGTGCCACTGATGTCTGGAGTTTCCTGAAGAGGCCAACTTCATATTAATTCTACTCCTTTTTCTTCTTTCTCCCAGGTAATAAACGATAATAATCAACATAAAGTGGAATTAATAAAAATATAGGAACCATTAAGTATGATGATTACCCAATACGTCCATGATTGCCACTGCTATTGAAATCAAAACACTCGATAACCAAACGGTTGTCCTGTATCAATTTGCAATTTCATTAGTTGCATGAATCTGATAATATTTTTAACAATTAATGCAAAACACACTAAGGTTTCAAGCTTGCCTTGCTTGCAAACTGTTGCATACTCAGGCATAGTGGTTTCCATTTGGGATTTAAGTCATTGTCAACCACTTCAGTCTTGCAAATTGGAATGGAGCCTCCACTCTCTACAATTCTAGAAATCCTTAAGAAAGGATCCTGAAGAAAAGGCGAAAAGAAGAAAAGGAAGTTAGAAAAAGAAAAAAGAAACACCGTTGAAATTTTTGTTGTAAAATACTCAAAAAGAAATTTGCGTCTGCACGAAACACAATGGCTTAAAACTAGCAGCTATGTCATGAACACATACGCTTTTAGAAAATAGATCCTTGTTTTCCAAGTTAGAACAACGGAAAGTTATCTCGACAAGACTCCTTGAAGCAACCGCCTCTTCAGCATGAATAGTGAGTGTTCCCAGATTTCTTGAACGCCCGTTTTTGTTATTGAGATTTATAGTTAGACTCTGGCTTTGTTTAGTCACAATCTGCCGTTGGACCAAAGTTAAAAGAAAAAAAAGACATAAAATTATGAATATGAAACATGAGTGAAAAATACCTAATGAAGTAGCTGAGGTAGCTATATCACCAAATATTGCTAAATAACTAAGCAACTCTATAAGTCTGTATTTCACCAACTCAAATGTTAGTGTGTTACAAAATTGTAATAGCCCTACTAATTCCTAGCCAAGTTACCTCTGAAAGAACACAAGTGGCTTCTCCGAGAAAATCTTGGTCCTTCAAATTTAGCATCTACAAGGAAATCGCGAGAAAAAAAAGTTCAAAAGATAAATTGACAAAAATAACAAAAGAACTGTGGTAAGTAACACAAGAATACAAATAATAGACAAAATCTTAAAAAGAGAAATATAAAATACCTTCACAGGTATATTGTGATATCTTGTATCAACGTCATACACGTGAAACCTGAGGTACATTAAAAACAGAACCAAAAAAAACAAAAAAAAGTATGAATGAAGCAGTCATACAAAATCACTTACATGGACAATGAACAAGATCTTTGTATACAAATACAAGCACTATTGAAAAGCTTACACCAATGGCTGGACGGTTTCAAATTGATATGAAACTGAAACTTTGTTTATCCATGAAGGATTTAAGCTATTCAATATTACTTCGGTGCGCCCTAATTCCTCCAGTGTACCATCTATTTTCTTGGCAAACACAACAGCCATGGGATCGCTCTGATATAACATGAAATACATTTGTGTTAACCCCTAAACAATGTTTAATATGATACAAGCCACAAAAAGATATGATGAATACAGTTTTGTAAAATACCTTGGAAGTAATGTCACGATCAAGTAAGTTGAATGCTGAAAGAGATAACTGCAGAAAATGATGTGGCATATGTTAGTATAACCACGCAATGCACAAAGGCAAGACGATCAAGAAAAAGAAAAGCAAGTTAGGGTATCCCATTAAACGTAAATTCAGTTAAAATCACATCAAATTGAAAAATACGTAAAATTAACATAACGTCACACAGATATACAGTTAAAAACAGAGTCAATCACGGTGTTAAACAATAAAAGGAAGGAAGCATATTCCGAAAACGGCAAAAATAAGGTGCAATGTAGAAATCATATTACAAATTGAGAGATTCTGTTGTAGAAGACGATGTTTAAATTGTCATATCAAATTATAATCAACTTAGATTAAAAACATAACATGACCAAAATTTGATGATCAAGAACTGTGCAACATTTGTTGTCCTTTGTCACAAAATTCTCTGAAAAGTATTTTAAAATATTGTTTCTTTCGTGACAACAATAGGTTGTTGGGAACATTTCAGTTTAAATCAAGTTTGTTATATTGTTTTATCTTAAAAAATCAAATTGACGATACGAAAGGCTATACAATGTTTTTAGTTTAAACCGGCGATTCAAACAGGCTATATGCTTTACAACGGAACGAATATGAAACAAAAAAATAGAGCAGGGGCTGAATCTTGAAAAAAATAATAATAAAATATTTCTAATCAGGTAACGACAAAAGAGTGGATTTGATTTTGACAATTAGAATATTGATGGTAAGCATTTTTCATCAATGGCAAAGTTGCGCAGCACATTTATATATAAAAGCACAAGGCATGCAAAACATAAAACAAATGATAATGAAAACCTCAAGCTGGGTGAAGAGCGGGAGTTGGCCGCGAGCCCTGTGGAAGAACTCAACGGCGTCGTTTGGGCCTTCACTGCTGTTTGTATTTGTGGTGGCCATGGCTGTGGGACTATGCTGGTCGGCCCCACCTATTCCCTGCTTCCCTCCCTTCATATCTGAAAAACACCCTCCCATCTCTCTCTCTCTATATATATATATATATATATCTTCTCTTTCTCTCTCCTAAAAATCTGTCTCTGTCTTTGCCTCTCCTGCTCTAGAACCCTGATCTTTTTTTAGTTGAAATTTGCAAATATTTCTCTGTTTCTCTCTCTTAGAACTAATGAGAGTCGCAAGGGCAATTGAGAGTCTTTTTTTTATTAAATGAAAGGTATATTTTTAGGTTAAAAAAAAAGAAAAAGTAAATAAATAGCTAAGAACGATTTCTAAACGATGGAAAGATGGAAGATTGTTCAAGTCTCGACCTTTATTCGATAAGCTCAAAGTGCAATATATATAGCACGAATTGCGTGTGAATGACAAACATCTAAAGATTTGTTTTATAGGAACAAGAAGACCAAATATGATTTAAAAAGGGAAATTCTATATGAACGTATTTGCTCGATTGATACAATGCTCAAATTAGACTTTGCATCTTTGGAAACGTCATGGCTTGTGTTTCAGAGAACTTGTTTAGAAAAAATTGGATAGACTTCCTCTTTTTTGGGTGAAAAAGTAGATAGACTTGAAACAATTAAAGTATTTTTAATGCATGCAAATAAATAAAGTGCAGCTTTATGACCAATTTATGATATTCAAGTGTTTGTGGATGATTCTACGCTGAAAAAAAAAAGTTGGGTAAGGCCAGGTAAAGGGTTTATGGTCAACCCACTAAGGCTAGCCCAATAACGACGGTTAGGGTGAATGGCAGAGCCACGTTAGCGTCCCCACCGGCGGGATCAACTGGAGAAATATTATTTATGTGGTATTGTTTTTTAATTTTATCACTTTATCACTTTTATGAAAAAGCATAAAATATATTTTTTAAAAAAATATAAACGCATAATTGATCACAACAAATCTGAAAAGATTTAGGCAAACATGTATTATCTAATAGTATTTCGATTTTTTTTTTTTTTGTTAAGAGAAATGGTATGAATCAAATGAAAGAAAAAACAATGGTAGAACACAATAGTAGTAATAAAAAATTAATGCACCACCTAATTTACTACCCATTGTCCCAGTGACTATCGAATCTCAATATTAATTACTTTGCACTTTTCTTCTTATTTTGCCCCATTGGAACTTCTTTTTTATAATATTTATATTAAAACTTTTAAAAAAGTTTTAATTGTGTTCCTAAATTTTATCTTTTGATTGTTTATGGCATTTGAGAACCTTGATTTAACTAACTTGTTTGAATCGAAATACTACATCAATTTAAATTTTGTAAGAAAAAAACTCTATAATAACCTTGGTTTGAACCAAAAGTTTTGGTTTAAATGATATTCCCAAACAACCTATTATATTTTAATTTTAAAATACTAAATAAACAATAAGTCAACCACAATATTATATGAATTTTTAATTTTATGAATTGTAAATGTCAAAAATTGAATTGAACTCTATTTAAAGTTATAATAATGTGTTTTAGTTAAACATTTTGATTTAATTCACACTCTTATTAAAAAAATTTCCAAGCTCTGCCACTTGTTGGAGTGAGGTTAGGTGAGGTTCGACACTAGGAGGTTAAAAGGGATGCATAACTTTTTAAGAAAACTAGTCGACCGATGTACGATGCACGTATCAAGTTGTAATTGAAACTATTATAACATAGATAATAAATAAAAAAAACGAATACAAGAAAACTTTTACTTAGAGATTTTTTTAAAAAAAAGTTCTTTGAACAAATAAAAGATATGCATTTTTTTATTTTGGTTGTTAATATTTACTTCTTCTTTTTTACATCTAACTACCTTAAAATTTATGAAATATACAAGTTTGATCCGTTAGTCAATAAATTAACTATTTTTTGACAAAATGTAACATAAATGAAGTATATTATGTTAGGATTTTGCAAGGTATAAAATGGTAAAAGTAACAAATAGTTTCAAAAATATACTCTAAAAAGAAAAAAAAAAAGATTTAGGTACTGATGACATAATTTTAGAATATTATTTTAAATGTATAATTTTCTTTTTAGATGTTTTCAATTCTGGATTTTATTACTTTAATTTTTTAAACACTCACGTGTCGTTATTCTGTTAGATTATATCGAAATGTTTTTTCTTTATTTAAAGAGTCCAAACTGTATATTTTTATTTAAAGGTAAGAGATTATAATAGACAGATAAAATTCAAGGAAAGCAAGAGGGTAAAAAAAAAAAAAAAAGGCACCAAAATGGCGCGTTTTGGTTGACCAAAAAAGGAACAGTGCGTTCCTCGTCTATTCTTTTATCATATCTAGGAGAAAAACGTTTATGGTCAAGCTTGGAACTTGTCTTCTCCAAGTTCATTTGACACGTATAATCAGTGGATGATGATCATTATTAGCATCACTAAATTAAAGTTAAACGTGTATCATTCAAGAGACGCAATAAAAAAACAAAACAAAATCAAAAAACAAAACAAAACAAAAAACTAATTTCAACGTGCATTGTACTTTTCTTTTCAACTCCTTTTCTGCCACGTTCACTGAAATGCTGTATAATAAAATTTATGCGTTTAATCTTATAGCGTGTACAATTAAATTTGTTATAAAAAGGGTTAAACTTGTATAATGAAAATGTGAATAAATAATAATGAGAAGGATCTTTTCCTTTTAAACTCTCACAAAATTATACTCGTTGTCTAATAGTGGCGGTTCGAAACGCGTGCCAAAACACAAGAGAAATGTAATTTCTATCCTTCTTCTAGTAACAGAAGAAAAGTATTTTCCTTCCTTCCTGTTTCCTTTCGTCTTTAGATTTTTCTCCTTTTCCATGCTATTCTATCCCTCAATAAGCATTCCATTGAAGAGGATAATCCGAATTATAGTCAAAGTCGTTCGTTGATCAACTAAGAATATTTAACAGAATCCTCCTCGGCAGCTCAGCTCAATCAATATATGCGTGTGTTCGTTCAAACTTTTCACGTGGGGAACACGCAACAAGAACCAGAAAATAAATAAATAAATTCTTTGCGAATAATTATTAATTTATTACAGTAACCGCGATTATTTTGTGAAAATATACGAGAGAATACATGCATGCATACAAATTATCATTCAAATTTTTTTTAAAAAAAATGAGTATATTAGAATAAATAAATAAACTCGTTAAACCTTGTATTACCTTAATGGTTTAACCAGGTTATTTTAATGATATATATTGGAGGGTATTTTTTAAACGATAAAATAATAATTTAAGTCACGTTGACTTTCACCGCATGTGCTCGACAAGAGATACACATGATTTACGAAAAGGAAGAGAAGTTTTGTCGACCTTGGTCGTCATCGTATCAGATATATACAGATATGCTTCGGAGCAACAGTAAAGAAATCTCGTATCCATGATTTACGAATTTCCTTGATTAACACCGACAATTATTGTGGGAAACGACTATCCCCAAATCACTCATCCATGAAGAAAGAGTGCATTCCATCAACATTAAATAAGAAATAAATCTTCTCATTTACACTGCGAATTAAAACTTGGAAACCAATTACTAGTCATAGCAGATGGTATTACACATGACTTTCACAATACCAAAACCCTGCCAAATTCTCACGATGATTTGGATAACATAAAGTATTGGAATGCCTTCGACCGATTCCCCCATTGGCGCTCCTTTTACTTGTTTATTTTGCAGAGTTTTTAACGTTCATCAAAGTTTTCAAGATTAATTAATATTGGATGAAATTTTGTACTAACATTGATAACACTTTTAAAAAAAAAAAAAAAAATCACCAATGAGCTGCAAAATACTGTAGATACTTGCTTCTCTGATTTTAAACATAAGTAATCTGACATTGTCTTCTTATCCTTAGGTAGTCATAAAATCACATAATCATTTCATTAGGATGAAATGTCACTAATGTAACTTAAAAGAAGTTTCAAGCTTTTTTTTTTTTTTGTTTTTTTAAGTTTCAAGTTGATGCATTATATGACTTTTGTTGGCTGATAAAAAACAGTGACTTGAGAGCTATATGACGAGCTCCATTTGCATTCATACGTGTGTGCGTGTGTATTGTCTTGATTGATTGATCCCGAATTAAAAATGTAGTTAAATTACATTTACAGTGGGATGAATCTTCAAAGAGAGAAGCATATCTTATTCTTGTGAGAAGGTAATGAGTTCATTATCGGCAAGAAAAATCACCATACCAAGAGAAGAGTAAACAGATATTTACCTTTTTATACTCTTTGTTTGGGTTTAGTCAAAAACTACACTCTTCAGTTTTTAATCTTATTGAACGTAGATGTTTATATTATATTTAATACAAAAAAATTAGACTTTATCTCAATTAATTATTGATTTTAAACTTTAAAATGACTAAATTATCCTCAAATAAGAGAGAGAAAAAAACAAACCTAAAACTTTCAAAAACAAGAAGGAAAAAATGAAAACACACAAAAAACCATGTTTTGAGGGTATTTTAAACATTTTTTTGGGTAAAAGTCCTTAGTTTAACATTTTTTTTAAGTTTTCTTATTTTTCGATTTGATGATATTTTGAGCAATTTTTATATCAAAATTAAAAAGCTGACCAAAAAGATGTATAAATTTATATTCTAAATATAATTTAAAAGTATATATTCAATGAAATCAAAAACCGAAGATATATAATGTTTAAATAAATCTAAAAGGCTCTTGTTTGGTACACCATATTGTATTGTATTGATTTATACTTTCTGTATATAATACAATACAATACAATACAATACGGTGTACCAAATATGCAAAATGCATACAAAATATTCTATATTACTCTCAGGCAGGAACTTCAATCCTCAACCAAAAGATAAATCCACAAGCGCTAAATTAAAAAGAGTCTCCAACTTTTGTAATATAATAAACATAATTATACTTTATACTTCCTATACTGTTTCGATTTATTTCTACAAGAACAGCACCTACTAGGCAAAGAACTCGTTTTTCTCCTTTCATTTTCCCGGAAAATAATAAATAAAGATAATATGAGACTTGTCGTTGTATTTTTCAACCGGAACAACACGGTAGAGAATTTGACCCGTGAAAAAGAATGTTTGTTTCAAGCTCGCAGACATAGCCTGAAGCTTTTAAAGGTGGACAAGCAACAAATGTAGAATTATGAATATTCCAAGTATTTGGCGCTCACGTGTTAATCAACAACATCACTCGAGGTTGCTGCAACGAAATTTACAGGATTAGGAGTCCTTCTCCGGTATGGTTTCCTACCGGTTGTTAACGTCTTCCGACTGTTGAACCGGTACAAATATATATATAAATCCAATGGTTGAAAGATAAGAGTCCTACTACTAAGTTACCTCTTTAGGTCCTAACAATTGGATAACTTTCTGCAAGTGGGCTTTTAGTGATGAAACCAAATGCCTCACAATAAATGATACTAAGACCCTCTATAGCCATGGTCAGGCTTGAATTTGATTCAACAACTTATCTCAGCCAGTGTGATAACACATAACCCAACAAGACAAAGCTAATTCAAATGTGCACAGAAAAAAACATTTATATATAATTTGATAAAGCAATCGACCGAATGTGCTGCAATTCAAATTAGGCCCTTTTTTTATCAAGATTTTATAGCCTACATCATTGTGCTGTCCTGGGCAATATATCACCGGAAACAAGACACCCACAAGAGCACATAAAATAGCCAGTTCAAATACCTCTAAGTTCACGCTCATTAGAGAGGTTCGAAGAGCCAATGAAAAGGGCAATGTAAAGTACAGACCAAATCAGCGATAGGAATATGAACCAGCTGGGTAGCGAGAGGAAGCCGGCAAAGCAGCAGCTTCAGGCCTGGATGTCTGATATGTATGGTGGTAAGCGGGTAGAGCATCAGAAGCATATGTTGAGTACAACCTATCAAATTGTTCGGTTTCTCTTCTTTGCAATGGATCAGTTTCAATTAAGTAAGACTCTCTCCGTCTGCCGACAGGGTAAGAAGAGCTTAAAGGAATATCCTCTCTCCTTTCACGTGGAAGATAACGGTCCACTGTTGAACTGGCATAATAATTTGCATAGTGCGGGTCCTTCGCATAGGGGTCCAAAGCACTAGCAGCAGAAGGCACTGTGGATGGAATCTCACGTCTAGCACTGAGGCCATAAGCCTGATAGTCTCTCTCACTAAAGTACAGAGGATCAGCAGCAGGGACAGTATCCCTCAAAACAACATTTGAATGTCTTAAAAGCTGCTCTCTATCATAATCCCTCCGGTATGCTTCTAACAGAGGATCAGAGATGTGAGCAGGGGGAGTTAAGTTTCTTCTCTCTCCGCGAAGACCATAAGTGCGATACTCCTTTTCAGTAAGGTACAAATTCCTAGGACTTTCTAGCCTTCTCACCTCATGGTGGCCACGATTGTGATCCCTTTCATAAGCAGGGACACGATGAGCCCTAGAATCACCATTGGCACGAGAATCTCTAGCCTCTTTTTCCCTGTGTGAACGAGATTCTCTTTTTCTTGCTGAGCGTGAATGTGACTCTCTCTCTCTCTCATGAATAACCTTATCCCTAGTTGTTGCTGCTGGTTGTGTGCGGATCAATGCTGAAGGACGGGGGGCTTCAGCTGGTCGGAAAAGTGCCATAAGCTTCCTAACCTAATGAAAAAAAAAAAAAAAAATGAATAATCACCATTAGTGCTAAATTATAAAACAAAGACCTCACCTCATGCAGAGATACAGGGCAGGGGTGCAAAGAACTAGAGTGATAAAGATACTCACTTGTCGACCTGTAAGTTCTGTTTTGAACTTGTTTTTCTCATTGTAATTTTCCTTTATTGCCTTTTTAAAAACGCTCTCGGGTAGTGGAAGGCAATCCTTATGCACATCAAACCGCACCTGAAAATTGAAAGCTATCAGCACATAAATCTGAACAATTATTGAAAAAAATATCCGAACAAGCATCTAGCAGAAAACTCATGTATGACCTGAGCAGGGAATGCTCCGCCAAAAGCTTTTGGCTCAAGTCTTATACCCCCAGAAGAGGATGCCTTGTAAACCCCATATAAGAGTTTAAGATCAAAATCATACAGAAAAAGCTTTATCCCACGTTTGATACCCAATACGACGTCTTTTTTACCAAGTGAAACGCCCATGACATGGTAATGGAAACAATCTGGTTTTGTCTTTCCACTGCACATGAAGATTAGGCCATCAATTTTTTCCTTCTTTTTACCAGTGGCGGGGCTCTTACTTGTTCCTGCATCGTGTCCTCTATTCTCTTTATTCTTTCGGTTCCTATGCGACCAACCATCCTTTTCACCTTTCTTGAGTTTTTGCGGGCTCTTTTCCGATTCATTGATCTTTTCCTTGTTCTTTTCCGCTTGACTGCTCTTCTTGGCATGCCCTTCATTAGCAATAATCTCAGGTTGGTTTTGTTTTCCCGAACCACGCTTCACTGCCCTCTTTCGTTTTCGAAGGCGGTTTTTTGATTCAATGACCTTTTCCTCGTTCTTCTGAGCTTGATGGCTCTTCTCAGCATGCTCTTTATTGGCCATCTCTGGTTGTTTTTCTTGTCCAGAGATCTGTTTCTCTGCAACCTCCTCCCCGCTGTTACTACTTGCCTCCTTAGCCTGTCCCACTATCTTCTTTTTCCTCCTTTTCTTCCCCTGACCCTGTGGATTGCCATTCTTTTTTATGTTTTGCAGCCCATTAACAGCCACAGACTTCTTCAGGATTTTAGATTTAGCCTTCAAGGATTTTGGGGTTTTTCTTTTGGACGACTCAGGTTTATTGGAGACATTGAGAGTAGTCTCTTTTGGACCAGCCGATGCTTCGGCTAGAGTCTCTGTTTCTTTACCAATTGCTTCCACAGAAATTTCTGTTTCTTTAGCAATAGCTTCCTCTGCTGGAATCTCTGTTTCTTTGCTGATTGGTTCTACAGAATTGTTTGTTGCCTCACTGAACACCACTTCTGCGGGAGTATCTGTTGGTTTACCAGAATCTTCTGTTGGACTCCCCATAGCTTTATCAGAAGCTTCCATGGGAGATTCCATTTCCTTAGCAGCCAGTTCCATGTTGCTACCCTCTTGTTCCATAATCTGGCAAACACTAAACACATCCCAGCAAAAAACTTAGCAAAGTAGACATTGCTTTTCTTTTTTTCCCGTGACAAACAGGACGCAGATCTCTAAAGAGTAAAGACAAATAGAAATAATAACTCCATTTGCACGTGTTCAGACCCACATGCTATATATAGACAAGGCATTGGAATGGAGAGAAGAAGAAGAAAGAAAAATCCTTGCTTCATCTTCACACTTTCAATCTTTGACAAGACATAGAAATAGTAGACAGTTAAAAATTGATGATTGAGAACCAGACCCAAATCCGTTAAAATTAGCAACATTAATAAACTTTAGAAACAAGCTCTTTACAATGGTAAGGCTAGATTCAGGCCATGATATATAGGGCTCTTCCGTTTCTCTGCCTAGGAACTTCTGTATTGTTAAAGTATCATAATTATATCTAAATACCAAAAGTCCCACATGGAATAAAGTATCAAAATTTAATTAAATACCAAAAGTCCCACGTGAAATAATTATAAGATAATAAGTGGGTTTATAAGCCCTTGGGTCCCCTCCCCTTGTAACAATTTTGCAAGGGTAAACTCTATCTATAATGTTCCTAACAATTGGTATTAGAGTCAATCCACCACATCAGGGGTTCAAGCCACAGCAATTACATTGGTGAAGTCGTCAAACTGTCAAATATATAATAATTAAGTGAAGTCACCTAATAGGATCCCATAATGTTGAGTATGGGATTAGACATAATATGAACTACAATTCAGTCGCCTTTATAGATTAGGCAACCTACGAGCCCTTTTAGCAAGGAACGGTTCTACTTGATGGGTTCCTAACAATCACCACATTGCGGGTTTAAGTCAAAGTGGTTGTGTTATAGGCTATATTAAACATTTGTTTGACAAGTTAGTTAGAACCAATTGTAAAGCTCTCAGCAACTACAACAAAAGCAAAAAATTTCTACAGGGTAAAGCTCTCATATGCTACAGTATTCTAATCAAAATTTTCAGTTTCAACTAATTTGCCAAATACCCTATAAAATGCATTGGTGAAGTCTTCAGAGCATTCGAGTGGTGCCATTGAAGAGGAAACAACTATGTCAGATAAGTGTTGATAACGCGCACTATCACTGATTTGGGCCTAAACATGGCAGATCGTCACAAATCACCACGTAGTCTATGGGATTGGACGTAGTATGGGCTACAATTCTGTGATTTTCCCCATGAATAGGGCTACTTGGGGACAGCTCCTACCTAAAAGAAGGCAAGACCCATCAAGTCACCTAGCTAGGAAGATGGGCCCATAGATTTCAATTTAGGCTGGGCCACACCAACTGGCCCTAGCCCACCCCTTTGACCTAGTGCTCGGGCCGGGCTACCCCCATAAAGACTTGAGCTACACCAGCATGGCCCAATTATTTTTAAAATATTTTCTTGCATAAAACGCACGTTGAGTCAGGCCTAAGCCCCACCACGCTTTTGAGTCAGATTGCGTTGGAGTGTACCTCCCTATACCTTCTTTAGGCTGGCTCCACTCAACCCGTTCTTTTATGTGGGCTGGCCTAGCCTGGTCCATTCTTTCTTTTTGTCACGCATGGTCGGGCCAACCGGCCTGAATTGACAGCTCTAGATGGGTTGTTTTATGGTCTGCGGTTGCGAAGCATGGTTTCACCGTCAAAGCACTAAATAGTTGAGTGAAGCCACCAAAAAGGAAAGCACTACTGGTGAGTCAATGGAGTACTGTCAATTCGGGCTCAAGCATGGTGGATTGTTAAAAACCACTTCAGTATGGGATCAAGCACATAAGCTACACTTCTATGGTCTTCCCTACAAATAGGGAGACCTAGGGAGGGCTGCTACATGATAGAATGCAGGATACGCAAAATCACCAAGCTGGGAAGATGGGACGTTGTGGATGAACGTTACGAAGCGTGGTAGAATGTAGGCTTCTAAAAGTCCCACATGGTATAATCATAAAATGATTAGTCGGCCTTTCAATCCCCTCCCCTAGCAAGCGCCTTGCAAAGGGCGAGTTCTACCTAATCAATTCCTTACAAATTTGTCTACCAAAAACTTACGCATATTCAACTCCCACAACCTTTGACTACGAAAACTAAAATATATAAATAATGAGCATCCAAAATAGATTAACGCCAATCCAAACTCTCACACTCTTCCATACGATAATGAACCAGACTTCATATGTCAAAATAAATAAGATTTATGGATAATCCATCCAAAGCCTCACAATT
This sequence comes from Artocarpus heterophyllus, assembly GCA_025403435.1. Classification (NCBI taxonomy): domain Eukaryota; kingdom Viridiplantae; phylum Streptophyta; class Magnoliopsida; order Rosales; family Moraceae; genus Artocarpus; species Artocarpus heterophyllus. The sequence continues at coordinate 5,265,610 of CM046338.1, read as the reverse complement.
TAATAAACAACAATTAAAACATCCAAATAAATAGCACACAGGATAAATTAACATCAACTCTCCATGAGTCAAACTTATCTCCCAATTACAGCATAAATTGAGATCAATCTCCCATAGAAGAAGTTAACACCTCCGCTAAGCTCATTCATAAAGTTAACATCTTGGCCAGTCCCATATATTATACCTAATCGAAACCAGCAGGTGATTCGATGGCAGACAAAGTACATGAAAACAAGCGAAGGATTGGGTATTTCTGTCAATATCCACAAAACTCCTACGTGCTGTTTTTCTACCCACAAACGTAAAAGAAAAACAACGAAAAGGAAGAAAAGAAAAAGATTAAAAGATTAAAAGAAAAGAATTTCCAATTCGATGGCGCACAATTCAATTCTGAGAAAATTGAATTTAACATTTCAAATTCATCGTTTTTCACACCAATTCTCGGCAAAAAAAAAACACACATAAAAGATTAAACAAGACGACAGATCTAAACAGAGGGAGAGAGTTGGGATAAGGATGAAGGGATTAGGGTTAGCGTGAAAGAAAATTACCTCGAGGGCTTGAAGACTGGGGAAATTATCGACGACCGGAAAAAAAAAAGTCGAATTGCAGAGAATCGCAGAAACAAAATCCAAAGTCAGAAGGGAAACGAATGAGAAACACACGCAAGAAATACTCGATCTTGAACAAGGGAGAAAAAGGAGAAACGACAGTTCTTACGTTTACGAAGAATAAAAAGCAACAAAGAAAACAACTTCCCTAAAAAGAATAGCGAAAACTACGAAGCTCTCTCTTTTTTGAACACCAAGAGAAAAGATTCTTATCATTTATACCCCTCAATTTCTCATAATTTTTCACATTCTTTTTGTAAAAAAGTAACTTTGCATTTTTATAAGGGAAACAAATATTTGAGTACTTTTTTTAGGGAAAATAATTGAGTACTTGAGTCTAAAGTTTTAACAGAATAACAAAGTTTTGCCTTTCCACCAAAAAAAAAGAAGAAGTTATAATTGTAGTTTTGTTATATTTGCCACTAAATTTTTAAAGGTTGGCGTTTCTGTCATCTTTTAACATTTTGGTTCCTACAATTTCAAAATAGCTTAGAATTTCTCCGAAAAACAACTAAAAGTTAATTACTAATAATAATTAAAAGATATGGATACTTTTTTAAAAAAAAAATTTGCCTTTTTAAATTTTTGAAATTAATAAAGGCAGCAATAGGAAGTTTGTTGATCCCTCATTAAAAAAAAAAGTTTATTGGTCCCATAAAACTGAAGAATTTCACTCAAAATTAAAAAAATATATATTACGTTATTTTATTTTATTTTCTTAAAAAAAACAACAACAACAACACACACACTCTTGTTCTGCCCCTCCGCAAGAAGAAATGGGGGAAAGACGATTAAAAAAAAAAAAATGAAAGTTAGGCGTAACGTGTTAAAATATCCTCCCTCGCCAGGCTTTTTTCTACATAGTATATTTGCCACGGAATTCTCATTTTATTTTTCAGATAAAAATTAAATTTATCCACCTTATTCATAAATTAATAGGAGGTATCCATTATTGACAAAATACTTTATCCCCCCTTTTGTCAGAGCAACAAAATAGTAGGAGATTGTGGACATAGATTAGCGTTTGTATTACCTTTTCAGGCAAGATAATATATTTCTCTTTTCAAAAAAAAAAAACAATATACATGACCCTCTGATTTTTTTCTTTGATTTTTTATTTGGCTGCTGAAGAATCTGGGACATGGGATTTAGGCAATAGACATTTACCCATTCAGATATCTCTAAAGAGGTTTTTTTTTTCCCGTTTCCAAGTTTTTAGAGATTATTGTCTCATATTTTATTGTAATTGAAAAAAGAAGAAAAAAAAATATAATATATATATGTATATATATAAACCTTTTATTCCTCTTAAGCTAACTTTCAAAACTTGAACATTTCTCTTCTAATTGATTATTGCGATATTTCTAGCCAAAAAAAAAAAAGTGATCATCGCAGTATGGCAATGACACCTCCATAAAACACCAGCAGCTTCGAGGGAGTCATTTTGCTTTAGCAAAAGAAGCAACGGAACTAGTCAAGATAAATTTTAATATCAATTCCATTATCAATAAGGGATTGAACGACTGCCCTTATCTTCCCTTCAAACTTGTCCCTGTCCCTTGGTGTGTAAGAAGCGGTGTAGACATCAGCTTCTCTTGCCCTATCAGCCAAAATACGGCCAATGGCCAAACACGCAGGTATATCTGATCGGGACTTGAGTGCGGCTTTTATGTCCTTCGAGTTTGTGCCAGCCACTGCAACCTGCTTGCTGGTCACCCTGTGAGTAAGCGACGCTGTCACAAAGCGCTTTGAGATCAACACATCAAGTGTGAATGGTTCCATGTAGGCCTCAGTGCGTTGTTTGAATGATACATGCTTTTGCGGGTTCTTCGACTTCTTCTCTTTCTTATAGGTGTATGGCCGGCTATTGTCATCGTCAAGGAAATCCTCTACCCCGAAAAAGCTTCTTGGTGCAGAATGTACCTTCAACATTGGATAAACAAAAAGGAACTTGATGTGATCAGAAAATCCCTGGTAGGAAGAGCCATTTACCACACATTATACTATCATTTTCTGACTTTCAAGTACCGCAGAACTGGTTTTCAGGAACAAAAGGGAAAATCTTCAAGGAAAAGCGTTCAACAAACCACAAAGATGGCACAAAATAAGATGCGCAACATGTTTTTGGGGGAAAAAAATCCAAAATGTCAATACTATCAAATTTTATTTTGCATAAAGGAAATATCAAAAAGTTTATAACACATCTACCTAAACACACTTCTCCAAATGTTAGCAGATTACACAAAGGTAAATTTCCTTGTGATAAAAGGGACAATGTGTTCCAAGTCCGCCAAAACGACGTAAGCCATTGTTCTAGGAAAGAAGAAATAGACAAAGCGACAATATCAGAGTACATCCCATATATAAACTCACTAGAACTCACATCCAACAAAATCCTATTCTTTTGTCTGTCAAATTTTAATTATCGATCTCCTGCTGTTCCTTATAGCATAGACAAAATCTCAACATGACTCACAAGCGCACAACAACGAAATCACTGAAAAATATGTCTTGCCCACATCATCCTTTTTCCGAGGGATAGCTTGCAACAAACAATATCCATACATAACAAAAGTGGCAAGTAATTTTTTCACCAAAATGGACTACAAGTCAAGTTTAAACAAAACAAAAAACGATAACAAAACTCTTATCCAAACGTCAAGCTTGAATCAAACAATATCTGGACATAACAAGAGTGCAAGCAAGCGTTTACCAAAAAACGGGCCACCCGAAAACGTAAGAGAAAAACTTAAAAAGGCTTCAAGTGTCTCACCGGTCCATTGTGGAAACCAATTGAGGGCATGTACAAGCAATTCCTGCATCTTTCTCCTCCTTTGCTCCAAACCTTTTGAAGCACTTGCTTCAACATCTTTTTATTTTCAAAACCCCTCTTATAACTGGAGAAAGCTGTGATCCGATTATATCTTTAACCTGAAAGCGGAAAACAAGGTTCGTAAAATTTGAGGCATTTTGTCGAACAGGTGGAAGGAAGACAACGTAAGAACATCTATTGTCGGATAATACACAGCAAAAGTGAATGAAAATTAAAATGAGAGAGAGAGAGAGAGAGAAATGATACAAACAATCATTTAATCGACAGTTAAGCAGCTAAAAAGAAAACCTGGTTTATACGACAAGGGAAGGATTAGAACAGGAAAAAGAAGAAGAAGAAGAAATACCAGTGAGCTCTGATGCTGGGGTTAGAGCTGAGTCGTTCATTGGGAAAATGGGAAAAGAAGAGAAAAGCTCAAGCTCAAGCATATAGAGAGAGACACAGAGAGAGAGAGAGAGAGAGAGATAGAGAGACGAGGGTCTTCTTCTATTCAGTTAAAAAGAACGGAGGGGAAGAAACGGGACGGGTGAGAATAAATAAAAAGATTAAAATATAAACGATGGGGCATTCCGAGAATCGAACTCGGGACCTCTCGCACCCAAAGCGAGAATCATACCACTAGACCAAATGCCCGTTGCATTGGGAGTGTGGAAAATATTTTTATTATTGTATTATATCTCCAACTTTAAAAGGAGAACTAAAATTATTTTTCTACATAGGTCGAAGTTCACGCTGCAACTTGTGTTCTTCAAGCTATAAAATATTGAAAAAAAAAAACCTTTTTTTTATGACTTTTTAATAAAATTTAGTACATAATTAAAAATATTTTGATAATTTTATCATGTCTTAAATTAATTTAAATTTAAAAAATTAATATAATTTAAAATTTTTAATTGTTAAAAATATAAACTAAAAAAGTGAAAAAAACTTTAGAACAAATAAACTCTTTTCTTTACTTTCATATGCCTATATCTAGGTAAGCTAACAATCTAATGATTCATTGAATTGTTCAACAATCCCAGTATTTGCATAATATTGTGTCATTTATGCTCAAAATCATAACAAGCAGTTTTCATCTTAATATTTCAAGATCATGAGAAATAAATGTTAAATTTTAAAGTTTTAAAAGAACAAATGTTACATTTTATTTACTAGAGGGCATAATGTAACAAGGGATATAATTGAATATGAATTTTTGTAATTATTTTTATTTTTTTTTTACTATTTTGTCTTGTGAAGACCAGTGACTTAGTAAGAGCACTGTTGCACAGTTTGTAACAACAAAGTTTCTTTTTTGTTCTCTCTATTCAACTCAAATGGGCTACAACCTGCATGATCTAATAGTAATTGTAAGCGTTTCAAGCTTTTTTATTTTTTTTAGTTAAATATTTAAATCCAGCCAAAGCAAAAATCAATTTCTTCCCTACAACGGGCGTAGTTCAGGTGCCTTTCTCAAGCGTTCATTCAGCTGGCTAGCTGAGGGACCATAAATTTCTTACAACCAGATGTCAAAATTAGACTACCAACTCAATTATAACTTTTTTATAGTGTTGAGACCTGCTCTACAACGTAGAGAAAATCACCACAAATTTTAGCTAAATGCTCAATGAATTTCACAAGTCAGATCCCGTGAGCATTCATATTTCATCGTGATATATTCCTCTACTTGAAAGAGCCAAAAAAAAGGGTTTGCAAATGCAAAACACAGCTTGGCACGCATAAGAAAGAAAACTGTCTCAATCTACACTAGCAATGCTAACAGGGATCGATGACAGGTCAAGCTCCCAACAGCCTGCAAGGCAGCTATCGCTCTCCCCCGCGTGTTGAAATGCAGGAATCTGATGCAAAAATCGAGCCACCTCTGCCCGTGGTATGTCAAGCACACCAGCTTTTGATCTCTGAATCCTTGGAGCCTTGAACATTGATTTAGACCGACTAGCACGAAAAAGAATAACAACTTTTGTGCTCTGGTCATTATCTTCAAGCACTTCCACTATGTCACACTCGCTCTTGTTCGGACTAGGACAAGTCAAGTCACTGTTCTGGCTCCTGGCCAGCACCCAAATTTCACCCTTCCTAGGGTAGATTTCGTATGCATTCGTGCCCATGGGTTTGGCATTCAAACAATATGAAAATAAAGAAAGTGAGATCACCTTGGTTTCCTTGTTTTTTACTCTAAAAATCCCACAACAAACCGGCTGGCTTGAACTTTTAGACGGTGAGCACGGATCAAGCAAAGCCACATGCACCCGAAGTTCTGGGGTAGACTGAATCCTCTTAACAAGAGCATAGGTTGTTGGCTTTGCATCCCCATCAGTACGGAGTGCCCATATCTGACCAACCTCTAACTTCTTGGACTTTTGCTTAGTAAAGTCAAAGCATTCAGGTTGAGACAGTTTAAGATTAGGAGTTATTGATGGCTTGGCAGCAGGAGATCTTGCGGATATCTTAGTAGACGGGTCTTTCGCGCTTAAACTTATCTTTGCAGCAGAGCTACTGGAAGTGCTGTGGCCAGAGAGGCAGGAGTTTTCATCTTTCTGGGAATGTGTTTGCTTGGTAGATACCTCTTCATTTGTAAGCTGACTTCCATTTACTTCACTCTTTTTCTTGCTTACATCCCTAGGTGATCTCCTAAGCCCAAAGGCCTCTGTTTCATGATTGCTCTCCAGCTTCTTTGGTGTGCTGATCCCCTCAGCAGACTGACAAACACCGGTACTTCTCTTAGATGGAAGAACATTTCCATTGTTTAGGTCATTCTTACCACCGTCTAGAGCAACCCCTTGGCTCTCAACTGTTTGACCCTTGCTATATGACTTTCTAGGAGATTTTCTAGGCAATGAGGACTCCTTTTTCGAGCTGCTTCTCTTGTGCTTTCCAGTTGCAGATATCCCCTCAGAACCACTTACATCTTCTGCCTTGCTTTTCTGAGACTTGGGACACGAGACATTGACTCCAGCATCGATGCTTCCATCGTCCTTTTTTGCATTGTCATCATCACCAGACTCAAAGAAACTGGGGGGTAAAGACGCAGGATCTAATTCATAAGATCCTTTGGGAATGCCTTCTCTTTCCTCACCTGACATTTTGAAAGAGGGGACACGATGAGAAAATCTAAGCAGCTCCTTGGGTGGAATTTGGAATGACAGACTTGCATGTTGCTCCGCTTGCTGAAACAGGCTTACAAACCCTTTCACTCGCCCTAAATAAGCTACATGAACACCGACATTCTCATCAAAGTCTGACAGGACTTCCACAAAATCGAATTTAAAAGGTTGATGCTTTTGGGGGTCGGAACTCCAATTTATATCCCAATTCTGGAAGAGAGCCCAAGTTTCTCCCTTCCTGGGATATACCAGGTAAGTGTTTCGGCCACTGGCTTTCATGCAGTGCATCTGATGAGAACACATACTGTGATCTACCGACTGACTTTCCCCAAGTACATACTTACCACAAGCAACTGGCAGCTCCATATCACACCAATCAATCTCAGCTTTGTTATCTGGATCGGCCTCCAGCCAAGTGATCCTCAGCTTAAATTCAGGGGACAACACTTTTTTGATACGAGCATAGAATCTTGGCATACCATCTACTGGATCATACATGGCCCAGATTTGGTTAGCAGCAAAACAGCTTTCTGCCTTCTCCTTATCAAAATCATTGAACTCAGGATCCGGAAAGGAAAAATTTTCCAGAACAGATGCTTCATTTGGCTTCAATTCAGAACCACCATCAGTTTTTGCCTTTTGGCCTGGCTGACTGGACATGTCTGCTTCCTTTCCCTTAACCTCACATTCACAGGCTTGGTTCTTTTTAACTGTCGAACTTTCTTCAGGAGGAGCATTGGCAAACTGCTTGAATTCTTTCTTATCTTCATCCACAGGATTGGCAGAACCAGCTCGCAAATCATCGTTAGCTATCTCACCATTTTCAAAAGCCTTTCTAGTGCGCTCTTTGCTAGCATCGGACGACTTGCTCGCCCTCGACCTCTTTGGAAGGCCCACAAAATCATCATCATCACTTAAATTTTCCTTGTATGAAACATTCTGCTTCTGTCTTGAAGATCTCCTTGGGTGATGACCTTGATTCACTGTAGAAGAATCAGCAACATTATCTTCCATAACAGCATCTTCACTTACAGTACCATAACTCTCACTGGATTCCACAACCAAGTTCCTCCCTCTCTTTCTTTTTAAGCTTTTAAAAGAATCTGGTTTCTTGGACTCATGCTCAGGTTTTCCAACCCCTTGCTTTGTCACCGGAACATCCCCACCACCCCTCTCTTCCACCTTGGACTCGCATCCTGTCTTTGACATTGGTTGTGCGCCACCAAATGTATTTACAGATCTTTTGCCAGACGACTTTCCATTACTAGCCGGTGATGCCATCTTTGGAGGCCCCTGATTTGAAGCCTCCTTCTGGTGTGAAAATTGACCCCAAAAAGATTCCTTCGTTGCACCTTGCATACCCAAATCGTGAGCAATAAAATTTTTCTGGCAACTTTGACACACTAACGTCTTATTTACACACTCTCTGTAGTATTGGTACCTCATATTGCAAAAGGAGCAAAATGTCCAAAAAGTTTGTGACTGTGCCTGTGCCTGTGTCTGCTGATGCCAATACCAGCCAGTACCTTGTGGACGGGGATGACTCTGAAGATTGTTTACAGCGGTATACTGTTTCTGAGCAAATGTGTTCCCGTTTGATTGATGGACTGATGGTTTAGATCTAGCAGTTTTCACTAAAGCTCGGCATCTCATGTCATAAGAAGAACGGTTTGCTTGATCAGAGAGCACCCTGTTTGCCTCACCAATCAACTTAAATGCAGCCTCGGCACCGGCAAACTTGTTCTTGTCAGGATGAAGTAACAGCGCGAGCTTTCTGTATTGTTTCTTAATGGTTACAGCATCAACTGTTTGTTCAGTCTGCAGAATTCTATACCAGTCCATTTCCGTCCCACCTACTTTGACCTCCGCCGAACAGTGAACTTCACAGACCGTGAGCAACTGGGAAATGTTCTCGAGGTTCGGAAATAATCGCTGAGCCTTTTGCGCAATCCTCTGAGCGCCTGAAAAATCATGGGCTTGCATCTTCTTTTCTGCAAGTTGCATCGCCCTGATAGCCTCCTCTTTGTTGCACTCCATTGGCAATTTAGATTATAGAACGCCTTGATAGCCCCAATAGATTCTAAACACTGAAATCAAGCAAAAACTGATCCTAGTGTCGTTCCCCCATAGCTCACCAGTTATCGAAAACCATCACCCTGCTTCAATTAGAACCAAGCAAATGAGTGTGTGTTTTTTTAATCAGAAAAGCAAGCAAATTTAAAACCACAAAACAGAAATGTACAAGAAAATGTAATACAAACAATTACCTAGCATTTATTCGGCCAAACTGTGCACCGCCACCAAAATATCAGGAAGCTACTAATATTCTGCAGACTCAAAAAAAAAAAAAAAAGCACAGTAATCAATCATACAAAGCGTTTTAAACAATCGTGGTGCAACTTAATAACTATATATAGATACACACACATAAGAAGAGTCTCCAATCTTCGTTAGAGAATGTAACCTATTTATGCATTTATGTACTTCTCAAGTTATTCGTACGCATAATATGATAGGTTACATTTCAACAAATTGAGTATTACAAGATCCTATAAACAAAGTTATATTCTTAAATGAAAAAAGTTACAAACATTGCCGGATTAAAACCAAAACTTGTGTATATATGTCTATATAAAACCCAAAGTTAAGCTTTTTTCCATACTTTCAGATACTTTCTCTTTAAACAAAAGAAGAACCCAAGGAAAAAAAAAAGATTTACGTGCACATTCAAATAGAACTAAAAACCCTATATGTGAAAAACTAAGCACGTATTTTTAATAAACTAAAAACTATGGAACCAAAATGAACAAACGCAAAAATAATGGCCACAAAATCCATGAATGCAAAACCGCAGCTCAAGAGCGAGACCAAAAACAATTTTAAACAGAGAAAAAGAATGAAAATGCAAGGGGAATTAGGATGAATTACCAAGTGCGATTCTGAAATTTTTAAGAAAACCCTAGAAACCCGAGTGGTGAGAAACAAAGAAGAATCTGCAAAAAACGAGACGAAGAGAGGGACTTAGTGGGCGGTTGGTTTGAGTGAGAGCGAAAAATGAAGCGGGAAAGAGAAAAGAAAGAAATGTGAAATCTTTGGGGGTAGAAGAAAAGAGGGAAAAATCGACCCCCTCTTTCTTTGTTTTTTTTCGTTTTGCTCTGAAACTTAAGCCCCTTACTTTCTCTGAAATTGCTCTTTTAGGTTTTGCGGAATCAATACTCTCGAATTTGATGGCGTTTGTTTGCCTGTGAGGGGCTGATTTATTAAATTATTTAATATTTAACAAAAATGGGAGCCCTTTTTTTTATTAATTAGAACCAAAAACAATGGCCAAGGGGGGTTTTTGGAATATCCAGAAATTAGGCGAGAACCCCTCCGATTGCCTAAACTTGTTTCGACTTTCCAATATTTTTGGGGTTGTGTTTAAGGAGTAGTTTAAACTATTAATTTATGTTTAAAAATTAAAATATATAAGAATTTTATATTTTTTTTATTATAATATGTGAAAATTTTATACTATTTACAGTCTAAATCATTGATTTGAACTACTCTTTTAGACGCCTTAAAATAAATCACAAAAAGTTTGTTATTGGGTCTTTGATGTGTAAGTTGAAACTAAAAATACTGTAACATATGAATGCTTTACATTGTTTTAGTTGAAAATGAGTTTATCAAACACTTTGGCAACACAGTTAAAATATTTAAATTTTATAAGAGAAAATATTATAGTAAAATTGAATTGAATTGGACTGAATTGGTGTTTCCAAGTTCCTTCTTAAGTGAAGGCTTTTCTAAATTTGTAGGGAAAATGAATTTCTTAGGGAGGAACTATTGCTTTGAGGGTTGAGAATTTTTCAATAATCAGGTTTATGATTAGGAGCAAATTCATGGTAAGCATCGCAAAACTTTTAACATAAACATTCACATATCAAACTGTTAAAAAATTAACCCGATAATTAAGCCAACAATTCCAACCGATAGGGCAAAAATACAATTCTTGCCATGGGAAGTTCTCAAAGAAAAAACATTGGAAGGCGTTTATAGCACATAAAATTTATGCCACGTTTTGTGGGAGGATTAGAAAACTAAAAAGAACCACAAATATCGAGATGAGAGGAAAAAAAAAGTATGGGACTTTTTTTTGTTTAGTAGAAGATGAAAAAACAATTGAAAAATTAATTTCAACAGTGGTATTGGAGTGGTTTTTCGTTTTTTGAACGTCAATCTTCTTTTACCTGCTCCCTTACTTTCTGTCATGATCCTTGCTGCTCATCCATAGGGACCGCCTGAGTTGGCCCGCTTAATACACTACGACGCTCAAGTTAAACAAATAGTGATGGAGATATTTTTAGAAACACAAGAAAAATGAAGTTTAGGGAGATAATAAAATTCAAAAGATAGAGATCCCTTTCTTGGAACTTTGTATCCTATTTATACTTAATTTACCATAATCAGCTGATCGTCCCAAACCAACGATCATCTAATTTTGATACGTCATGTTTTTTTTTGGGCCTAGGGTTTTAGTTGATATTCCCCTTGGGCATGGGCCCATCAAGAATATTCCTTATACTTCTACCTCAACATCTACTTTGGGCTCTTGTGCATTCATGTGTTCCTCTTTCTTGCTCCTCAAGTAGGAGAATAGGAGAACACGCATCACATTGTATATAATTATTACTACTAATTGACATGCATTTCATTCCCAATGGTTTCCTCAACATTTGGATATGTGTCATGTTACTAGAGGTTATCCTGACATCATTACACATTATTCGACATGATTGGCGATATCAATTTCTCGAGGTATTGCACTTTGAGATATCGATCCATTTTCTAGTCGAGACGTCAGAATTTTCTGACTTGGATTATATCCATCTTTTATATTCTTCATCTTATTGTTAGACAAGTAATATGGTTGTCTCAAATCAATATCGGTTGTTAAAAATGACATGTATCAACATACCATTGGTTTGGTAAGAAATCCTCAAACAAGGGGCTATTGAAAAAATAACCTATTGCTAGATTCTCTTTCATTCATTAAAGTTGTAAAAATAAGTTATTTTTATCATATCCAAATCAATAGAGATTCATAGAATGATACTTAAAATGGATATTTCATATATTGTAATACTATTCTCTTTTTGTTTTCAAACTTAAAATGATTAAAAAATAATGGGCTACATTTATTGTTTTAATATATTGTTTTGTCAAATACTATTCTCTTTTCCTTCTTAATTTTCTCCCTACTAAAGGGTCCAAGATTCCTCTTTTGTCTCCCAATCCTCCTCCAATTGCATTAATCTTGCATCACAATAATGATAACATTTGTGTGCCATTTTGCACCCTACAGCATATTTCTTCCCTTTTTAGCTTTTTCATATTGGGATAACTTTAATTTAAACGTTTCGTTTTGAATTTGATTAAAATGACATAAAAAAAAAATTACATGTGCAAATCTAATAGAACATGATAATATTTTAAAATGGTATAGTTCTACAATATCCATAAAAAATTTTAGCACAGTGAGTTCTCTTAATCTATGAACTCAACGTCGTTGTTTTAAACACAAAACTTATTTATTTTTTTTTTTTTTGTTTCACGTAAGAAGAAGAATGAAGGGCTCTAACTTACAGCCTATGCTGAAAGTATACCAGTTTTGTTCAACTATTTGTAATTTTTGAAGGAAATGTTGCAAGCAAAAATCAGAAGCTGAAGTTTGAGAAAAAAGTTGTTAAGGCAAGTTCCGTCTTTATGTATTTCTTGCCAAGACATCCCTCATCAGCTGCTTTGGTGCTGCAGAAGAAATGAGGCAAAGAACATGACAAGAACAAAGAGTCAAAAGTAAACAACTTAAAAAAAATAGGTTAATTACATAATTATACTTCTTAATTTTGATTACTTCTCAATTATGTCGTTTTGTCTATTTTTTTTATTTATAGGTATAAAATTGAAATAAGTTTTTTAAATGCAAAAGATACTTATTATAGTTTTTAAAAATAGAAGGATAAATTGAGAAATTGTCAAACCTAGAAGGTATAATTGTGTAATTAACACTAAAAAAGTTTAGAAAGTTGTAAAAGAATAACACACAAAAAAAAATAAGAACTCTGATTTTTGAACAAGTTAAACTTACCAGGGGAACCAGTAAATATCTCAAACTGTACAAATGCTTGATTAATTAACATCTCTGTCCCATAAACAATAGCTGCTCCAGACTCTTGTGCTTCTTTTAAGAGTCTAGTCAACTTTGGCGTGTAAACAGCATCAAATACTAGGGAGTAGTGTTTCAAAGCTTTCTACATAAAAATATAAAAAGGAATTGTCAATTTACTTTGTGAAAATTATATCTCAAACTTGCAACTAAATAAATTTTATTCACTTTTTCCAAGTAATGAAACAAAAATAATTCAGTATTGCCCTGTTAGTTAGGTATGAGTATGCTTTGGGAGATTGGTGGGACAAAACCTTGGGTATGGGTGTGTCATCTGCTCTTGGTTTCATTCCAACAGATGTAGTGTTTGCAAGAATCATCCCATCCTCGGGATGAAAGTTTGCTAGCTCAGCAAGAGTGATCGCTTCACCTCCGACTTTATTTGCAAGTTCCTTGGCCTTGTCTAGCAATCAGGAAACATGTATGGTCTCGGTAAATTTATCTAATGTAAAACAACAGGTCATAATTTGACAACATGCTATGTGTACTTCAACTTAATGTCTTACCATTTGTGCGATTCACCACTACAACTCTCGCTCCTCTCTCTTTTGCACCATAGGCAAGTGCCTTCCCTGCCCCACCGGCTCCTATGATCACAAATCGCTTACCAGCCAAGGGAGAATCAGATACACGATTTGTGCCTTTTAGCTCTGCAATAAAAAACATTAGCTCTTGAAACTTACAAAACAACCGAGTTTGGTTTGGTTAGCATTGGAAACCTTGTAGTCGGTCCTCAATCGCAGAAATTGCTCCAAGATAGTCCACATTATAGCCTAACAACTTCCCATCTCTTGGTCTCCTGATCATACAATTAATCACTCCAATTGCCTGTAAAGCACAACTGATTAGTCCACTAAAATAGTTAGGCTTAAAAACCTTCATAGGCGGTTGATAAGCGAAAGAAAATCTGTGAAGTTTTGCCATGTCAGTACAGATATTCTAACAAAGGCCATACCTTGGCAATTGGATCGACCTCATCACAACATTTAAGCCCGGCCTCCTTGTGGGGAATGGTGTAACTGAATCACAAACACTAACAGGTTATTTCCATTGATGAAGAATATGATCCTCTAGAAAATTTCTAGGTGGATTGGTACTTGGAAGGAATAAAAGTGAAATAAAAATGTATCACATGGTGCGATGACAAGCTTGTGTGATGAACTCATTTACCTGTATCCGACAAAATCGGGGGATGAGTAGGTGTCCAGGAAGCTTGTAACATTATCAACCAACAAAGGCAAATAAATTCCGTTAAAACCAACTGCCTTAAATGCTGCATTATAAAGATGAGGACTTCTACTATGACCAATAGGATTTCCAATCACACCATGTACTTTGGTATCACATCCTATTTGTCTGAAGTTGTACAAATCCAACAATTCTTTCAAAGTTGGTTGTCCGGGAGCTGATATGAATCCGGCCTCAAGTGAACCAAAAGTGAGAAATCCCCCAAATTTTGCACAAAGTATGCGTGAGATCAAACCCTTCTCACCCATAACAAGTCCTATCATTGGCACCTTCAGTTTGAGTGGCAGTGTCATTCACTCAATAGTCAATACAAAGATTTAGATAATATGCTTAAAAAGAATGTAAATTTGTAAAACTGTTTTTCTTCCTTAGTAGAACATTCCAAACGTCAAAAAAGGTGAGAGAATATGTAGAAATCCTGAAGTCCATAGATCATTCATTGAAAACTTACCTGGCAATGCACAAGTACTTGAAAAACACGGGCAGAATCGGTGATGTCTAACGCAGTTGTTGCGATCTTCACTATGTCGGCTCCAGTTGCCTGTATTCTAGCCACCAAATCACCAATTTCCTCAACAGAAGGAGTATTTTGATAGTTGTGTGAGGAAACAATTATTTTGGACTTTTTTGGTTTTTTCCCTTCAATGTAGGCAAAGAACTCGTGAGCAACCTTCAAGAAGAAAAAGTTACACAGGCTTGGTCAGCATGTTATGTACATATCGTTCCACAATCAATGTGAAATAAAAACCTTACCAGATAATACATGTTCCCTTCATAATATTTTCTCCAAAAATTTAAATGAATAAAGTACAATACCACAATACATTAAGACAACTACCTTTAGCTCAACATCAATATAATCAGCCCCAAGTTCCAAGGCTACGCGCAGTGCTTCTTGCCGCTTGTGCTCGTCGCCTTTGTACTGACCCCCTTCCCATGCTGGTCTAAAAGATAAATGATACAGAAAATCAGATTTCATGTTAACTTTTACATGTATAGTTTCTCATATCTCATAATTTAAATTTTTTATTATCCATCACTTTGTAGAAAATTGCCTGACCATGTTATTTTATGAAATAATTTTGAGCCATGAACTTATAACCACATTAACAAAGAAGTTAAACTATAATCTCTTTTCTTGCTTGCCTCCATTACCTAAGAAATTACTAAGATAAGAGACCAAAATTCAATTAGCACTATTCCGCCGATTGACAAGAGAAAACAAAATATTCACCATAGACATGCATTAAACTACTTCTTTTTTATTTTTTATAGAACTAACATTCCTAAAAACTTGTATTTTTTTTAACTAGAATAGATATATAGTTCCAGTGAATGGTACAAAATATTTGTTTAATCATTACCTATAAGTGACAAGAGTTGGCAAAGGACAGTGTTGGATTAGGACTTCAAGATCTTGTTTTGGTCTAAAATTCTTCAAGAAGTCCACCCTAATCTCAACAAGGTCAGCACCCAATTCTTTTGCTTTCTGCATTTGATCCACCATCTGATCAACCGACTCCGCCATTACCGGCGCACAAATCTGTGTCGAATTTCTTCGAAATCCATTTCCAACTTGAAGAGTAGTTAGCTAGCATCAACCATGATCACCCCAGATAAGAGTTTTGCAAAAATAATCAATCAATCAACACAATCTCCACTTTGCACCCACTTTCAAGCAAATTTAGTCCAAAATTTAAATTGCCCACTTTTGGAACCTTATTAGTGTTTATTCCATTCACGATTTAATCTAACAGAGAATATGAGCATAAAGAAAAAAAATAACTGATCAAATACTACAGAAATGAGAAAACTATGTATATATACATACATATATATATATATATGTATACACACACACACATACCTGGACACTGTCGAGAGACGTCATTGTATATTCTTTTCCTGAGTTTGGCTGGGCTTTGAGCTGGGGAAGTGGTGAAGAATGGCAACAAATTGGAAATGGTTTTGGTGAGAGAGAGAACAGAAAGGAAGAGTTTAGTTTGGAATTTGGGGTTGGTGAGTTAGGTGTGTGCGTGAGTTTACATAAGAGAACGTGGTCTACCGGCTGCGCGACGCATGATAATATGTATGCCTCTTTCCTTGCATATACAACACCGTTAAGTATTTTCTCCTGCTCTCTTTTTTCTTTTCTTTTTTTTTTTGTTTTTTTTTTTGCTTTTTGCTTTTTGTTTTTGTTTTTTTGTTTTCTGAGGGACGCAACTCTCAAGTTCGAGGTCTCTTTTTTTCCCCTTTTTGTCAAACATGCTGGCGCCACCCAATTACTATAGGGGAATTCTAAACAAGTATTCGTATTTAACTATATCCCACTTATTAATAAAATAATAAAATTTAATCTAAAAATATATTATATATTAAATTAAGGCGTATAATTTTATGACCCTATAAAAATGAAAAAGAATTTAATTCTAAATAACCCCCTCAAATAAGACCACCCGGCGAGTTTAAAAACATTTTTTATTACTAAACAGACCAAGTTTATCTTTAAAAGTTTAATTTTTTTTTATTTTAAAAAGAATGGGTGGCTTCGCACAATTTTACGTCTTCAAATTTTTACGTCTTTTTTTAAAGATTTAAATCACATTTTTTAGACTTTCTACTAGTTAATTTGCTGGCATGAATTAAAAGTTCAAATAATTGTGGCATAAAAGCTGATTTTTTTTTAACATTCCTCACATTTTTTCTTTTGAAACACACTACACATTGGGCTCTCTTTTCTTCCTGTTTATGTGTCTTTTACATTCCCACAAAAATATCACCTTTACGCAACTAAAATGTCATGTTAATTATAATATCATGTCGTATGAGTTAGATATCATATTGGTCAATATATTTTAACTAATGTGGCGTAATGTTATCAAAGGGATAAAAAAGAAGAGGACACGTTGGCAAAATCCCCTGAATTTAATTGTTTTATGTTATGAAAATAAAAAAAAAAAAAAAATTGCAAAAAATGATATTGATATGATCTTTGTGTACCAAATTACCCCTAATAGTATCTTTTTAAGATACCGACAATAACCTTTGTGAACGCATGTATCCTACCACGGCACTTACAGAATCTTGTCATAATACTAAAGATTGCGGCAACCACGGCCACCGGTTGGTGATTGTTGGCATCCTACCATAATACTTAGAGGTATCCCGCTATGTTACTAAAAACTTCGACAACCAACAACAGCGACAATTCTCAACATCCTACCATAGCACTTAGAGGTATCCTGCTGTGACACTAAAAATTTTGCAAGCGACATAGCCAGCCAACAACCACAATTTTAGAGGAAAGGTACTTGTAAGGGCACGTTTAACAACATATTATTTTAGCGAAAGCAATATATATATATATATATACACACACTATTTTAAAGGATTGTAATAAAATATTTAAGTAGATATATATATATATATATATATCTATTATATGAGAAATCACTTAAGGTTAGCTCGTTAGCTCGAGTTGTTGGATGCGCAAGTATGTGTGTGTTTACCGGGTTTGAATACCGGTAGTTTTATTATTTTTTTTTAATATAATGGGGAAAGATATATAGACACACACATGAGAACAAGTTTCTCAATGGAGATAAATTAAGAGAAAAAATCTAATAAAATATTTTATAAAATATAAAACTTTAGAAGAAACAATAGAAGGAAATGCCATCTGTGAGTGTAATGGATAGATTTTTTATTTTATTTTTTATTTTTTAACCCCTGCTTTTCCTCTGCTTCTTTAAGAGGAAAATGTCAGGTAAATTAATTATCAACTTGCTTGATTTGTTAATCCAAATCAGTCAGGCTGGCCCACATCAACAGAGAGAACTTTGTTTGCGAAAACAGCAGGAGAGATCATATCAGCCTTGTATATGATCTCTATTAACATGGTTAAACCTACTACATGGCAATTAATTATATCCAGATTCCTTTTTTTTTTTAATGTTTTTTAGCTTTTGTGTGTAAATCCTTTATTTATATTTTTCCCTACATGGTATCTCTATTCATTTTGAACACCTCGCATTGTTTGATGCCTCAGAATGGACTGTGGTTTAAAGTAGGCGTTTTGGCTTTAGCAGTTCCCTTATCTGGACTTGGCCAACAACATGTTACATTCTGCAACCTTAACGGTATTGCTCCTTTTGTTGCATAAGATACTAGAGATTTTTTCACGATTTATTACATTTTTTTACCATAACATTAACTATGCCAGGAATAAATATTTTCATGGAAATTTCTCAATTTGTGTGAAATTTCCATTACTAAATCATATATGCAGATTGAATTATATGCAATCTAATGTTTGGTACAGTTATTTTATATAAGACAATGTTTATTTCTCTTGATAGAGAGCATCAAAACTTTTCCCAAATAATCTCCCGCATGAATTCCACAGGGGCTGCAAAAAACCAGGAAAGAAAAATGGAGATAAGATCACCTGAATCTTCTAAAGAAAGACCACAATTTTTTTTTAATAATCATGTTAATATGATTAAGGAATGGATTAATTTAGTATCAAACTTAGCAATTTCATAAGATCAACATACGAAAAGACAAGATCATGAGATGAATCATCTCAGATGATTGGATATGGAAGAACAGAAGGGAAAAAACGGAAAAGTTTACCTTGTCCACCTGTGAAGAGATTGAACTGACCAACGGCCTGTCTGAGAAACATTTCAACTCCGCTGACAACGACGGCGCCAGCTACTTCTGCTTCTTTCAATAACCTGGTTTTTCTTGGATTGTAAACCGCGTCAAACACGAGTTGGTAATCTCCTAAGCTTGCCTTTATAGAGAGCATAAACACGTTAATAGAGGAGATTAATTGAAATCTATAATAATGGGAAATAGACCAGTGGTTGTATTAGACCTCAGAAACAGGAATCCTATCTGTACTTGGATGCATTCCTATTGGTGTTGCGTTGGCAAGAATTGCGCCTTTCTCCGGCTGGAACTTGTCTAAATCTTCAAAACGCCTTACTTCACCATTTACAGCGCAAGCAAGAGACTTTGCTCTGTCTTTTTTTTTTTTTTTTTTTGGACAAACAATAAGATTCAGGACAAAGTGATTTTGATCAACTTTTAGGCTTTTTTATCATTAATTTTTAATTTATTGTCCTACCAAAATCTATATCGAAAACGACCACACGAGCTCCTCTACTTCTGGCACCAAATGCTAAGGCCCTTCCCGCACCTCCAGCTCCAACTAGCACAAACATCTTTCCATACAGTGGAGCATTCAGCGATGATGTCTTTCCACTGATGGATATGTGTTCTGTTACACATCAAATGCAATAATTCGGTCATCAACCATAAATTACTTTGAAAAGTAAGAAGCATAACACTTTCAAGGGAGTCTCAATAATTTTATTGCTAGTCAATCACCTTTTATTAGAGCATCCTCTATTGCAGTTATGGCAGCCTCACAATCTGTGTTGTAACCAATCAGCTTTCCATCACTAGGCCTCCTTATAATTGTATTAGCTGCTGCTATAGACTGATGAACCATGAAAAAATGCATGTTTATTAGGAGACAAGCAATAGTTAAACATACAACTTTAAGATTTTGAAATTCGAGATTGGTCCAACCTGAGCAAGTGGATGGACTTCATTGCAAAATCCAATCACAGCTTCCTTGTACGGAATTCCAACACTAGGGTACCACAAAAATGAAAGGGGAAGAAAATCACATGTTAAGACTATAGTAGACCCTTTAAAGTACTCTTTGCAAGGAGTTGAAATTTTCGTTCTTTTGGCTATGCTGTTTTACAATTGTGTAAAATTACCTGAATCCAACAAAGTCAAGGCCAGGATAGACTCTGAAGAACTTCTGGAGATCGTCAACGAGCATCGGAACATAAACTCCGTTGAAGTTCGCGTGTCTGAAGACGGGATTGTGCAGCATAGGACCTTTGCTGTGGCCAACAGGTTTTGAGATGAGCCCAAAGACTTTTGTCTCCTCATTTATGTAGTCAACTTTATAGGCTTCTCTGAGACTAGCTAAAGTGGGTAAGCCTGGAACAGAATCTCCTTCTATGGTGCCATATACCAAAAACCCACCATATTTTGGGGACAATATCTGGCTTATAAGACCTCTCTCCCCTGATGAGTATGCAATCAGTGGGACCTGCAGGTAATGCTAAAAACTGTCAAAGTTTTCACAATAATTTCTCTTAACGTGCACATATCACAGTAATTTCCTAAAATCTATTTATTCTTACTTTGTTTAGTCATTTTTTATTTTTGACTTTGGGGATGGGGATATTTAAACTATACCAGTTATGGTGCAGTCAGGTGCGCAATTGCTGCTACTATTTAATATTTTTTTAATGCAAGTTTACTACTTCTTATTGAACCTACATTTGTTGACTTCTTTTCTGCATGATTCTCCAACGTTGATACATAAACAGGGAAAAAAAAAAAAACTCACCTGGCAACAAGACAAGAGGTGAAAAATTTTTGGTAATTCTGTAATATCAGCTGCATTGACGACGAGTTTGACGATGTCTGCGCCGGTAACTTGTAAGCTTGCAACAATACGGCTAAGCTCTTCTTCCGAAGGGGTCACTCCATTCACATAGCAGGACACAATGATTTTGCTGTCTTTACTATGATTCATTTGGTTTTCCTTCCCAAGCTTAGAAGCCGCCTAAGAAACATAGAAAATATCACTTTTGATGTCCTTTCCAAAAAGAACATGAAGAAATGAATTGACAGAGTAGCAGGGCATTTAAGGGCAGAAGTGGCTATATTTAGCTAAGCTTTTACTATTTTTTTTTTGACCCAGATTCTTAAAATATTTATTATTTCAACAGACGATATTTCAGATGCGAAAAAAGGGAGCTCCCTCTTTGTAAGGTTCTTATAAGGTTCCTGAAGGTCATTAAGTGCCCAAAAAAGATAATATATATGAGCAACGAATATAAGATCCAACGGTCCGTGGGCCGGAAGGGGATTGAGGCCTTACAATAAAAACAACTCGAAGAACAATAAAGCATTATACCTCAAGATCATATTCGACATAATCAGCCCCCAACTCCAAAGCCAAATGAAGAGCTTCGACTCGAGCACGTTCGTCGCCCTCATACAGACCGGCGTCCTGTTTTAGCCTGAAATCATTACAAAACAGAAGCGTGAAAATTAGTAATTTGAGCCCTGACAAATTCACAATAACAGAAAAAGGCTCTAGCTAGTTAGAAACGCTACCGGTAGGCGACAAGAACCGGCAGCGGCTTGTTTCTCAAGACGGTCTCGAGGTCCTTGCGGGCCTGGAAATTCTCAATGCAGTCCAACCTGATCTCAACCATATCAGCACCTTCTGCCTTTGCCTGGTGCATTTGGCTCACCGCTTGCTCAATGGATTGAGCCATTATTGGTGCACAGATCATGGTTGAACTTTTCTTCATCCCCACTCCTTGGAAGTAGCCAAAGAAACTACAGCAAATGAGAAGTGGGATTGATGTATTTTGCCGGTTGTTTTTGCCCTTTATATAGAAAAATAAATAAATAAATAAACTATTTGACAATAGCTCAAGAAGTCACAATTCTAAAAAAAGCTATTTAATGGGATTTATCTACTTGGATTGCAATGTATCCAAGTACAGAGAAACAAAATGTACAAAACAAGTTATACAAAGACAGTAAAGCTGAGTAGGCAATTTGCTTGGGACTTGTTTATGCCTTTAAGAATTGGGGTACTAAAAGTGGGTGGGAATTTATAAATAAAATAAAGGGAGGGATGAGAATGACCTGAAAAGGGGAAAAAAAGAAGAATACAAAGGAAATGTAATAATCAATTTTCAGCACTTGCCTTGGTCGGAAGCATTTGACATCTTACTTGGGCTCGATGCGTGCAAGTACTGGTTAGGTTCAACTGGTGTAGGCCAAGGGAGTAGGTGAGACCCGAAAAACTTGCTTGTTCAACTTGGTCTTCTTTCCGCAGCGCATGTATGTAAACGTTAACATTAGCTTCAGCCTGTGTGTGACATATCGGTTGTAACCCGACCTCAATTAATAAATAATATAAAATTTTTAACAACTAAGTATTTTTATATTACAGTTTTTAAAACAATATTTTTAGTTTTAATTATCTTTTTAAATATTTTATTAGTCAAAGTCACATCATAATAGAAAGTTTTTCTTGTTTTATATGTTTGTAAATGTTAGATTTAATCAAAATTAAATTATAACTAGGAAAGATGCAAAATTAAGAAAATTTGGTAATCTTATTTATGTTGAGTGAGATTTTTCTACGGTGTTATAGAATTGACTAAAATCTTGTAGAGCGACACAACCGTGTTGGTCTCCGATTGATACTTTAAGCGTCTCGACTCTTCAAACTTCAGAGTCCAGAAAATGAGATGGTCAAATATTCAGGTTAAACCAAGTGAGAGAATATATGGGAAATAGGCGTAACCAGCCGTTTAATTTCACATGTGCCTACTTTCTTTCTTTTTTCCTAAAGTATATATATTGAATATTTCGCATATTTTAATCCGCGTTGAATACATTTATAAAGAACAATATATTTACTAAGGGAATGATTCACCACCGTGTAATTTGTCTCATGGCGCGCACGTATCACGTAACAATGCACGACCAATTATTAAAAAGCCATAAGGTAAAAAAATAAAAAATTAAAAATTAAAGTCATAAACTGTTATTTGTTCATTTTTTTTGGACAAGTTTATGAGGGGGAACGTTTTCCCCACCGAGGATGGAGTATAATTTAAGGGTTTATTATTCATGTCTTGTTTAACAAAGTTAGTTTTAACTAATTTTTCAGTTAGAAATAGTATAAAATTCTCATATGTTACTATAAAAGAAAAAAAATTGTTATAATGTAAAGCTCTCACATGCTATAGTGTTTACAATTCTAACAAATGGTTTTAATTATCATGCCTACACCCTATCAATGTCAGTGTAATTTAAAGGGTTTAATATGGTCCTTACTTCTTTTCATTACATCATTTTTTGCTTTAAAAGATTTTCCTTAATTTCTCAACAAACAATCAAAGTGTCAAACTACATTGCTCCATCAAAACTTTTTCCTTTTTTTTTTTTTTATTGTCGAGTCTTTGATTTTTTTTGTTTACGAGGAAATGATAGATGACCATGGCGTAAGAAGTTGATTTATAATTTCTCCATTGAAACAATAGACAGTGGGTCCCACTTGAACTCGAGAAGTAGACAACATAAATATATAATCGATTATTATTATTGACCTCGATGAATGCTGACCCTTCATTAGCAAGCATTTTTTTCTGAGGCCATGTGTTCAATGAGGTTCTCTCACAAAAAGTACCCCTCTACTTGGTGCGGGACATATTCTATGCAAAAGTTGCTCTCCGGCTTCGTACCGGACAGCTCGAAATCAAACAAAGCAAGTGAATCCTACTCTCCTCTTCATTTATGTGCAGGGTTATCCGGTGCGGGGACGGATAGCTTCACTCAAAAATCAAGTGAATCCTACTCCCCTCTTTGGGCTATTTGGTGCGAGGACGGATTAGCCTCACTCAAAAGTCAACGACGAACGTTAAAAATTTTGTCAAAAGAGACTAATGTTAAGAAAACAACCAACATATTACACATTCAATATTTAATATTTTAAGATGGGCTTTCGTGTAATTTTAATATATTGTATATGCTTCATTATATAATTTAACATATATATATATATAATGAGAATAAGTTCCCATAGTGTTTTCATATACTTTAAACTTAAAACATTTAGTTGTTTTTTTATGAAATGTTTTTTTTTTTTTTCTGGTTGAAATATTTTTTCTTATTTTTTTAAATTTTTTTTCCTTTTAACTAATAGATACATTTTTTATTTTTATTTTTTATTAACATGCTTCATACATTGACACAAAACGCGTATTTTTTAACCGGTATATGTATACATGTATAAGAACAAATTGCATCTGCCTCCGTCCCCGTCAAAAATCTTTGTGAGAGAGTCCGATTCAACCCGACGGGCGGAGCAGCTCTCTCCTCGTGAGCAGTAATTACTTTTATAGGGTGTTTAAAAAGATGGTAGGAACTAGTGGTAAGAACCATTTTTACTGTAGCATATAAGAGTTTATACTGTAGTATAATTTTTTTATTGTTATTATAACATATAAGAGTTTTATACTATTTATAATTGAGATTGTGATAAAAATTGAGTGGTTTTTATCGCTGCCAAACACCCCTTTAAATACTTTTCAGCTTTTATTTTATGTTTTTTAATGACACTTGCAGAGGTCTATTCCTTGCCACTTCAGCACCAAGTCATTCACACGTGGTGATCAAGAAAGGACAAGTTGAACAAAGCGTAGCACACACGACCATCCATGATCTAACATTTTCCACTTTTTGAAAAGTTAAAGAGTGTCTGCGAAAGACAACTTAATTAGATCTGATAATTATTTTATTAATTTTTCTACTAACACTCTGCTGATAATGGAATACTGGTAGGTGAAACGGAGAATCCGTTTTTAGGATATGATTTTTAACGATTATACATCCATCTAATTCATTTCCATTCTTCACCTACCATTCTATAATCTCCGTCTAATCTAAAATAACGTCCTATTTACCCGGAAAACTGCAGCTATAACTTAAAAATAAAATATAATATAATAAAAAAAAAGTCCTGTTTGGTTGGCGAGAAAAACAGAAGGAAAAAAAAAAAAGAAAAAGTTAAATTTTTGGGATTAGTTGGGGGAGGGTGGCGTGGGACCCGGATGTGGAGATTTCACGGGAACGAGGCGCCGCTCCTTTCAATGCTCTCTCTTTTGCTTCATCCTAGGCGGTCGATCATACACGTGTCGTCCATTGTGCTCCCGATTGATTCCCCTTCGGTTCACCGCATCTTTCTTCTTCTTTCGTTACTTTGCTTTTACTTACACGTAGGCAAGTGGTTTGGTAGGGTTTGGTAGGCCAACTTGAAACTTGAGAGTGGATACGGTTCACGCTCAAGGCGTATATTTTCACAGATTCTTCTTCTTCTTCTTTTTTATTATAAATTCTTGGATTGGTCTTTAATCTTTCATGAGAATAAGATTTTGGTCTTTTTAACTTTTTTTAAGTCCTCAACCTTTTAATTGAGTTGTTTATGGATCATTTTAACTATTGTCTGTTAAAAATAGAGTCATGTGATGCGCATGTCACTTTTTAAGTAAGGACATTTAGTAAAAAACACTAATTTTTGGTAAAACTTTAAAATAAAAAAATAAAAACTAATAAAATAAAAATAAATAATATTATTAAAATCAGTAAAAAATGAAAAACAAAAACAAAACCTGATTTTCTACTAAAAAACAAAGCCAACTTTTGCTAAAAACCTGATTTCCCTAATCTATTTCCTATCTTTCCTTCTATGCACAACCACCAGCATGGGAAGGAGGCGTCGTCCTCGTCGAAGAACACCATCAGGAAGGAGTGGTTTTCGCTGTTGAAGAAAACCATCGGGAAGGAGATGCCAACGCTGTCGTCGTCAAAGAACACAGATAGATAAAGTGTGTGGGAAAGGATCGCGAGAGTTTGATGAGGAGAGAAATAAATAAATAAATAAACCCAAAGAAGCTCGTCGTTTTTCTCAGCTAAACTGTAGATCAATTTCTGTAATCATATTTTTGGCTCAAAAAATCCCTAGTTTTCTTGTTTCTTATAAGCCAATTCCCATGGTGGCTTGTTCCAAGAGTTTCAGAGATAACCATACTTACTGTTAGTTAGATTTGTTGATCTGGATTCATTGATGACATGTACCAATTAGTTTAGAGAGTTAGTTTTTCTGTTGTAATTTAATTAATGCTTTGTATACTCAGATATGAGAAAACAAGATGTACAAGGGTGAAACACATGAACTTCATTTTTTTTCAAGGAGTAACATTTTCTCCAAGAAAGTTTCTCTGTGCAACTCTTTCTCTTCGATTGCAATCAGTTTCTTTCTTCTTTTACTGAAAATCATTCTGAACTCAAGATGGTATCAGAGCGGAAATGATTTGCAGATCGTTCATGTTTGGATGTCCTCCTGAATTCGATTGTGATTGGTTCTCCTTCTGAATTCGATTCTTGATTGTCGGTAATTGGTTCTTTTCTTGAATTTGATTCTTGATTGTTGATAATTGATCATTCTACCGAATCGATTTCTCGACTGATCATTGAATCGTTCATGGCGACTACTGGTCCAAGTGATTCCATCATCTCCGTCAATAAAGCTGCCGTAGATGATCCGACCAGCCCCTATTTCCTGCATCATTCTGACAGTCCAAGACTTGTCCTTGTTTCATAGCAACTCTTGGGAGATAACTACGTCTCTTGGAGCAGAACAATGACAATTGCCTTATCAGTCAAGAACAAGCTTGGATTCGTTGATGGTTCGATTGAAAGACCGGAAGGTAATGATTTGCTTTGCTCAATTCTTGGATTAGGAACAATAATATTGTGATTTGTTGGATTTTAAACTCTGTTTCTAAAGAAATCAGTGCTAGTGTCATTTTTGCTGAATCGGCTTGAGAAATTTGGCTTGATCTAAAGGCTAGGTTCCACAAAGCAATAGACCTAGGATCTTTCAGTTACGTCGTGAATTAGTTAATGACAATCAAGATTAGAGGTCCATTAGTGTTTATTTCACAAAACTAAAAACTCTGTGTGAGGAACTAAGTAATTACAGGCCTGATTGCTCATGTAGAAAATGCACGTGTGGTGGTGTGAAAGATCGAATGCTTACTATCAAATGGAATATATCATGACATTCCTTATGGGATTGAATGGGTCATTTGCTCAAGTTCATGGTCAGATTCTGTTAATGGACCCTATGCCCCCTATTAATAAGGTTTTCTCTCTTGTTTCTCAAGAAGAACATCAAAGAAAGATAGGTTTTTCCATTCAAGGTGATACTTCTAATAACAATAATATGGCCTTTACTGTTAAGAACGAAACTTCAAGGCGCTATGTGGGAAATCAGAATGCTCAGGGCTTGCATACAGGCAAAAATCAAAGAAGGGATAGGCCATTTTGCACTCATTGCAATTATCATAGACACACTATTGAGAAGTGTTACAAACTGCATGGTTATCCTCTAGGTCTTAAGCAAAAACCAAGGGGCAATCAAGCCTCGACAATCAGGTTGCATCCCATCTTAGGATAGAAGAAGCAGTCAACAAGAATTCTGGGCACACTGGAGAATTTTTCCAAAATCTCAGTAGCAGTCAATCTCAGCAGTTGGTGACAATGCTGTCTAAACATCTTGCTATTTCCTCTACACCTAAGGAGCAGCAAGATTCAACAACCACTTCTTATCCAATAGGTACTTGTCTCTTCATTTCTTTAAATCCAAATCTTTCTTCTCCAAGGTTTTGGATAATTGACTCTGGTGCATCTAGGCATATATGTTGTGACAAACATGCATTTATAACCTTGAAGCCTGTAGATAAGTCAACTGTCATTCTACCCAATCATACTAGTATTGTTGTTCATTATAGTGGCGATGTTGAATTGAACTCTAAAATAATCCTCAAGGATGTACTGTATGTTCCTCAATTCAAATTCAACTTACTCTCAGTCAGTGCACTTACATCAAGATCAGAACTTACCATCAGTTTCTTTCTAGATCATTTCATGATCCAAGTGATCAACGGTCAGATGATGATTGGCAAGGGTAGCAAGATGACAGACTTATATGTCCTTGATTCTTATTCCTTGAGTCAGATATTTTAGTTACAGCCTCAGTTTGACATCATACTTGGCATAGCAGACTTGGTCACTTGTCTGCCAAACGAATGGAACTCTTAAAATCATAGCTGAGTCTTGGACATGTCAATTCACAACATTCAGATCCATGCTACATTTGTCCTCTAGCCAAACAAAGGCGTTTACCATTTGTATCAAACAATAATATGTCTTTTTTGCCTTTTGATTTAGTCCATTGTGATATTTAGGGGCCATATCATGTAGAAGCATACACTGGTCATAAATACTTCCTTACTTTGGTTGATGACTGCACCAGATTCACTTGGGTGTTTTTACTCAAAAACAAGTCTGATGTGAATCATGTACTTCCCAAAATTTTCAGTCTTATTGAAACTCAATTTGATAAGAAACTCAAGCAATTTAGGTCAGACAATGCTAAAGAGTTAGCATTCACTGATTTTTTCAATCAAAAAGGTGTTTTGCATCAATTTTCATGCATTGACACACCTCAACAAAATTCTATCGTAGAAAGAAAACATCAGCATCTGTTGAATGTAGCACGAACCTTATATTTTCAATCATGAATTCCAATTAAATATTGGAATGAATGCATACTCACTATTACATACTTAATCAATCGTATCCCATTTCCACTGCTTCACAACAAAACTCTTTATGAAGCTCTTTATCAATCTACGGTTGATTACTCTAATTTTAGAGTGTTTGGCTGCTTAGCCTTTGCTTCTACACTCCAAGCTCACAGAACTAAGTTTCAGCCTAGAGCTCGTTTATGTGTGTTTCTTGGCTATTCCACAAGTGTAAAAGGATACAGGCTACTTGATCTTCAGTTATAATAGGTATTTGTTTCCAGGGATGTTATCTTCCATGAAAATCAATTCCCCTTTCACACAGTTGTCACACAGGAATCCATGATAGATCCTTTTCCTCACTTAGTCCTTCCCAACCCCACTCTTGAATCACCATATCTCACCCCTCCCACCACTTCTACCACTGCTCAGCCTATACCACCTACGTCTTCTCAACCACAATCTGTTCTTTCCCTCAGAAAATCCTCTTGTGTTACAAAACCGCCATCTTACTGACAAGACTATCATTGCCATCTTCTATTTCATCCTTCAGATCCTCTTCCCTCTATCCAAATATCTGATTTCCAACTATCTGTCTTATAACTCCCTCTCTCATGCTTACAAGACTTTCACATTGGCTGTATCCTCTCATTATGAACCACAATTCTACCATTAAGCTGTCAAATATCCTGAATGCTAAGCTACTATGCAGGCTGAACTAGAGGCCATGGATTCCAACAATACATGGTCTATGGTCCCTTTACCTTCTGGCAAACATACTATTGGATGTCGATGAATTTACAAAATTAAATACAATTTTGAGGGCTCTGTTGATCGACATAAAGCTCGTCTTGTTGCCAAGGGGTACACTCAGCAAGAAGGCGTGGATTTTCTTGATAGTTTCTCCCTATTTGCTAAGCTAGTTACAGTTAAAGTCTTACTTGCTTCAGCTGCTAGTCAATCTTGGCACCTGGTACAAATGGATGTTAATAATGCGTTTTTAAATGGTGACCTTTTCGAAGAAGTGTACATGGACCTTTCTCCTGGATATAACCATACAGATGTCTCCTCTTCCTCACATGGTAAGCTTGTCTGCAAACCACACAAGTCTATATATGGCCTAAAACAGGCATCTCGCCAATGGAACACAAAATTTGCTGCTTCCCTTCTTCGCTTTGGTTTTGTTCAATCAAAGTCAGATTACTCTCTCTTTACTAAAGGGTCTGGCTCTAAGTTTGTAGCTTTATTACTCTATGTTAATGACATCATTATCACAGGGCCTTCTATTATAGTCATTAATTCTCTTAAAACCTTTCTCCATAGTCAGTTTAAAATCAAAGACTTGGGAAAGTTGAAATATTTTCTTGGCCTTGATATAGCTCACTCAGCTAAAGGGATCGTACTTTCACAACGGCACTACACTCTCCAGCTTCTCGAAGATGCTGGTTTGTTAGCTTCCAAACCTCTCAATCTCCCTATGGACCCCAATGTTAAGTTGTCAGCTTTAGCAGGTGCTCCTTTACCAGATGCCTCACAGTATCGTAGCCTCATTGGTCGACTTTTGTATCTCATTCTTTCACGGCCAGACATATCTTATGCTGTTCATAAACTCAGTCAATATGTCTCCAATCCTCGCTCTCCTCACTTGCATGCCGTCCATCATCTCTTACGATATTTGAAAAAACATCCTGGCCAAGGCTTGTTTTTCTCTGCCACTTCTTCCTTACAACTCAAAGCTTTCTCTGATGCAGATTGGGGGTCATGTCCTGACTCTTGCAAATCAACCACAGGGTTTTGCGTCTTTTTAGGAGACTCATTAGTCTCTTGGAAAGCTAAGAAACAATCTACTGTCTTTAGGTCCTCAGCTGAAGCTGAGTATCGTGCATTAGCAGTTACAGCCAATGAGTTAATTTGGCTCAAACAACTTCTGCAGGACTTTTCTGTTCCTTCTTTGCCCCCTGCCCTCATCTTTTGCGATAATTAGGCTGCAATCCATATTGCTTCTAATCCCACGTTTCATGAGCGTACCAAACACATTGAAATTGATTGCCACTTTATACGGGACAAAGTTACTGATGGATGCATCAGGCTTTTACCAATTCGTTCTCAACATCAGCTAGCTGATTTGTTCACAAAGCCTTTACCAGCATCCGGTTTATTTTCACTTCTTTCCAAGATGGCTGTACGAGACATCTACAGCTCATCTTGAAGGGGCGTTTCATAGATAACCATACTTACTGTTAGTTAGTTTAGTTAGTTATATTTGTTGATATGGATTCATTGATGACATGTACTAATTAGTTTAGAGAGTTAGTTTTTCTGTTGTAATTTAATTAATGGTTTGTATACTCAGATATAAGAAAACAAGATGTACAAGGGTGAAACACGTGAACTTCATTTTTTTTCAAAGAGTAACATTCTCTCCAAGAAAGTTTCTCTGCGCAACTCTTTCTCTTTGATTGCAATCAGTTTCTTTCTTCTTTTACTGAAAATCATTCTGAGCTCAAATTAGAGGCTTTGCATGTCTAGAAAAAGCCATCGCTGGTCAGATCCAGATGCCACAAAGCTCTCCCTTTCTCTTTCGCTCTCTTTCAAGCTCGTCGGCCCCTCCCCCTCTTTTTTCCTAAATCCTCTTTTTCACACATTTGATATTTCCAACTTTGCGATAAAAGAAGCTATCAAGTCATCCATCCATTCTCTAATCACTATGGGTGAGGTCAGTCCTCGCTCTCTCTATCTCTCTGTTTCTCTCTCTTGTGCTTATGTTGACTTTAATGGCAGTTTAGTGTGTGTTGATGCAAAAGAAGAAAAGCAGCGAGAAGAAGAAGAACGACGATTGGTGTGAGAAGAAGAAGGAGGATAACTCACTAATTGTGGTCTTTAAGATTGATATGCACTGTGAGGGCTATGCTTCCAAAATTATCAAGACTGTTAAGAGATTTGATGGTTAGTTTTAGCTCAATTTCTTCAATCTTCGCAGTGAACAAGCTGACCATGGAGAATATGTTCTTGGTTAAAGGCTAGGTTTGAGATTTGGGTCTTTTTTTTAGCTTTTTTTTTTTATTATTATTCTGTTCTTTCATGGAGGAGTTGTTCTTAGGTTGAAGATATGGGTTTGTTTTTTTTTTTTTCTTTTGTTTAGGTTTGTTTTAATTTTTTAGATTCTTAATTTATTTTGGTTATAATTTTGAATTAATTTTTAATGTATCAATAAAGGATAAATTAGTAATTTCAATTAAAAATAATGTCTAACAATTTTTAACGATCAAACTTAACAATTTAATTGTTAAAATGGTCCTTTACCAACTTAATTAAAAACGTTGGAGACTGAAAATAAAGAAAAAAGATGCGAATTAAAATCTCATTTTCATGGAAAATTAGAGACCAATCCAACAGTTTACTTTTTTTGTACTTAAATTTAGCTCTACAAAGTGACTTGGATTTCTCTAGTAGGAATCTACATCAATTGCATACGTTGTTGTTGTTGTTATTATTATTTTAAGAAATAGGAGTTGCATTTAAATTAGAATTAAAATTAGAAGCATACACACATTAGTTTAAATGCAAAAGATCACAATACATATAGCAACTCATCCCGTCTATAAACTAAAACTATCTATAGATTCGATTGAAAATGCTCAAGGGATGATAAGTATATGGAGTTCTAAAGTAAGAAAACTGAATAGGCACGCAATAAATCGCACACAAACATAGCTCTTGAAAATATATGACTATAAAAAGTGGATAACTCTGACCAAATAATATATGAGAGACCAATAGCACTTAGACCTATCACAACATTACAAGAAACTAACTTTGAATTAGTCAACAATACTATAATGAAAGATGGAAAAACCACCTCTTTTATTACAATATCAAACAACCCAAGATACAAAAGAGAAACAACTCTTAGATGGTGAAAACACCGCCATTATTAAAAGAGAAAAAATACAACTGAAAAAACAAACATCCTCAGCCGACAAAAGAAACCCAACGACAGTGAGCCATCCACCGCAGCATGGAGCATGAGAGACCCAAAAAGGGACATTGAAACTATGGGAGCCAAATGCCACACCTTAGATCTACTAGAAAGGCACCACACCTCACATCGACGAAGACCTGCTAGCCTTTTTCTCGAACGTTGAGCACTCCACTCCACACACGGTCCAGCTTTAAATCTACAACGATGATGAGACCTTGACCCACTGGAAAATCTTGCTGTGAAGACCCACGGTCAAGAAAACTATGAACCCCTACATTGTCGATGATAGATCCGCCCCCTATGATTCAACCTCTCCCTGCTTCTACCCACAGCACAGATTCTCCACCCACGGGCTCAACTCAGCCAAGGACCTTACCACATGATTCCCACCTCCATCCCTAGGGCTGGAAAACCAAAGAATCGGCCAAAGGCCGCCGTTGGAGTCCAACCTTAAGAGAGGATAACACTAGAAAAACCTTAGCCACCTTCACACCTTAGAGAGAGAGACAATTGAACAATAAGACCCATTTTTTTTATTATTGTCTAAATAAAATTCCTGTCATTTTAATTATATACATTTTGAAACATTAAATTTGTAAAAAATCATTTTTTTACTGATTTATTTTCTGAAAGATAGATACTCACATGTGGGTATTTTTTGATTCCCACTAGATAAATTACGTAAGAATCTCCATCAGTTATATATGTTTTGAAACAACTAAACTTGTTAAAAATATTTTTTTGCCGATTTATTGATAGAAAGGTAGATATCGGTGGTCATATTTTTCAGTTTCCACTAGATAAATTACCTACGGAGTATTTAGTAACATAGTTGGGAAACTACAAGCTAAAAATAAAACACTGTAGCATGTAAGAGCTTGATATTATAGCAGTTTAAACTTATTAGTTCTAAATATGTTTGTCAAATGAAGCCCTAAAATTATAATCCCAATGCTCGTAAAGTAGTGGACTCCAAAGATGAGTTTCACTTGAGTTTTACCTTTCTTTTTTTTTTCCTACTAAAAAAAGGAGATCTTGTGGTCCACATCCTGCCCCCATCTCCTTCTGCACTTTTGCAATCCCGGAGCCACAGAAGAAATAGTCAGGGCTTCATACAAGTTCTCTCATTTAGTGACCTAAGGTCTCCACTTGTTTCACCATCCTAATGTATCAACAGCCATTGCTAGAGCGAAGGCCTTATAGGAGACTACGAGACTCGAACCTGGGTGGACGAAGAATAGATGCCTGGCAAAGACAACTAACCATTAGACCACATCCTTCAGTGGTCCATGAGTCTTACCAATGAGAACACCATTTTGACCTCATTTGATTCACAAGTTTGAATTGTGCGGTTGAGAACATCTTTGGTTTAAATTATAAATTTTGAACTATATGATTTAAACTGTAATTCCCATTTAGACAAGAAAATTTTAAACATGGATTAAAAATTCAAATAGTGTTCAAAACATTGAGAAATGAAGCTATGATTTTGGTGTAGCAAATACGTTGTAATTGGATAAACGTAAGGTTCTAAAAGTTTTGGGGTTTTAGTAGGTCAAAACATCACACCAGATTAAAAACAACCTCTCAAAAACTACACAGCCGAACACTAGCGTGAACTAAGCTCATGGGTTTAAACAAGTTAAACCCATAAATGAAACACCGTCTTTTGTGAGTGGTAAGGATATAATTCCATGAGGGAAAGAAAAAACCATTTCTCATGGTTTTTAGAAAGAATATATGGTATGGACTTTATTAGTAGTATTTTGTTTCAAACGGTTAAATTTGCATTATGTTATAACAATTTTGTAATTCTTGTTTCATTTAAAGTGTTTTAAACTGCTAGATTTGCATTAAGAGGGTGTTTAACAAACCAATTTGAACCGAAAAATTGGTTCAAAAACAGTAGCACGTAGAGCTTTACACTATAACAGCTTTTTGCTTTACATTAGTTTAGACATACTTTCCTAATGGACAGTAAGTTTTGTCAATTTTATATTTTTTGATCAGATCTAATGTTAGACATTGCAGTATCAGTTTTGACATGATATTGGTTCATATCATAGTATAAAATTCTCTTTGATGTTGCTGTTGTGGGCATCGCTTGACAATAAACACTCTTTGAATGTTGTGGGAGAGAGAGAGGGGTTAAGCCTAGGTGTCTGGAAGAAGTCCAAGGGTGGAGTTATTAAAGGAAATTACAGCCAATGTACCTTGTGTTATCTGTAAAGTCAAACTTAGGGAAAGGGGAAGATTCTCAGCTTGGCTCAAGGAGAAATCACGTGAAATGGTCCGGGGAAAAGTGTAGTAGTATACTTGCAATTATGGGGAAAATGTGTTTGTGTTTTGGAAATTAATGAAAAAATAGAAAAATTTTAAAATTTAATATTTCAAACCAAAAATTAATTTTATTTAAATATAAAAATTAAATTATGTGAAATTTTAAGCTAATTTATGACGGTTTAAATTATGGCACACTAAATAATTAAATTTATACATAATCAAACAAATTAAAAATTCTATTTATTACACTTACGTTGGTTGATAAATATAAAAACTTGTCGCTTCCTTTTTCTTACAATATTACCTTGATTTTAAAAAATTTACCAGGAATAAAAACACGAGTTTTTTTTTTTTTTTTTTCTGTTTAAAGAAGATATAGTTGCATGATTGCATTTGTTCCCACAATAGTTCAAGAGGTCCCAACTTTTATATAATTTTTTTTACACCAATTCACGTCATAAATAAGTTGTGTCTTCATATTGATGTGGCGTTGTTTTAAAACGTTTATCAATAAAAAAAAACAATAAAAGTTATGTACCGTACCCATTATTGCACAGATGGGCGAGTTCAAAACACCCACCGAAAATTTTCCTCTTTTTATTTTTGAATGATACAAATTAACAGACTATTTAGAAAAACAGTTAGAACAAACCGTTTTAATTTGAGAACCATAACATATAAAAACTTTATACAGTAGTTTTTTTACTGTAGCTTTACTGTAGTATGTTAGAATTTTACTCTGTTTATATTTGTAACTGATAGTTAAAATCGCTCTTGTAAACGGTCTATAAGTTAAGACCTTAGCATTGTTGCATTATTATGTATAATTTCACGTTAGGATGATATCATAATACCAATGATTTCATATAGCTTTATTTTTTATTTATTATTACTTCTTGAGATCATATAGCATTATTAATAGGGTGTAACATGGGGACTGAGTTGGAATGGAAAATACTGTAACATGTAAGAGCTTTACACTTCTAGCACATTTTTACTTTACACTATAACATATGAAACTTTACATTGTTTGAGTAGGAAATGAGGTAGCTAAACACCCTATAAGAATGTAAAAGAATTTGCAAGATTTAGATTTTTTTTTGTTTATTGTTTATTTATTTATGTATTTATTTTGGTGGTTAGAGTGAATTGATGGCTTAATAACAACAATGTTGGGTGAGCACAGCTGCAACCAGCAATGGAGCCAGGATTTTAAGTGGAAGGGCCGTGTATTTTTTTTATTAAGATTATTCTAACATATATCAAGAGAAATGCATATGCTTATTATGTTATTTTTTAGTCTTTTATAATTTTTAAACTATGGTTTATAATTAGATTAGAGATATTATATTAAATAATAATAATAATAAAATAAACAACACAAGTATTTATATCAAAAGCGTCTATTCAAATAATATAAAAAGAGTTTACAGACATGATATGAATACAAAAGAGAATGAAAAAAAAAAACCACAGGTAAAAGAGAAGCAAATCTACTATATCTCGTAAATTGATTCAAAAGGAGTTGCAATAAATTATATATTTAATGGTGAGCTATGGGATCGGGACTATCGGTACAATCTCTTCGTTACTACTACATATCTCAAAAAATTTTTATTATTATAATTTCACCATAAACATCACACCTCAAATTTTTTAGGTCAGACTTAGGTCAGCATACTTTAACAGTAAGGTTGGCGACTTATCTCTTCCCAAGACGCACTTTGTGGTCGTATTCTCAAGTCAAAATGTTTCCCCCCATCTTCTTTTCTGGAACTAAGGGTGCTTTATGGTTGCTTCTATTTGCGGCGAAGCTTTATTTGGGGAAAAGATTGTTGGCCAAAGGAGTTCGGTGGCAAGTAGAGGATGGTGGTTTTGGATTTCTAGCCTTTCTACTTTTCGACTTATCACTCCTAAGCACCGTGGCTTTAGGTTGTTGGCGTGTCCTTGATGATTCCGGAGGAGGGGGTTGGAACTATAACTGTGTGCGGGAGTTTATATAGGAGATGTACAGTAGGTTGGTCTCTAGAGTTCGTATTAGCGGTGGAGTCAGAATCTTTTCTCAGAAAAGACATTATGTAAAAATTAAACATAGTAATTTATCAAATGAAGATATAAAACGACAATTTTTAATTATTTTGTCGGGAAACAATTGCAATTTTCTTTTAAAATTAAGACATAATTAAAATGTTAAGTTCTAAAAGAGGGTTAAAAAACTAAAGTTTAAAAAATGAGTGGGGCCCACTCACTAGTAGCTGGCTCCACCAGTGGTTCCTATTAGTGATTGACCTCGACCCAATAGATTGGTCTGGCACTATGCAAACAAAGGGATATGCACGGTGAAATGCGGTTATCACCGAGCAATGGAGGAGGGCAACGTGTCCTCGGTGAGTCCTCTTGTGGCATGGTGGTCCTTTGTATGGAATTTCATCATATATATGGTAAACCAGGTTGAACTATAAAAATGAGATCAAACTAGTGTGATGAAATAGTGGAATCTTCAGTGCACTCCTTATTAGAGTGCCCAGAGAGTGTTGAGGTTTGGATGAATACCAGGTTTGACGGATATATAATAAATTTAAAGGGCAATCTCAGGTGCACATGTGCCTTTTTTGTTTAAATTTTGTCCAATCAAGATGTTGAAAAGGTGATGGAGATCATGTGGAACTTGTGGCCGGAGAGGAACGCTTTTGTGCATGGGAATCACCTTAGATCTCCGCAAAGATACCACAACATTCGGCTAGTTTTTTCAAGGAGTTTGAGGAGGCTCATTCATCGCATAGCCTTCAAAGGTCCAAGAAGTTAGCTGGAATGAGGAGTGGATGGCCCCTCCTACATGGTGCTTGAAACTGAATATCGATGCCATTGTTCCGGAAGAGGCAGGATTTGTGGGAATAAGAGTACTTCGAGACCATTCGGACATGGCTTCTTTGCTTTCTCTAAGATTCCAGGTAATTTGAGTCCAAAGCTGGCAGAAGCATTGGCAATTAGGGAGAGGCTGATCATCTCACGAAGCATTTGGGGTATTGTTAATCCATTTTTGAGACTAACGCAAGGAGCTTTTGGACAGGTTGAGAGCAATGTCTGATTGAAGTTGTGAGGGTCCAGTTCCTGCTGACATTCACGACTTATTGGTGGAACTAAGAGATGCTACAATAACTTTTAGTTTTTTTTTTTTAGGGGAACAGTAACTTTTAGTTCTTGTACTTGTAAGTTGAAATAGTGTGGCTTGTAAGCTTAAGCCAATTTGGCTTTAGTCCTTGGTTGTGATGACATTTGGACTTGGTCTACTAAGTGGTTGTTAGAAATGTTAGTTTGAACTAACTAGTTTTAACTAACTACAGATAAAAAACTCTCAACAACTACAATAAAAAGCAAAAAATAATTACAGTGTAAAATTCTCGCATGCTACAGTTTTAATACTTAAAAACTTTAGTTCTAAATTACCAAACTGTCTATGAGATTCCTATGTCAATCTCAGAGGTAGCGTGCAAGGACTTGGTTCCCAGCTAATGATATCCAGTTTTATCTTCTTCAAAAAGAATGTTCGAGTAGACTTCTATTTTAAAACAATTCGAAGATGATAGTGTTGTAAGGATAAAATGAAAAAGTGAATAGAACAGCAAATAAATATCAAATACCAAAATAAAAAAATTGAATGCGGCCTGACAAGCATTTCTTTAAGAAAAACGTCTGGGAGCAACAACTAATAGATTGTATATCTCATTCGTGAGTGCCATATAGGAC
This sequence comes from Artocarpus heterophyllus, assembly GCA_025403435.1. Classification (NCBI taxonomy): domain Eukaryota; kingdom Viridiplantae; phylum Streptophyta; class Magnoliopsida; order Rosales; family Moraceae; genus Artocarpus; species Artocarpus heterophyllus. Next base: position 5,227,318 of record CM046338.1, on the reverse strand, counting down.
TCGGTTTATATTATTGTGTGGCTCTTTTTTAAGGCATAATTTATAAATGATTTTACGTATGGAACACAAAAATGAAAGGGGCAAAAAAACCAGAGAAACAGAATAGTCTTTAAGATCATAGTTACTTCCGCAAGCTTTTCAGAGGACGGCACCATCTTGTACAAGAACAAATACACATTTTTTTTTTTTGGTAAGGAAAGAACAAATACATCAACATTTTCTTGACAATCCCCGCACTGCCACCATCAACTCTTACATTTTTCTGATCATTGGAGCCTCTACTACAGTATTCAACATCTAAGGTCAAAGTCACCACATCCTCCATATAACTGCTGTGCTAAATGGTTCACACAATTCTTAAATCAAGCAAAGTGTGGTGAGAAACAAAAAGAAGCCAAATGCTTGATTAATCAATAAGTAGATAATCTGAGATGATGGTATGAACGCCAGCCTTCAAGCCAATGTCCGGGAGAAGTGGTGATCAGGCCTTTATACGAACCACAAATGAGCCTGTCCAATGGTGTCTCACAGGCGTTATTATAATACAAATGCCACAAGGTTTTCAGTAAAGTATGATTTTCATACAAGAATAAAAAAGCCAATGCCTGATGTTCTAAACAGCTGCAGATGAAATTTTAAACAGGAAAGTGCCATAGGACAGAAAATGGTCATCATATCACTCAAAGCAGATTTTTTCATTGATTTATCGATCATGTTAGGAACATCCACGCAAGGAGCAAGTAATGAGCATTTGATACAAATGACAGTCTTTAGTGATTCTATAAACCAATTAGGGAGGGAAAAAAAATCAAAAATCAAAATGCTCAAAAATTTTTATCCTAATGCCTGGTAGCAAAATGGGTACTGCGAGTGAGTACCCTCATCGCCCAGGAAGTCCAAAAGTATGTGGAAAGACTTTATAGATGTAATGTAGAACTCTCAAAGTCTCAAATGATTAAAGAATGCAGTCAAGTACTTGATAGATATCTCTGCCAAGAAGAAAGTAGATTTCTTGGTATTTGACCTTTAGGTGCTTGGCGCAGTCCAGAAGCAAGTCTAGAATCTCATAAATGGGTCTGCTCCCATGTAGACAACGTGTTTTAAAGTAGGTTACAACCAAAGTCGAGTCTATTGGAACTACTAAAAAAGAGTTCAGCATAGAATAACTAAAGATGTTTTGACAGATATAAAGCCATGATAAGTATACGCTAATTAGCCTCAGAAGTTACAGATATGCAAACTACAAAGGACACGATAATTCAGCTAGCATAAAAGAATTGGGGGCATGAAAAATCAGAGGAAATCAACCATGAAGGACAAAAGACATTGAATAAAATGGAGAAACTATGAATTGCATTGATCTTTTCAAGTCCTTTATGAATCAGCAAAATCAATATTTGGGACCATTATGCAGAATAAAATCATCAAGCATGGACAATCTGAAAGCAAACCAAAAGGGCATTCTCAATTCGAAACTGGAGCAATGAGGAGCGAGTAACTCACAGGCAGGAAGGTTGGATATGTCCGCAGAAACAGCACAAGGAATCCCCAAGTTAGAAAGAGCACCCCTTATGATTCCACAGGGGAAATACAGATGCATGCTCATCACTTGCGCTGCCTTGTTCTCGGCTGTAGCCTCAGGATTTTCTTGAGACGCATCTCCATTTTCAGACCGATCGATCGATACACGGGAAAGCCAACGAAACCGACTATCTTGCAATACAAATGTACCCTAAAAACACAAAGCAAAGTTGGGTACTGTTCAAATTCAGGCAAAAGGCCTATCAAATTAAGTTTCTGAATCCGAAAAATTACCCTATGATTGGTCTTCAAGTTGTCTATCTGCTTCTTAAAAAGTTCAGACCAAAAATCCTTGCAGATGAATTTAATAGCCTCCAGGTGATCACTGAAGCGAGGCCTATCCATGGTGTACCTAAAAAAAAGTAAACAAATTTCAAGTTATTTTCCAAATCTGAACTTGCATATAGAATACTTATTACTTCACCGCTTCACTCCGTTCAAAAGACCCTTCACTTCTCATTTCCCATTTCGTCTTCTCTATAGTTCGCAGCAATCAAATAAGCACAAAATCAATTGCCGTTAAGCAACTTTATCCACGTCCAGAGATAAAATTTCCGAAGAAAATCATAAATCGAACGAAATCCTTTAGATCTAAAGCCCAAAGCTTTCCAATTACGTCAAAATCTCTAATCGAAATATGGTTGGTTTGAGTAAAAAATGAGAGAAAAACTATCAAATTGACGAGAAATAAAATCAAAGGAGAGGAAAAATAATTAGGGCAGTTGAAGGCTGTACCGTTCGGAGAGCTGGTGGCCGACCTGGTAACCGATGGCCTCGATACTGCGGGCCGCGAGATCAGGCTTATTGGCGTAGAACCGGTTGCAGTAGGTTGACACCATCTCCGTCAATAGACTATCCACGCAGCTTTCAGACACTTCTCTCGCCATCCTCTCTCTCTCTAACCCTGCTCCGCTTTGCTCTCTCTCGTCCGGCTTGTGTCGGAGTCCGTCGAGCTTATGGCCCTTCCGTTTTAAAGTTTTGCTGAGTTTTTATTATTATTATTTTCACTTTTTCAGTCCTAAGTTAGTTGTCGTTTGATGAAATATTCGTTTTTTTCTACGGTTATTATTGTTTTCCGAACGTTGTCGTTCTATTTGTTATATTCGTTTGAAGGAGGTTGTCGCTTGTATGATGCTGTCGTCCCAGAGCGATGTTGACACTATAATCGCCGTTTCAGGGTGATGTCGTTTGGATTATGTCCTAACTAAAATGCTGTCCCTTGTCGTTTACAAAAAATTCGTCGTTTTTAAGGCTTTGACGTTTCGTAGGCGTTTGGTAGCATTTTTATTTTGGTTTTTATTTTTAAAAAATTATTTTAAGATGTATGATGAGACTTTTTAAAATTATGTTTGGTAAAATATGTCAGTGTATTTTTAAAACAAAATATATTTTAATAAAAATTAAATTAAATTAAATAGAATAAAGAATAAAAAATAAAAAATAAAACCTTCTACTGAATCGTTACCCCTCTCTCTTTCTCTCTTGGCCCCACCAACAACCACCGACCGCTACCACCACCGAAAGTCACCTCGCCGAGGCCTTTTCGCCAACTTCTGTCGCGCAACCCAAACCAGTCCTGGCCTCCGTCGCAAAGCCCATTCCCTATGTCGACTCCGTTGCCCAACTTAGTTGCAGTGAACTCTGTCGACTAGCACTGAAAGCGTTGAGATCCGCTATTGGGATTTTCCAACAAGAGGTGGGGGTTTGGGTCGTCGGGATTCGCAGGCGATTAATGAGTCATTGGACTTTGGGGTTTGCTAATTAGGGGTGGCGCTGGTATGTCAACGATTGGGGTGCAAAGGGCCGGTAATAGGAGATTCGTGGGATAGACTGGCTTGGTCGGAGGAGGGTGGGAAGCGAGTCTAGACGACGACGACGACGATGATTAAAGACGACGAATCCGAGGGCTGCTCGTCGCAGAAGACCTCCGTCAACGGCAACGACATCGTCGAGAAGGGAAAGCGCGTCGGATATATCTCCAAATCCAGCTCCTCCGCCATCGTCATCGAGGACGAATCCGACGTCAATGATTAATTCGCTAGCGCTGGCGAAAGATCGATCATCAAGAAGCGTTGAAGCTTCAACAACAACAGCAGCAGCAGTATCACGAACAAGATTTTTGGTTTCTCCGTGGTCGACAGCGACCCGCCGTCGGTGACCCGGAACTTCTTCCTCGTCGACGACCCCGAGCGAGAAAAGGTTGCGCCGCGTCTGCTGCCGACGTGGGACCCGCAGCTGCTTCGGCAACAGCGCTTTACGGAGGGCCCATTGGGTTGGGGTCAGGTTCTGCCAGTCGAATTCCGTTTGCGAGGTTGCCGGAATAGGGTGGGCGGCGCCTGTAGAGGACCAGTTGGGTGTAGGAGGAGGAAGAGTCAGGGGGTGGGGTGTTGGGTTCTGGTTTTGTGATGAAAGAAGAAGATAAAAAAATGAAAACGATTATAATTCATTTTCATTTTTCATACAAATTTGGATGTTTTTGTTTTTGTTTTTGATCAAAAGCTTAACCAAATGTGTTTCTAAATGGGTTTTCATTTTTTGTTTTTTCAAAAACAGCAAGAACGTTTTGAAAAATAGAACCAAAGGTGTCGTGGTTTTTGGGGCATTGTTGTTTATTGCTTCTGAAGTTGTTGTCGTTTTGACGATGTTGTCGTAGTCAGAGCGAAGTCATTTTGGTGGGCATTCTCGTCCTCCAAACGTTGTTCTTTGAAAAGTTATGTCGTTTGATGTTGTCGTTTTCACAACTTCATTTTAAAAGATGTTCTCGTTTTCTGAATAGGGTTGCCTTCCATTGTCGTTTTCATAATGTTGTTGTTCAATAATATGTCGTTTACAAATATAATGTTATCTGGGGCATGTTGTAGTTTCTCCGGTAGTTTCTCACTTTAGAGGCCACTCGCAAGCTCACGCCTCTTTCTGAGTCGTCAACCACTCAATGTCAGCCTTCCCTCCGATTCAGTAAACGACAATAAATTTAAAAACATCGATAAAACGGCTGTCCATCTCCGACCTTTCACTATTCTACTCCTATGTCGAGTCACTTCAGACATGGTTAACTCTGCGTGGAGTATTGCCTCACGCCTACGGCCACTAGTTTTCTTGAGAAGCAGGTTGACGAGCGAGATGACATCTCATTTCTTTTTCATTTTCATTTTTTTTTTCGTGAGGAAAATGACATCTCATTTCTGTATGTTCTTGGAATGGATATTTTCCCAATGTACTCTAATTTAGTGGGAATGTGGTACTACTCCGTATCTCGTTTAATGAATATTGTCGTTTTCCTGAGGAGCGGCTTATCGTTTATATTGTCGCTGTTTAGATGATGTCGTTTATGAAATTGGTGACATGATATTAATTTATTGTCGTTGATATGTTTTAGATTTTTTTGTTTATCATATTTATGGTTTATTATTCATCGTTTTTCAAGTGCTGTCCTTTTTATTGTGTCGCTTTTCAAGTTGAGAAACTTTTTTACTTTTTATGGCGGCTTAGATTCATTCTTTATGTTGCTGTCGTTTATTCATGTGCGTTCTCCTTTGATAAATAGTTGTGGCTGTAAGTTGTCGTTTTAGATATTTATGGACGATTATTTGTCATTACATTATCATGGACCTTTTAATTATATTAAAAAAAAAACCAAGAGAATTCACCCTATGTTTACTCTATGTTATCATTTGAATAACGAGTTTGAAAACCTTAATTTAAACCAATTAGTTTAAAACATTGTAACAAAAAAGAGCTTTATATAATAGCTCAAAGAGCTTTATACCGTTGAAGTATTGGTTTAAACTAATTCTCCCAAACACATGCTAAAAGATGACACATGTTTTGGGATTATGCTCTTGTTTTGGATTTTTTATTTTTTGCGCCTGTGACAAGAAAAATAATGAAGTAAAACAAAAATCAGCACTACCCCGTTTTCAACACCATAATAAAGCCTCATATTCCAGCTCTCTGCATAAACAACATACTCATTTTACAAATTTCAGTCCAGTCCCGGAGCAAATTTGGCATCTAGCATATCAACAAAGCCCGAAGTGCTAGCTTGTTATCTATAAACCCAGGTGAGAAAAAAATTCTTTTCACGCCTTTTGTTTGTTTTGTTTTGTTTTTGAAGCAAAAATGAGCATATACGAATGCAGAACACACTAGTACTCCTAGAGTACATTTGCTTTAACATAACATACTGACCATCATTTCAATACTTCCTTTCCACATCTATATCCAGAGAGGGAAAGAAATCCTTATACCCTACATAATGGCCTTATATAATAGCTTCAACCTCAAGCTACGGGTTCTTCAAGGGTGTAACCGGTACCCAAGAACGACACTGATAAGAGCAACCATACAAACAAATAGAAGAGGGAACCCAACTTGAACCGTTTTCACGTCTCTTTTGCCCAACTCTGTCTGCAAAAAAGCGGAAAAAAAAAATGCAAAAGTCACAGACAATAAATAAATTCTAATGCAGAACGGGATGCGCAGTTTTTTTTAGAAACATTATCATATTATACTGTGGGAGTATAAAGTATGAAGGCTTCAACAGGTGTATATCCAATGAGTCAAATACCAATTTTTCAAAATAAGCAACGTATTGGTAATGCCTCCATCAAGATAATTATAAAAAGCTGAATGTCGAGGTAGCAAGTGATAATCTGTAGTAGTTTTTGAGAAAGTAATTCCCTGCTTCTTTCACTTCTACTCAAAGGCTCAGTATTTATAAGGCAGTAACAGAGAAATATACAAGATTCTATTGAGGACATAACAATGGACAAAATGTAAGAAACGATAAAGAAGAAGAGTGAGGTTCAGCAAATTACTAGTTTCTCCTGCAAAATTTTTCTCTCTTCCATATTTGAAATCCTCTCCTCCAGCAGCTTTGAAATAGTATCTTCAGCCTGCAAGGGGAAAACACTCTGTTTTACTATTGGTACTTGAACAATGAAGAGTGATGGACCAAAGCTAGGATCTTCAAAGTTGCTGTTTTCCAAATAATGAAGCTCTACCTAAGCGCAAAAGATGCAAACCCCAGAGGAGCAAGGAACTAGAATAATATTAATCTCAACATACAGAGACTACTAGGGGTAATCCGACGTCCCCATTCAACCCACAAGCAAACAAATAAAAATCACACACCAATAGTTAAGAATTTGCAAAAGACCAACCTTATGGAGCTTTAGTTCAAATTCGCTTAGCTGTGACTTGATATCCTCAACATCTTTGACTAACTTCAGCTCCTGTACCTCTACATTTTTCAACTTTACATCCTTTGCTAGCTTCAACTCCTCAACATTCTCTACAGTTTTCTTATCTATGTCCTTTTCCAGCTTCAATTCCTTTACATCCATTGCCAAATTCCATTTCTCTACACCCTTTACAGGATTTGATTCCTCAACACCCTTTTCTGGAGTCAACTCCTCTACGTCCTTTGCTGATTTCAACTCCTTTACATCCTTTGCTAGCTTCAATTCCTCTACATACTTTGCTGGCTTCAACTCCTCTACATCCTTAGCTGGCTTCAAATCCTCTACATCTTTTGCCGGCTTAAATTCCTTAACATCATTTTCTAGCTTGAACTCCACATTCTTCACCGGCTTCAATTTATCCTCAACTGGTTTTGACTCCTTAATGCTAACCCGTACAGACTCCTCCATGTCCTTGGCAACCTGATTTATGAGAAGTCAACAAAATGATATTAAAAAAGAATACTTGGGCATACTTTGATGATGGATGTATGTGAAATAACAACATTTTTATAAACAACAAAAGATATATATCAGAAAAACCCATTAAAATAGAGGATTTTCCTTGCGAATTCAATTCTAATGCATCCTCAAAACAAAACAAATATTTTGACCAAGCATAACAACAGAAGCCTTCCAAGAGAAAATCAGTATGAAAGAGACAACATAGTATAATAATTAGTGTTTCTCTAACCATGTGCGATATGGATTTGTTTTCAACTCCATTTAAAGATTGATCTTTTGAAAATGAAGTTTCACGGCCCAGCCCCTGGTTCGAGACTCCTCCATTGATTGGTGACAGTGTTGGGGAATCAGGTGGGCTGACAAGAATCACTCTCAATTTCTTTTCTTCAACATACTTTCCCCTTTCTTTGACAAACTGCCAAAAGAAGGGAAAAAAGCAATGAGAAACCAGAAGAGAAATCAATACTGACAACAATTATAGAGATTTACCATGCTAGCTGTAATATCCTCATCGGTTGTCTCAGCAGAAACAATTGTGCACTGGATTAAGAACTTATCTTTGCAGTCCAAATCAAGCGGAGCTGTCCGCGGCACTTGCATTGTGACTAGGTTGGCATGAAAGTGAATTAAATTAAAATGAAAAGAATCATATAATTAACAATAAGAAAAATTGAACCAAGTAAAACATACTACTTCTGAACACAAACCCTCCCTGTGACTTTTTGATAGGCTTCATAATTTGTCTAAAGCAGGTCATTATGGATATTTCCAATTCATCAGAGAGTTATTATATCCTTCTCAAGACTCAAAATTCCCTTAAGACAGGGCTTATAGAATAAGAAAATCAAGGTTCGTTTAACAAATACAAACCTGTAAAATCACAAGTTGAATTGGGCAAGACAACACCCACATTTGGCCGCACGCAGTATTTCTTAGGAGATGTGGTTTTAACCTGCTAATATCACCTTCCAATCAGATTGCAATCTAGATAACTGTCTTAATGTCTCCATCTCATTTAAAAAAATTAAAATAATAAATAATAACAAATTAACAAAAAAGGCATTTAATACCTTAAAAGCAACAAAATTGTTGGTGACATTGGTAAGCCGAACTGAGCATGAGCTCTGCTTCTTCAATTCAACTATGACAAACAAATACAAAGTCCATCAACCAACTTAGAAAACTTGACTAGCAAAATAAAAAGAGAAGAAAGAAAAAAAAAAAAAAGGAACAAGACCTTTACATCAGGTTTTCCAATACACAAAAAAGTCTTAGTTAATTGTCTAACTACTGTCTTAGTGAAAAAAAAGGATATGCGGAAAAATAAAACCCAAAGGAAACTGAAAGGAGAAAAACAAACAGGGCGAAACCAAACCGCAATAGTCCAAGAAAATAAACATAAAAGACGAGAAAATATACAACACAAAGACCTTTACCTACCATAATCTCAACAAAGCAACATCCACAATGAAAACAGATATTTGCTAATGATTGTAGAGATCACCAAGATGTCAATAAGATGAAGGAAATTATGGCCCATATAACAATCATGAACTTACTTATGAATTTCAGTTCTTTAGGTTGAATTTCCAAAAGTTTACTCATTTCTCTGCCTTATCTGAATCCAATCACAAAACTCCCAAATACACTTTGCCCTGCATAAAGGAGATATATATATATATATATATAATTAAGGTCACAAAAATTTCCTGCAAAAATAGCCAAAAAAATTCTGCAAAAACATATAATAATATTGATTATACGTGCGTGCACGCACGCGCATGACCACTTTTTGTCGCAGCGAAACCCCTAGAGTCAGAAGACATTAAATAATAAATATAATAATGGAAATTATTTACTGTACGGGACCCCATAAGAATTAAGAAAATTGAAAAAACAAAAAAAACCGACCCAAGCGAAGGGAAAAGCCAAAATCAAATCAAAAGTTCTTTGCAGTGCATCCCAAGACAATAATTACAGCATTGAAGAGATTCTGATAATCAATTCCCCTTTCACCTTACTTCAATTTTCTCGCCAACCAAACGCAGACCAGAAACCCGACGATCGAAATTAACACGGATATGGACTCGGAGTTTTGACCAATGGTCAATCTGGAAACTTTTTATGCTCAACGGTCCAAATTAGTTACTCAAGCACTCGAATACTCAGCCAGTCAAAAACGAGTCCTGAGAAAAAACCTAGCGATTCAAATCGATTGCCCCAGTCAACCAAACACAGACCAACTCTGAGTAGAATACTAACCGATTTCTCCCCGCGGATCGCTCGGGAAACAGGTGGAGTGGTGACCTCGAAAAACGACGCCGTCTCGAAGGGTCTTCTTCGGGGGTTTTCGACTCCAAACAAAAGCCCTATCGATTCAAATTCGAATTCCTCAATCAAGAGGACGAACAGAGATATAGACTGTGAAGCTTTCCAAATTGGGAGAAGGAGTTGTGGAGAGAAATGGAGACAGAGATGGGAAAAAACTTCAAAAGGAATCAAAATGACGCGTGAAAATTCCGCTTTTCGAGCTGATATGCAGATATGATATATATCTATATATATATATACACACACACACACGTAATATCTAATCAAATGACAAGGCAAAGCTTTGGTGGTATTGAAAATTCCAAGCACCAGGACAAACCCTAGGATTGTAGAGAGAGAGAGTGAAACTCCGGTGTTTTGTTTCTTTGGGTTTGGTGGTCTGACACAAACAAACACAGCACAAAAAATATGAGGAATCAAGCAAGTGAAAGTGAAATCAGTAAGGTGGCGTTAGTTGCACCGGCAGTTCGAGGAAAAAGAGAGAGATAGAGAGAGAGAAAGAAGGGTTATTCGGGTCGGGTCTACCCACCTTATGGCTAAAAAAGGGTTAAAGGTTCTCTCTCTTCTTTTTCTTTATTTTTTCTTTATTTTTTTTTTCTTTCAAAGGATTTCTCTTTCTTTCTCTTTTTTTTTTTTTTTCTTTTTCTTTATCTAGATCCTCTAGAAAAGAAGAATTGAGACGAAATAATTTATTGCAGAGTCGACTTTTCAGCAAAAAGAAAAATAGCTAATATATTGCGTGGACTGGAATTAACAGCATTAATTGGGCTATGTGAGGCGTGATATTATAATTTCAATTAAAATTAACAAGTGTTTTTTTTTTTTTCCAATTTGGTTTAAAAACATTTAAAAAAGAAGGAAAAATAAACGAATATTTTATGATAGGTGAATTGCAAGGGTATTGCATGTTTTTGTCTCTCACTTGTGGGATCATATCATATTATAAAAATGTTGAACATCAAACCAATATATAAATCAGATTGGGTCTTAAGAATTTTTTAAGGTTTAAAACTATAAAAGTGAAATTTCAATGTTCTTTTTAAACACATTATAAATTTTTCGAAGTTTGAAACAATAATTTTTTTTATATTTAAAAGAAAAAATGAAAAATAAAATTTTAAGCTTGAGATTTCACTTGTAATGTCTTGTCCCTATTCTTCAAGCGAAATAGTTCAATCATGAAGAAGAAATTATAGAAACATAATTCAACAGCCAAGGAGTAACTCAAGGGAAAATTAACTAAAATGCCAATTATGTCATTCAACTAAGCAAATAATCAATGTAAGCAAATAAGAAAAAGATATAAAAACCTCCCCGAGAGATATTATGATGCCTATTTCCGTTAAAGGGGGAAAAAGAATTGGCCATAAATCTACAATTATGATTGCTTTCATTTGTTTGTAACCTCAAACTCTATAGTGTAAACATATAAAGTTAAGCCTTGGCTTAAATCCGGACTTAGACTAGTCCATCATATGTATTTTTTTTTTTTTCACAAATGTAACTTTGTTTATGCATTTGTGTAACTATGAATTTGTTAGAATATAATTTGTAACATTATATTTCTTGGACTACATTTATTAATTGTTGCATATAAACAAATTGAAAGTTATACGAACACATGAACAAAAATACATTTGTGAACGAAAAAAGTTACAAGTTTTGGACTAGTCTAATGCTAGACTAGAGACCATCTCTTCAAAAAAATCATAGAAAGACACTGTTAGGGCTAGCTTAATGGTTAGGAAGAGGGTAAAGGTTAAGGCATCTCAAAATCGAATTATAAGAGAGACAATTGGGATACCATCAAACAAAAAAAAAAATGGAAATAAGTGGAAACCATGCAACAAGGTTTTATTTCATTGGATCGCAATGATGTCATTTCTCAACTTGGGCAAAGACTTTGATCTCTTTTTTCATTTGGATTTTCCATTCATAAAAGAAGAATGATCACAAGTGCTAGGATTCCATTACGAGAGAGAAAAATATTAGATTGGGATCTCATATATAGCGTTTGACCATGGTGCTTTTCAAAACTATCAGTTCCTAATATGATTTGTGCTCGTCTTTTTGTAGTCATCATTTCACTGGCCATGGCAAAAGTGATACATGATCAATAAGTCGAAAAATATCCAACTTAAAAGGAAAACATATATTTTACAAAAAATAAAGAGATAATATATAATGACAAATAATATATTGTAAAAAAGAAATAGTTCTTCATACATGTATAGTTTCATTGTCTTTGAGTGAAATGGATTTTATATGAAAAATCAAAAATATTTCTTCCAATATCGTGATTAACGACGAAAAATATGTAACATGTCCTCTCTCTGCCACGTAATTAAAAAAGAAGTTACTGAAAAATTACCAAAAAAAGATGAGATGAAACAGCAGTTCTTCGTGCTTTTATGTAGTCAACGGATAGAACAAATTCTATGTAGCGTTCTTTGAAATTGTACGGAAAATTATCTCCCTCTATATAATGCAATTGCGTATGTTTCTTTTATGGAAAAATAGAATTGGTGGAGGGGACTTTTATCGTTTGAACCAAACGTTGCTTATAAGTAATAATCTCCAAAAATAATATTAAGGAAAGAGATACACAGATAGAAAGATACATATATATATATATATATATATAGAGAGAGAGAGAGAGAGAGACCGGGGGGGTGGTTTGGTGGAGGAGGGAGGGAGTAATCTATACGTCAAAAGACGTATGATTTTGTTTATTAATCCATGTAAAAAGTCCTTGAAACCTATGGATACGGCTTCCCAGCAAATCAAATACCGACAAAGAAAATGAAATGTAAATAAAGAAGTGGTCATTAAAAGATTACACGATATTGTTTAATCCATCATGAATGCTTATCTTTTAATGAACTAGAGACGTATCTTATTTAGAGAATTATTATAATTATTATATGAACAAACATTGGATCTCACCTTTCTCAAAGCTTTTATATAATCTTTAATTTTGGCTTTTGCCTTTCTTTAAAATCCTTTTTTTTTTTTTTGTCCCGACCCTTGAATTGAGGGGGAAAAAAAAACTTTTATTGTTTTTCTTTTTCTTTTTACTAACCACACACTTTTAAGCTGTTAAATTAAAATCACCTTTCCAACACTACTGATCAACTTTTATTTTCCTTTTTCAATTTTTCAAAAGCCCCGCATTTTCTCATCCGTCTAAGAGATATAATTTTACTTTTTTAACAATTTTATAGCATGTTAGAAAAATTATTTTGTCAAATTTTTTTCCTAAATTATATTAAATCTACATTTATTTCTTTCGAAAGAAATCTATATATTTTTTTTGTTGATATGACTCTAGTGTAATTTAACCGTCTAAAAATTGCGTGATATGATCAATGGGGTTTCTAGTCTATGACCATAAAATTCTCATATATATATATATATATATATGTTGAAGTAATTCCAGTTAAACGATAATGTATTGGCATGGTTCACTATTAAGTTAAAACACAGCATTTTTTGTTAAGGAGAGCTTCAAGCCGGATGTCGACACGTGTACAAGAAATTGACACATGGACAAGCTGAACAAGTCGGCTTCTTAGTTGTTAATACCTAAGTTTATGTAATTGGAGAGTATTGTATTTTACTTTCTTAGAGTTTAGAACCAGTGCGAGAAACTATGAAGAGAGCAATTGTAGAGAGAGAAAGAAGAAATGAGAGAGCAATTTGGGATTGAGAAGATCTGGGTAGAAATTAGGCCTTCTTCATTTGGGTATTTTCTCTATGAAGCTCTAGGCCTTTCTCTGGGATTATTGTTGTAATTCACTTTCTGGGTTTCTAAGTTTGGAGAGTTATAAGGGTGTAATCTTTGATTCTGATGGATGGTAGATTGAGCTCTCTTGTGGGATTGCTTAATGAAGACGTAGGACTTTTAGTTCGAACCTCGGTAAAATTATGTCTTGTTTTCTTGATCTTTAATTCTATGCTTCTGTGGTTGTTTGGGAATTACCAATGTCAGAAACGTTCCAACCATATATATATTCAGGTGTAAGTAAAAGAAACTTTTTGAAAGTGTGAATGTTTTAACAAACCTTTAAGAAAACGAGGGGTTTTTGGCTACATGGATTATCCGGTTTTATTTTGCTTTGCCTAGATGAGTGATGTGTACGTACCCTTTTTATTTTGTTTTTACACCATCGAATAAAATAATGCCAAGTGTACTATCTATTTTATTGACTCTGTAATATTCGTATAGTATATAAACTTTACCTTGTGTTTTGGCTAATGCGTTTAATTTTGTAAGTTGAAACCACAAACAATATAAATTTTTTTCATGCTATTATATTACTGTTTTCATATATTATGGTATTTGAGTCTAAATTTATGACATTTAACCGATCATTTTCTAAACACATCCTTATTTAGTATAAAGGGAAAAAAAATAGTATTCTATGTTGGATCTAAATCTAATATATAGACTAAAATATTAAATATATGTGAATTAAAGGTTATCAGATAAGGTTATCTAATTAAAAGTGATCAATTTAAGGTTTTAAGCTTTTAATGTATCATTAAGTGTATGCCTTTTATGTGTATAGATTAAAATTATAATTACTAATTTTATGATAGGCTGAATTGGTAATTAAAGATAATTGCTAGGGTTTAGCAGTTATATAAAAGGAGTGTGGTCCCTAAGTAGTAGGTACATTATTTTTTTGTTCTTCATCTACAAAGAAATTACAAAGACATTTTTAAAAAAGGACTTACGTATCAGACTTGAAAGATTCTCTATAGACTCAATAATTACATTCAATTTATAGATTCAGATTAATTTTTATATCTTATCAATATTTTTAATGATTTGATATAAATAATTTTAAATAATGATAATTTTTATCACAATTTGGTTCTAACATTTTAGCCCTAGCTATATCGGCCACATAGACATAGTAATCTGTTTAATGAAAAGTCATGAAGTCAACGCAGAGTTTTGACATCTTCGGCAAGTAAACCGCTGACACGAATCCTTGTCACACAAGCAAGTATACATTTCCAACAAGTGAAGAAGATGTATATATAATACAAATGTGATATAATATGGGTTAAATCTTTCCGACAAAAAAGGGACTCCTTTCCTTCAGAAACCAGAATAAAAGAAAAAAGTTATTAATTGGTTAGAACTAACCTTAAGTGAAAATAAATCTAGATCCTCTCTATTTTTTTTTATCTAAGAGAATCATAGTTGACACATCGCTCACTTAATTCACTTATCAAAAGTCGCTAGCAGAGGAAAAATAGCCATATCTTTCCATTAGGTAATTTTTCTCACTTATTTTACTTCAGTAAAAAAAATTATACTATGCTCTTTCTCTCACTCTTTTTTCTTTTCTTTTCTTAACAAAAATAACGGTTTCTTAAAAAAAAAGAACGGTAACGTGGTTACCCTATACTTATTGTAGTTGGAATCCTAAGTTGAGACTAAAATATTGTACAATATGAAAGTGTTATATTGTAGTAAATTTTTTCTTTAATTGTAGCAGTTGAAACTTATTTAGTTTTAATTAGGTTGTCAAACAAAGCCTATAGTGCTTGCCAAATAAAAGAAAAGTCATTGTTATAGATAATTTTAAGATCATTTTTTTCTTCACTTGTTTATCATATTATATTGAACTGTTCACCATAAGGTGTTTAGCATATTTGTTTAACTCAAGAACAGTATATAACTCTTATATACTATAGTGTAAAATAAAAGATAGCTACAGTGTAAATGTCTCACGTATATAATGTTACTAAAAGTTTTAGTTCAAACCGACATACCCAACATCCAATTAACTATTATAACCAACGTGTCAAACACTGTATTAACTATCATACTAATTAGATTCTTAACAATCATGATCTAATTACGCCAGCTTAAGCATTTTAGGGGCCTTAAGTAAAGAGTTTTAAGAGGGTAAATTAAAATTTTAAATTTTAATTAATTCTTTTAACCATTTATATTTTCTACAAATCACGCATTCTTTTTATAGAAAATTTAGACTTACATCATATGTTCATGTCTTTGTAACATACAAATTCATTTTTTCTGTAGTTTTCAAAATAGTAAATAAAAAAAGGTCTTATATGTGATTTTTGTTGTAAATGAATAACTTCCCACTTATAATTTGGGGGCCTTGCCACAACCTGGGGCCCTAGGCATTTGCCTAAGATATCGTATGGATTGCCGCTAGTGCATTTAAAAAAAAGGCAACAGAAATTATAATTCCTTGTCATTTAAGGCTAGTTATACCATAAAGTACCATTATAAGATAAAAAATATTAACTTTTTTGTGTTGGTTCTATGCACACATCTTATCTACAAGATTAATTTTATGGTCGAGAAAGTGAAAGAAACCTACAAGTTCGTTGAGAGTTTGGAAAAAGACATGATAAAATTAAAATTTGTGTCAAAGTCACTTTTCATGGCTTCCCGAAACTCAACCTAGCTATTCCCATAGACAGCTAGAGTTGGATGGGCTTCTCAACACTGCCCATCATGTCAAATTGTAACATAGCAAAGCATGAATTAAGCCAAGTCCGTGGTCCCCACATCCGTGCATGTATTGAAGAAAATGACGTTTTGGCAATAAAAAAGAAAATTGACGAAAATTCAGGTGAAGAATTGAAAAATATATCAAGATTGTGGCACATTATTTATTTATTTTCCTTTATTTTTTTAAGGAAGATTGCAGTGCATCGTTAGACATGCCATAAACGTTGAAATGATATTTCTGGTAAAACTCCTCAATCACTTCAATGACACAATGTATGTACTAGTGTTCTATCTCTTTAGTTTATCGTTGATGGATCTAGTTGAAGGTGCAAAAAGGGTAAACGAATTCAGCAGTTGGAAGACCATCCAGGGGCGTTTATTTATAAACCGTTTGACACGTTGTTCAAATAAAATCATCAAAACTTAAAAAATTCAAACTTTGTCTCTTCAAGTTTACACAGATTGAATCATTTTAAATAGTAAAAATTATTTTTCTTTTTGTTTTTCTTTCATAAATCATAGTTTTTCAAATAATAATTCTTGTTTTAAACTTGATGTAATGTTTTATTATCATTTTAAACTTTTACGCTTTAAACGCTAGGTCAAAAACATTATTTAAACTTATACAATTTAGAACTCATAGTTATAATCATAAAGTTATGAGTCACACCATTATGAATTCGGGCATCAAATGAACCATTAGTTTCCCATTTTAGATTTTTTAAATTTTAGTCCTTAATATCTCTTAGCTAATAGAATGATCGAAAGATAAATAAAGCAATAAACCTAGGACTATAGTGAGATACTTTAAAATTTTGCTATTAAATATTAGTACGTAATTATCAAGAGACTAAGTCTAAAACAAAATTATAGATTAAGAACCAAAATAAGATTTTTTTAAAAGTTAGAAAGGAAAACAAAATTGTTGGCAAATCTCAAGGACCATATGTGAGATCAATCACAATAAAAATATAGGAGATTAAAGAAGTTTAATATAAATTTTGAGGCTAAAAACAAAGTATTTTTTAACTCAAATAATCCTTAAAAAAATAGAGAAATTAGAGAATTCATCATTTTAATTCACTTTGAATTTTATATCCGTTTAAAAAATATTTCAAATTAAAAATTTAAACTTAAAACTGTTACAACTTAAGCGAAAATATTATAGTTAAGTTGATTTGAACCAACACTTAATGGTTCAAATCTTGTTCTTAACAAAGCAGTAATTCTTTTAAAATTTTGTCTTTCATAGGGTGTTACACAATAAGATAAAGTGAGAAAAGTATAATGCCTGATAGAAGAATCCTCTAGATTTCCGGGAAACTAAAAAAGTGTTGTTATCACCTGGGCAAATGTAAATTTTTTTTCTTTTTTTTGAAAAAAAAAGTAAATTAGGTTGGGTATGAATTTAAATCATTTGTTTAATTTTGATATCCTAAATAACGTTTAATCAATTATATTATAACATATCATTTTAATAAAGAAACATGTAAAAATTAATTAAGCATTTGAGACATAAAAAATTAAACAGAATATTTGAGTTTATGGGGTATATGCTTTAAAGTTTATTTATCCACCTATCACGGTATCACGTTGTACATATGGATTTAAAACATTTCTAAGAAAAAATTTTAAGCTTAATTATCGCATAGAAATACCAAAGTTTAATAATTAAATTTAAATAGTTGTGCACAATCTAGTTTACATCTAGTTCACCCGTTTAACAACTGGGCATGCCAACCCAAGATTGGTTTATAAGGTGGTTGATATGGTGATTAGAACTGAAAACACTGTACTATGTGAGAGCTTTATATTGTAGCAACTTTTTTCTCTTTACTGCAGCATGTGAGAGCTGAAAAATTGATTAGACTAAATTTACCAAACAGGCCAATAGAAGAATCATATTTATGTAGAGTTGGATTTCAAACGTATAACCTTTGTGAAAAATTAAAGTGTGATTTTTACTTCAAAATAGTAAATATGATTAATTAGATTTATAGGTTGTTCGGAAAAAAAGTTGGAACCTACAGTTTTAATTTAAGAATTGTAACATGTAAAAGCTTTATACTGTAATATCTTTTTATTTTTTTATTGTAGCATATAAGAGTTTTATACTGTTCATAATTATAACTTATAGTTCTAATCGTTCTTCCTAATGACCCATCAGTAGTTATAGTACGTGGCCTACTTAACACCAAAAAACTACTTCGAGAGAGTTGACTCTCAAAGACAGAATAATAGATTAGAGACGATTTAAAAAGACATACTTTTAAATAATATATTTTTTGTTTTTTAAACTTAAAATGCTCATGAACAATTACGTTTTTATATCATTTAAGAGCCGTTTGTTTGAAACCTTATTATAAAAGCGGCCAAGGTTGAAAAGTATTATCACCAAAGGAAAGTAGTACATCTTAAAGAAAAAATTATAATACATGATCAAATTATTGTTATAAAATTAAAATCTAACACAATATTTAAAATATCTTAAAAATATTTTTAATAATATAGTAATTATTTTAATGATATTATATATTATACTATATAATTATATAGTAATAATTTTAATGATATTATTTATATATATTTGTAAAATTTACATAAATTAAAGTTATATTTTAATTCCATGAACATAATTGGACCGTTAATCTTATCTCAAATTGAACCCCAATTCCCCTAGCATCAAAGTTGATGCCCAACTCATTTTCATCCCCAAGAAGGCCCAATGGACTCCGCACGAGACCGCTGAGCATTTTGTCTCGATCCATCCCACGTACGCCACGTGTGTATCGCGTGATGTGTCCAAACGGGAAGAATCTTCCTTGGACGACCAAAACCCTTCCTTGTCAATATCACTGGTAGGCTACAGGGCATAAATACCCTCTTAAAGGCCCCGAGTGTATCAACGGCCTGCCTGCTTTTGTTACTAGCCTCGTGCTCTCCGCCTTCTTTCTCTCTCTCTCTCTCCGTTTCCCTCTCAACTTTTTCATCATTTTTAGAGTTCAGAGAATCCATCAATGGCGGCTTCCACAGGAGCTTCATTTTCCCTCCGATCTCGCCCCCAGCAATTGCATCGGAGCTTGGTATGTCTCCTTTCCATGGTTCTCGATTCGATCCATGTTTCGAAAATCATTTTTTCTTCTCCTTTATGAATTGCGCTTTTGTAAATCTCTTCTTTCTCTCAATTTTGGAAGCCTCGTGCTAAGTTTTTATTGGAGGAGTAGTTTTTGAAATCGTCGCGTCTATTTTTTTCGGCTTTAGATATTTTCTGTTTTGTATTTGAACTGAGATCGATTGGTTAATGGAGTTTGATACGATGTTAGATGTTACGAATATTTTGAGATCTGATGATTTTGTATATGCTTTTGCTGGATTCGCGAGTCCATGGATCCATGCACATGATTACCTCATGGTCCCTTTAACATCGGAAGTTGTTTATTGGGAATACTCGTTTTTGAATCTGATTTCGATATTCGATCGTTTATATATATATATATATATATATATATATATATATATATATATATATCATGGAGATAAATTTGTAATGGAGTAGAAGACTTATTTGGTGCGAATAGGTTGTTTACTGGTGAAATTTTTAAATCTAAGCAAGCCTGCCTCGTGAGCTAGCGGGAACTTTTTTTATACCCAGTTTCTCTTTGCTGCTGCAAAAATTTAACAAGTTTTATTCTATTTTTTTTAATTAAGTTGTCCAGAACCTTTTGTGGAAATTTTTATTTTTATTTTTTAAAAATTTCAGTCTTACACCGCTAATGTGGCCATCTGCATGTTTTGCAACTATTTGTTTTTTGAAGAAAAGAGTAACTTGGAAAGAGTGATGGATGAAGACCTTTTTTTTATTAATAATGATAATGATAGATGAGGCTTTTCTATGTGCTATTTTGTTTTCTTGTTGAGCACATACTGAAACTTTAACGACTGAATTTTTGGAACAGGTCGCATCCAGTATCTATGGCTCGAGATCGGTTTCTCTTTCTGCTTTTGGAAGAAACTCACTATCATTCAGATCAAGGCCACGTTTTGGTCGCCTTCAAGTTAGCTGTGCTGTATGTTTCTGATAGTGAAGTGTTTTTGTCTACCTTTTCTTTTTGCTTTTAATCACATGGGCAATAGATGCAGGGAATCTAGGAGAGATTTTGGTTGATGTGAACTTATAAATATGGTGATTAACAAATAACATAGTCTAGGTACAGATTGCGGCTTGCCTAACGTAAACCATGGTAATTGCTCTTTATGATTTAGTATAATGCATTCCTTGTAGCTTTCTGGCCCATTGTCGGGGTGTGCTTTGTTCAAGTCATCCTTTGCACTAATTTTAGGTGCATTTTGGAACGACGTGACACATGAAGTACTAAGAGTAGTGGGCTATGTTGCATTGCAACTGCATAGATGTTTACTTTCCAAGACTGGAAAATTATACGATTAGAAATGTTTGCAAAATTGCGCAAACGCATTTGTATTTTCCATGTAGGTGGAACAATGTACTCGTGTGTGGCCCCTAATACATGCATTTTGATTAATTTTTCTTTTGTCATTTCTTTTGTGCATGTGATGTGTAGTCCTCTGTCACTATGCTATTTATATGCAATGATGATATACGTGTGTAAAATGTCCCTCGGCAGGCCAAGGCAGAAACAGTGCACCAGGTGATTGATATAGTGAGGAAACAATTGGCAATTCCAGCAGGCTCCGTAGTTAGTAAAGAGTCGAAATTTTCGGATCTTGGGGCTGATTCTCTTGATACGGTACTAGGAAATTATCCCTGACAAGTTAAAGAATAATTTATATCATTGTTAATCTGATACCATAACTCCTAACAAGTTTTAAATAACAATTCTGTCATCGTATGAGTATTAGGATCTTGAGTTGTATGAAACGCTTGAGAAGTAAACCAGATATTTATACTTGTAATTGTATTCTAGTGAATGGCAGGCTTTAATTGAATCTCTCTTTATTTTTATTTTTTATCTTCTTTTTTTCTTTCTTTTTTTTTTTTTTTCTTTTTTACTTTTATTATCGGCAGTGGTTCTTGCTCTAAACTGCACTTGTTGTGGCTGCTTTAGGTTGAGATCGTTATGGGACTTGAGGAGGCATTTGGAATCAGCGTTGAAGAGGATAGCGCCCAGAGCATCGTAACCGTTGAGGATGCAGCAAAACTTATTGATGAGCTCGTTGCAAAGAACTCTGCTAAGAAGGAATGATAAAGTCAGAGACACATGCGGACGTAGAGGCAGCATCAATTTGAAAATTATAGCTTCGTCTAGGTGTGGAGTGTCTGGCATTTTGGGTTGTGAACTCTAGGACCTTTTTGTTTTTTATTCCGACATGAACATTTTTAGTTGTTGTCTTTGCGTTATTATTATTATTATTTTATGTGTTAGTCCAATTCGAAGTCGATCAAGTGGAGAATTGAGATCGTTTGCCTTTTAAAACATAGAATCTAAAATATTCTTACTCATCTGCTATCGTAGACAGGGTGAGATGAGAATTGCTCATCCAATGCCAACAGAATTATACAAAAACAACTTTGGTCTTTTGAGGATGGTCAGCCAAGATACGGGTGATCTTAACGGAGATATTTATCAGAAAATTGGCCAAAGTTGCAACTCAGAGTGTTAATTTTCAATCATATAGAGTGTTTAGAACAATGGTTTTAAACCAATGTAAAGCTCTTATAGTATTATATATTATAACAAAAAGTTTTGTTACAGTTTTTAAGTGTAAACTAATATTTTAGACTACTTTTTTTAGTACAACTAATTTATTTAATGTAATAATTTAAACTATACTCTCAAATACTTAATATATTAGTTGGTACCTAGAAGACAGGTACATGTGTAACAACACTACTCTAGGTCCGGGTCTGACTAGCTCTAGTATCAGGTACTTGGACTTTCACACATTCAAGGAAGGTTTTTCGAAGGTCACAATCTGCTCGCCTAACACGAGGGCCGTAATTTCAACCAAAAAAAAAAAAAGATACTTCACCAATGAGGTCCAGTGGTATTCTGTTTAAAATTATTTTTTCTATAAATCTAGCTATTGAAAGATACATACCTATTGGGGGTAATTTTTTTATTCTTATTTAAAAAAATTGCCAAAAAAAAAAAAAGAAAGAAGGGAAGGAGAATTTAACGCTTTCATTACCACTCTCTTTTAAAATCATTTCAGGAATAAAACGTTCAAGTAGCGAGTCCTCTAGTGCGAGACGGACAATCAAAAGGAACAAATTTCTAAGAAATTCACTAGTCAAAATTACATTCTGCTGGGAAAAAAGTATCCAGATGCAGTGTTCGTTTAACATTCATTTTCAGCAGCTTTACCCATCACAAAATCATTCTTGCATCGATCAAGTTCTAATAACTTCGAAACTAAAAAACACGTTTACACTTGATTTGACCCATGTAGATGACAACCTAGTAAGACCAAACTTGATCAAGTATTATTAGTTCTACGACTGCAAAAGCAATACTAAAATGTGATTTTGCGCCATACAATCGATCGAAATTTCATCAAACCATGTATTTACGTCTATTTACAATGAGTTTGATGGTTACAACATTTTATGATTCGGGATGGTTCGACGTCATTCATTCCCAATCTGCATCAAAGAAACCAGCATCTTTCATCTCCGAGTAGTATACACTTTCCAAGTGCAAATGTTCCTCCTGCGTTCACAAAGTGTAAAAATTACCAATTTTATGTGATACAACAAAAAACTCTGTTCAAGTAACAAAAGAAGATCCGATTATCAGAAAATATATATCTATATATATATAAACACTTAAATAAGACAATCTAATCAAAGAAAAGAAGATATTATCTCATAGGCGACGAATGCTGACCTGGAAAAAGTCGGCTAGAAATGTTATGTATATGAGAGGAAGATAAAACGCATGGTAACAAACAATAGTAGCGCCATATAACCTGCGTCAAAAGTTGGTCCTTTAAAATGCTACAGATCGAAATGGAGACTTGTGTGTGTGTGTGTGTGTGTGTGTGTGTGTGTAAACTAATACCAGAATCCAAATCCAGCGCCATTCCCAGCAAGTCCACAGGCAAATAGCGCCAGTGCATTCAACGAGAACATGATCGCAGTATATTTGTAGAATGCAGGTCTTGCTGAAAAAAGAGAACAGAAAAACCAGATTCCATTACACAGCCACAAAATTAACGTAAACCAACCTGTACTATGAGTTTACCTGGTAATCTCTCTCTCCACTTGGAATTGTACATGAACAATACAAGACCGTAAACTGCAGTAAGCACCAGCCTGTGGAGAATCCACAGGCCCCATTTCTTATGATGTGCTTGATCACTGCTGTCAATGAATAATGGGATCCCAAATCCGAATAGATATATTGCCTGCAAGAGAAACCATTATCAAGTTGCGATTTACATCGATGTGCATTTGCCAACAACAAGCTAAGAAAAACCAGTAAAATATAAGCATTCTTAAAATACACAACAAATATACATCGTGCAAGAAGGATGAGAATAAGGGAAAACCAAAATAGATACCTTGAGAATTATGTCCAAACCAACAACAAGCCCCTGAAACCCCAAAAGTCCGTGTCATAGCCTCTAAGCCATTCACATGATTTCCTTGGAATAAAAATGCTAGCAAGCTTACTTCCAAAAATAGCATCCCCGAAGTTGTAAACAAAGATAAGACATTCCATGCTAGTTCTTTTCCAGGAGTGCACTCCCATGCCTGTGCTATTCAAGAATCCAACCTGATCTTAGCTAAGAGATGGGAAAAACTTGTATAAAGAATTCAAAAACAAATCGTCTAGGGGACTTTGATAGTACAGTCACACCAACATTGAGATGAAAAAAGCATTTCATTGGATTATGAAACGGCAACACTAGTTCATCTTCTGAACTCCAGATTACGAATCACAAAAAAAAAAAAAACAGTTCTATACACAGCTATACAAAAGCCCCTGACGGACATTCAAGGTTTAGAAAATTAACAACACTAGCTTGATAAACCATTGTTCTCCCCTCAAATACAGCCACTGCTAGAACTCAAAAGCACAAAGGACGCTATGGATATGCGTCACAGAGACAAACTTCCAGCAGAATTGTACAACACTATTCACTGTTGGAAAATCAATGCTGGTCAAGGACAACGAACCAAAAATCAACCTTCTACTAGTAATTTTGAGACTTGGAATTGAGGAACCAGGTAAAAAAAGGGGCATAGATTGTTTTCTGCCTATTAAAACGAGAACATGATTTCCATAACCCGGTACTGATAGATAAAAGGAATCTCTAAGC
The DNA here is from genome assembly GCA_025403435.1 of Artocarpus heterophyllus. Classification (NCBI taxonomy): domain Eukaryota; kingdom Viridiplantae; phylum Streptophyta; class Magnoliopsida; order Rosales; family Moraceae; genus Artocarpus; species Artocarpus heterophyllus. The sequence continues at coordinate 5,202,892 of CM046338.1, read as the reverse complement.
AAGCTATGGCAGCAATTTATCTACAACTAAACTAAAGAAAACAAACAACGAAGGCACTATTCAGAAACTAATTTTTCACACAACTACCCTCAAAACGACAATCACAATTACCAACTAATTCTAAACATTCCAGAAATGTTAACAGTATACTCAGATCCAGCCAAACTATAATCACACCACTAAACTGCTATTAAGTCCAATAAACAGCAGTTACTAAAATCGAAACCATAATTATAAACCAATAATCATTAAATCAAAATTCACCCAGAAACGACGAAACAATAAATAACATCAAGTTATAAAATTGATAGAAAGACGAACCTGAAAAAGGCACCAAGCGAGATTGAGCAAACTGACAATCCAAAGACAAGCGTAATACGCGATCATGATGTAAGACCGGCCATGGGAGAGCTTAGGGAAGCTTTGTCTGGCCTGGTATCCCAAGTAGAGAACGAAAAGAAGCGAGGCGACAACCAGAGCCGCATTATGCCAGATTCCATGGCACTCCGTGATCCAGTTGGAGAACACCGAACCCGAATCTTCTACTTTTAGGGTGAAATTCGCGCTCTGCATTATGGGAGCTTGGACTCCTGGCTGTGAGAGAAGATCTTCGAGACCGCGCATTTTCGCATCAGATGAGAACGAAAAGAAAAATTGGAGCTTGAGTGGATTTGCAGAGACAATTGGGCACTCACTGCGGAAACCCTAACCCTAGTTCTGGTTGAGAAGGGGACTTGGGAATCTAATGCAGGTAAGCAATGCAGACACGTTTTTTTTTTGGTCTCTCTCTCTTGATACTTGATGTGTGTGTTGTTTTTTTTTTTTTTGGGAAGAATTTGGTATAATGAATGCATTTTATTTAATGGATGTTGTCACATTATACATTGAATTTTTGAAGTTACGGCTAATAATAATTCATAAAATTTACATCTACTCTAAAAATTAATTTTTTAATTGGAAAAAAAATATTTCTAAAAAAATTATTTCTCACTTCAAATTAGATTTTTTAAAGCACTTAAAATTTGATTTTAGATATAAAAAGAGTACCAAAATATCTTTTAGTTTGAAAATTCATAAGTCAGGTTGTTTGGTAAGAAGAAAATTTCCATCATAAGTCAAGTTGTTTGATAGGAAGTAAATTTGAAAGGAAAGAAAAATACGGTGAAAAATTAATAGGTGGATCCCTCTAGCTTGTGCCTGATCCTCTCTCTCCACTACCTTATGTTTAACATTTCTTTCATTTTTTTTTTTTTTTTTCATTATTATTTCTGACAAAAAACTATGATTAATGTATTATTAATGAATTTCAATTTCAAAACTTGTGCCCGTAAATTTAACTGTCGCCAAAAATTTAATATAAAAACCTTTGATCACTTTCATATAATTTAGTTGATAAATTTATGAATTACTGCCTTTTCATATTCATCTTTACAATATAGATGTGTGCAAATATAAACATTTTTTTCTTCTTTTATTGTTCTTATATTCCTTTTAAAGAAGTAAAATATATATATAAAAAAAAGAATCAAGACAAAAAAATTGATGAATTATGTTAAGTTTTTTTTTTTTTTCCAGGATCAATTTGTTATGCTAGTTTATTAGTCTTATGATACTTCTTCTTTTATTGATCATACATGGTAAGTATATTGATGCTTTTTTTATTAGTTTCCATCACTATTTAAAACCATCCAACACAAACAGAAAGCATCCATATTATTCAATAATTTTCTATTTGCATAAAACACATTAATATAAATTCACGTATATGGGTTATATGTGTAAACTTTGAACATAATTTTAATAACATTTTATCTTCTCTCATTGGTGATCAAAACAACATATGTATATGAATTTTATATTTTTTAAAAATTAAAAATATGTTAATAATAGTATTTGAGTAAAAAAGTAATTGTATCAATTATAATTTTTTCATCTTTTAGATTTTAGTTCCGATACCAAACATGTAGAGGTAAATTTATTTATTTTTTCTTTTTTGTCATACCAAACAATTAAGGAAAAAATTAAAATCCTTTTTTTCTTTTAATTTTCTATCATTTACAATTTTTTTTCCTTCTTATCAAACAGAGGATAAGAGAATGGAAAGTTCTGTTAATGGAACATAGACCAAGGGGAATCATTGTTAGGAATATGAGTTTGTGGATAAAGTATTACAAGGGCCATAATTCAGAGAATTTTTTTTATAATTAATCTTTATTATTAGTGTTAGTGTTAGGATTATTTCTCCCATTAAAAATTATAAAATTTATCATCTTTCTATTAAGAAAATATATCATCTTCTTATTTTAACAGAAAAAATAATAATATGGTATTATTATTAAGCTTACAAAATGCTATAACAATTAAAAAATAAACATATGATTTACTAGTTTGGTAAGTCTAGATATTAAATTTTTTGATCAATACTTCGCTACACTCTTTTATGTTTAGTTACCTTATACATGTAATGACTGAAAAAATCTAAGAATTAATAAGTATGATTAATTAATGATTTTTCTATAATTACTCAGCTAAGTTCTTGAGAAGTCCAAGTATAGAATTTAGTAACACGTAAATTTCTAAGGTCTTAATAGCTATAAGATCTTAGAAATAAATGATGTTTTGAATGCATAAATTTATGTGTTATATTTATGAAACATGTAACACATGTAATGTTATAATAGTACACTTATATAATTAAAAATAATTATATAATGTGCTAAACTAAAAGTTTATAATTCATTAATTTCATGTATGAGCCATAGTGGTGGTAATTATAAGAATCTCAATTTAAAAGATTTAAATTGAGATTATATGATAAAAGTGAAATTTTCAACTTATCATGATTATGTGAAAATTCCTATATGATATCAGTTCAGCAAGAGTACAGTTATGTGTACAGGAATTTTAAGTTTACTGTTCAAAAATTTGATCAAACCAACCACGATACAATATAGGCATCAAAGACTAGCAATGGTGCCTCTATATATATACTTGAAAATTCAGAAAAAAAAAAGGGGGCAAAAATCACACAAAAATCGGCACCCTCTCTCTACTTTATCTCTCTACAGTTTCTCTCTCCTCAAACTCAGTCCAAGATTCGGCCTTTGTTTTCGACACCTCCCACACCAATGGAAAGCTTTCGACAAGCTGAGTCCAACCAGGTGCCGTGCTACCCAAAAAGGCACTAAAGAAAGCCGCATGCGCTGCCCAAAGTAACAGAGAAGCCTAAACTTTCTGGCAAGATATCTTTGCCTTTTGACGTCCAATCGACGTGATTCTTATTCCTACACGACCACTGTGACGAGAGGAATAAAACCCACCCATGGTTGCATCTCAACAGTCGTCGGATTGCTCCACCCACATACCACCGTCATGCGCCACCGTGGTGATGTCGGAACCATCGTTTTCACGCAATGTTTAGGAGCCCAACCACGGGGGAAACACTTAGAAGAGGATGGGTAGCAAAAGCCCTTGGCCAATTTCGGGTTTCCACTGCTGGAGAATCAAGATCGGAGCTCATCCATTTCTACCAACATTGTACCTCACGATTTGCTATGTTAGAGACAGAATTATATGAAATTGACACCACCAATGGACTCAGAAATATTGATTTAGGGGGGGTAGGTTCGAGTCCAGTTGCCAATGGAGTCCGGTCAAATGCGACGTTGGGTTTTTGTGATCTGGACCTCCAATCGACGATCCAAGACAGCCTCCCGACTCGTTTCGATGCTCTGAATGTGATGATGACCTCTATTCAAGCTAATTCCACTCAATAAAAATTATATAGTACTGACTGTATGCAGATCGAGGCGATTCAAACTACAATACAGAGTTTAGAATGACGTTTTCAGCAATGTATGATCTCTAGGAAGCATTCCTAGCCATTCATGGTCGCTCGAGGAGCACTATAAAGGATGCTTCGCATACTGTAGATGCATTGAGGTACAACTGGACCCGCTTAGCTTGGAGTCCAGGTAAGTAGGAATCTCGCCTACAGTATGAATATCTTTAAAATAAAATGTTTTAAATGTGTTTGTAAAAAAGTTATGAAAATGCATGAACAGTGAATTGTTACACTGTGTATGTTATGATGTGTAGTTATGTTATGATAATTTGAATTATTATGTTATGATGTGCCATGTTATGTGTTGATAAGATCATATAAAGTGATGAACGCGGTATGGGTTTGCAATATATTTGCAATAATTATGTTTAAAGTATGTTTGCATTTATTAATGCATAAAGTTTTACGGCTTAAGTTATGAGTTTAAAATTGTATTTGTTATGCAATAAGTTTTAGAATACAAGTTATAATTTACAATTGAGTTTGTATACAATGTGATAGCATTTCATATGCTCACTAAGGTTTAAAAGAAGGTAAAACAAAGATAAAAAGAAAGCGTCGTACCAATCTCCTTGTTGTGAGGTGCTAAAAGTAAAGTCAAAGTTGTGACCTCCTAGATGTGAGGTACACAAATAAAGCTAAAGTAAGACCTCGTTGTTCGATAGTCTCAAGTCTTCCACAAGGGAAGCATTATGTTAAAGATCTCATGATTAATGAAGCTGGTACGAACACTAAAGGTTATAAGATAAGAAAAGTTAAGTAACAAGATTTGTCGTGGTTTAAATGATTAAGCATAAAACAAGTTGATAAGCCAGCATAAAAGGTTCATGCATATTTTTATTAATATAGTTTTAACTAGCATATTTTATTAAAATAATTTTTAATTATGTTTTACGAGACTGATTTCCTACTTATTGAGCGAAAGCTCATTTAAGTATGTTCATGTTGTAGGTAAGAAAACCTGTCAATGACATTGATGGGCAGTTGTGAGCGGGGGACGAATGGTGGAGATGGGTATGGACACCGCCTATGCAATGTAATATTTTTGCATTATTAATTTACGAATTTATGCATGTTTTTGTTTTATGTTAACTGTTTATGAAAAACATTTTTATGTTTTCAAGGAAAGATTTATGAAAGACGTTTATGAAAAACGTATTATAAATGTTTAATGAAAAACGTTTTAAAAAAAGAAAGAACTTTATGAATATGTTTTATGAATTTATTAATATGAAAGTTTAGACGGTTATGCTTTGAGAAATTATTATGATGGTCTTAAGGAAGTTTTAAAAAGCATTTAGTATGATTTTATTCCATCATTTGATTTAAAATTCTTTTGAAATGGTGTTATTTACATAAAAAAATGTTTTAAAGAAAGTGGTTTTAAAAATAATTATTCTTATGTTCAAAGGAAATGTTTCGATAAAATTATTATTATTATGTTTTAAGAAAATTGATGTTGTGAAGTATGCAAAGGATTAAGTTTTGAGAAATTATGATTACGTTTAAATATAATGATTACAATTACGTTATTTCTTTTATGGAATTAGGTTTTAATAAAGGATTTTTATTCTTTTAAAGGTTATATGTTAAGAATTCATTTGAGGAAAAAATTTTATTTCCGTAATTTTAGTACTTTATCTTAAAATATATTGAAGTTACGCTTATGTTCAAGTTAAGTAATGACTATATAAACGTGTCGTTACAATACAAACTTATTTACCATCATTTTAAAAATTTAAATCAAATTAAATAACACCTATGCAGCCAAACTCCATGTACAGATACATTTTCCTTTTAATATATATATATATATATATTATATTTATATATTTTTTTACATTTTCATCTTAATATGTTTATATTATATATATTTTTATCGTTACATACACTACCTTTCAGGACAAATGTTGACAGCGTTATATATAAATATATATATTTTCTTTTACCATTATATACAATATCCCCTTGTTTGGCATTGTGGTGGGAACCACGGTTCCCACCACAAACTCAGTTATAAACAGTGTAAAGCTCTCACATGCTACAGTAACAATTTAAAAAATTGCTACAGTGTAAAGCTTTCACATGCTACAGTAAAAGTGGTTCCCACCACCGGTTCCCACCACCTTCCAAACACCCCCTATATTTCACGATGAAAGTTGACGTGTTTATAACACCGTTGTTTTATTTGACAAGGTCAAGAGCTTCAAGGTGCGCCCTCCTCTCTTCAAAATCCAACAATGACATCACAATATTTTCAAAGACTGCTCAACATAATTAGCGGTTTTTATACTCACTTTCAAATATGCATCTTAAATAAATACATTTGCATTTGTTTCATACGCCTTTTTAATAAAAGGAATAATTATGAATCAAGTCTTTTCTATGCAACGTAGGGCTCGATTAGATACGGGTGTTCACATATTTGCCTCATAATCCTTTTGCTATGAATTTTGGTCGAAATTAAGGAGTTGAGAGTTGGAGAATTGAAAGAGTTGTGTTAGGATTTAAATTAGAAATAAAATTTTAGTTGGACGTGCGCTTTTTCATTGCTAATTTAACAAATCCTTGGCAAAATAGGCTACATTACAAGAGTTTAGCCTTTTAAAAAAAAAAAAAAATTACAACAAAATAGACCAAATCAGATTGAAATTAATAGACCCTCCGACAACGTAATCTCAAGCAAGACGAGGAGAGATTTTTAAAAGTAGCCTTGTGGGAAAATTTTTTTGGACAAATGGTCCAAATTTTTTTGGACAGTTTTTGACACAAAAAAGGCTTTTTGGACATCAAAACGGTTCCATTTTTTTTTCATCATGTTGAGGTTCCTTATCCTGCTATCCTGCTACAGTCATTTTTCTTTTTTTTTTTGAAAAAAACTAAAACAGTTTACCTGCATAGAAAAACGTGTTTTTTGGTTAAAAAAAGGGGTTATTTATCCAATTAGGAATTTTTTTTGGCCCTTTCATCAAAATCTTCCTCAGAGTCAGATCAGAACTTCGTTGTTGGTCCTTCGTGCGACTCCGACGGAGAAAGAGACAGAAAAAGGCAGACTTGTCTATTAAGGTTTTTAATTTGGGTATTTTAGTCATTATATTATTTTATTAATGTAGATTTAAAGTAAGTGACCTATTTACCAACCATTCTTAAAATTTGGCATATTAATTTTTATTTCCTATTAGTTTAGCCTATTTCCCTTACTGTCCCCTCCCTTTTTTTAGGGGTTAAAATGCCAAAATTAGAAGCTTATGTGACATGTTTGCTAAAGCTCAAGGCATAATTATACTAAATGATCCAATTAGTTATTACTTATGTTTCTATCTTTTGTCTTTATTTATAAAAAAATTCATACATCTCTTCAGAGTTTTTCAATTAATTTTTTCATTCTTTGTTTTTTTGGCAAGTTTTCTGTTCCATATTTCTATCTTATAGACATCTTATCACCGAAAGTGTAAGTAACAAAAGACCCAACATAATAAGAAATATTGTTGAGAATAACAACCATGAATGCAACGAGATAATATAACAGTAAAGAGAAAGAGTAATAAAAACAAAATTAAGAACAAATAATTAAATATTGATAGACAATTATTCTTTTTCAAAGCATGATTAAGAATAAAGCAAAAAAGGAAACTATTCACTTTATGTTCGGTAACTATTTGAAAGATAGTGATTTTTTTTTGTTATTTATTCGGTTTTCAACTGTCGCAGTTATTTAGAAAAGGATTACAAAATATTTAGATCGTTTAAAAAGATATATAGTTAATTTTTTAAAGAAGAAAAAAAAGAAATAATTGTTCAAATATTAATATTGAGAAACAAATATCTTTTAATACTAGTTATTGTTTATGAATTTCGTGAAATTAAGCGTCAATCAAATAAATGGGATTTGTTTTTTTGGGAAAAGAAAACTATTAATATGTACAGTATTTTGAGGTGTAAAAATAATTAGTTAATAATTTCTAATAAAAGAACCATTGAGGCGTAGAAATAGTTAGTTAATGATCCTAATAATAAGGGAAGGGCCTTTGACGCCTTAGGCAGTTGCCTTAATTCCCTTCAAGGGCATTGGCAACAACAGCCTATCCTCATCTGCATTACAGGAGCAGAATTAAGGCAATACTAATTGCATTTGTTATTCACTATTGAAAACATTATGAATTACTGATAAACTTTCCACCTTTGTATGCTATGGATAGAACAAGACAAGTGTATGCTAAGCAAAGCAGCAACATGGGAATGCCGGGGACGCCCTTGTCGCCAGCAGCATCGCCTCTGAACCGCCATGCCAGGACGGCCTCGGCGACTTCTGGCTTGGCCAATGCCAGGAAGGCACAGAACGCAAAAGCTGCAGCGCAGAGGCTGGCGCATGTCATGGCACACCAGGCTGCAGATGAGGACGATGATGAGGACGATCTTTTGTATGATTACAGCACGGGAAGCCTCGGACTTGGTGGTGGAAGGGCAATGAGATCTCGCTCTCCTATGGTACTAACTACTTTGAAACTGCACGTAAGGTGTTTAATCCTGTTTATGATGATCACATTGTGCTTACCCTGTTTATGTTTTGTGTTTGTTAGTCTGTTCCTAATGTTAATAACCAAGAGCAATCTTCTTCAACAAGACCAATTCCAGTTCGTAGATCATCTTTATCACCACCACCACTATCGTTAGTGTCATCATCAACAGCCTTTCCAACTTCAGCTAGCGGAACTCGACTTTTGCAGTCCATAAACCCCGTAGAACAGCCTCAATCGCCCTATGCCACAGCTGCTAATATTCGACAATATCAGTCTCCCAACTCTTTTGAACAATCTCCGTCCAGTTATTCGGCTATATCTACTCGACAGTCGCAGCAAAACAATCCCAATGAGCAGCCTAACTCTGCTCGTTTGACATCTTCGCGATTGTCATCTCAAACTTCCGTTGAACAGCCCCCCTCTGCTCGTTCTCCATTAGGTAGCCGTTCTCCTTTGGGTACAAAGACAGTTCCCATTTTTCCAGCTAGTGCTCCGGTCTCGCTTAAGCCACCCACTCCTGCGGTGTCTTCGGATGTTCATGTTGGAAGAGAAAAAAGGTATCCTTGTCCATCTTCCTAGGGACTATTTAATTTTTTCCCTCAAAATTCATGATTAGGTCATCTTTTAATAAAGCAATGGTTAATGAGCAGGTTATCATTAGATTTAAGTATGAACTTGAGAGATACCGGCAACCAACGTTCTTCTTCAGTTTTACAAGACGAGGTATGTCTAACATAAGTTCTATGATGGCAGTTTCAAGATCTTGCTGGTTATATAAGTGACTTGTTTGAAACCATATCAACTTTCTCAAGTTGGTACAGTTTCATGTTTCAACTTACTAGTTAGAAGGCTTTTTTTTTTTTTTTTTACACTTTTAGTCTCTTCTATATATTTATGAGGTCTGGTTTCGTTGCAGCTTGATATGCTACAGGAAGAAAATGAAAGCTTACTAGAAAAGGTGAAGCCAGAAAATGTAGTAATTTACATGTTGATTATCCTTGGCTTATTTGTCTAGAAGACCTTTCAAATTCTAAGGATTTGTAATGATGATTTTCCTGCTCTTTAAGTAAGCGCTGCAACAGCCGTATCTAAAAGATGTAGTTAATCTCATATCAAGCATATTAGCTATTGCAGCACCATAAAAACACTGAATAGTAGAAAATTTTGATCCTTTCTATCTTGTGATTTTTTGGAACTCCACTTTGATGTGTGCCTCCCCAGCTTCGACTTGCAGAAGAGAGGTGCGAGGAAGCAGAGGCAAGAGCTCGACAGCTCGAGAAACAGGTAACTATCTAAACTGCCTATGACACTCTCAGCCTAAATATTTGAATTTTGCTAACATAAAGAAAGTACTGATAGGATTTATTTTCCCGGACACCCTTCTCATTTCCCTTTATAACATTTTTTTTCTTCACCCTTTTAGGTTGCTAATCTTGGGGAAGGTGTAACTTTAGAAGCCCGTCTTCTGAGCAGGCAAGCTTCAAAGTCCACATACTTCTCAAATTGTGTCCTTTTATATGCAAACTTTCTTATGTTTGTTGGTTTGTTTTTCTATTCAGAAAGGAGGCAGCACTACAGCAAAGGGAGGTTTGTATACAAACTTATGTCAAATTATTACACATATTTTCTCTCCACTTTGATTGTTTGTTTGCAAAAAAAGTAAACAAAAAACAAAGAAGCATAAATAGATAGCCTTCTTCTCTCTATATTTTATGCAGTTCCATTGAATGCAGTTTAAGAGAACTGTTCTTGCAGGCTGCTCTAAGGGTTGCGGAACAAACCGGTAGACATGATCTAAACAACGAGATTATGGCACTTAGGACAGAAGCTGAGGTATCTAACTGAATTTTTGCATATTTTGTTCTCCTTCCGGTTTTCAAATCTGTTTTACAAACTTGTGGAGTTTTGTGTTAGACGGCGAGGGATGAGGCAACATCTGCCCTTGAGAGCCTCCATGAAGCCGAGGGAGAACTAAAGTCACTTCAAATTATAACACAGAGAATGATTCTGACAAAGGAAGAGATGGTCTGTATACCTTTTGTGTTACTATTTGCAAACTCCATCTTTATTCCTTTTCTAGTCTGATATGTTTTCCAGTGTTCATATTCTTAGGAAGAAGTCGTTCTAAAGAGGTGTTGGCTTGCTCGTTATTGGAGTTTATGTGTTGAACATGGTGAGAGTTACATTTCTTGTTCATCTTTCAAAAAAAAAAAAAAAAAAGGAAAGAAAGAAAATCCCTTGCTTTGATACGCTTGCAGTTTATAATTTATGATGTTTACTAAGCACTTGAATTTTTTTTTTTTTTTTTGGAAGGCATACATTCTGAGATTGCCAAGGCAAGATATGACTACTGGTCAGCTTTAGCCCCTTTACCTGTTGAAGTTGTCTTATCTGCTGGACAAAAAGCCAAGGAAGAGAAGAGTAAGACTTCGTTTGGATTTCTTTTGTGTATGTTTATTTCTGTTATTGACTGCCATTAATCTTTTTTTTTGGTCATTAAATGATCAGAAGATTACGACTTAGAGGAAAGAGAGAGTGACCCAAGAGACTTGAATGAACTTTCTGGGGATGGAAACATTGAGAACATGCTTATAGTTGAGAAAGGCATGAGGGAACTTGCTTCCTTAAGGGTAGAGGAAGCCGTGGCACTTGCAATGGCTCTATGTCGACGCACGAACACGACGAGATCCTGTTTACCAGGTGAAGTTATTTGTCGAAAACACAAAATGCCATGAAGCCATGAACTTTTTCAAAGTTGTTCTTTATTTTGTACAGAAATAGTGTAACAATACTAGTTGCCTTACAACTTCTTTTTTCTTATTTTCAGCTCATTTGTGTGTAGATGACTTGAAACTACCTATTGAGGGACAGTTTGAAGCATTTGGTATATTTAGCATCAAAATTATGTTTACCATGACGAAATTTACTTCACCTAAAACAGAATTATCAAAATTTATCAAGAAATCATCTAACATGACATGCATTTGCTTTCAGAATTGAGCAAAGAGGAATCAGACGATGTACTTTTTAAGCAGGTACATAAGAAATCTATATTGGACTCAAATCTTTCATTATAACATGTTCCTTCCTCATTTCTTCATCACATAAATGGGAAGTTCTCAATGATCCCACACCAAATTCTTGAAGTTGAGTCTCTTTTTAGCTTCTTATTACCGTGACAATATTTTGTAGGCTTGGCTTACATATTTCTGGAGAAGAGCGAAAAACCATGGACTGGAACCAGATATAGCAGATGAGCGTTTAGAATTCTGGATTAACCACGATAACAAGCCACCAACTTTACACGACGCCGTTGACGGTATAATCTCTCTCTGTTTGTTGTTTGGGCATGTGAAGTCCAATTATCGCCTTGATGTTGAGTTAGCATATGCATCTACCTTTGATGTATATATATTATTACACAAATATTAGGGGGTGTCGGTTTTGAAAATCTGATTTGAAATACAAACCACAATGAGTTTGACAGAAGTAGATGTGTGATTTTTTTCAAATTTTTGCGACGGCTGAAAATAGAAGCAACTCTCACATTGCTACATGTGTTATAAGGTGCCACTTTTAGAAATCCATTCAAAAAAAAAAAAAAAAAACACAATGAGTTTGAGAGACATGAGACTTGTGTGATCCTCTTGTAATATCCTACAGTGACTAAAAAGACGTAACTCTCAAATTGAGAGGGAACTAGAATAATTGTGTTTGCAATCGTTTGTTTTGTTTTTTCTTGTTAGTAAAGAATTAAGGCATTTAATCCGTAACAATTCTCTCCGTCTCCTGACAAACATCTGCCTCACTTTGTTTGACTGCTTAATACAGTTGAGCGTGGCCTCACGGAGCTAAGGAAGTTGGGAATTGAAACCCAACTATGGGAAGAATCTCGGAAAGAGCTTGAGCTAGACACCAACAGCAAGAGGCCGAGTCAGTCTGACTTCTGATGTTTGTTTCATTTCTGTACTATATTTCTCCATTCCGAGTTTTTGCAAGTAAAATTTCAACTTCAAGTGTCAGAATCTGGTGTCAAAGTGGCTATTTCCAATTTGTAACACTGATAAAATTCATTACTATGAATTGCTTCTATCTGGTAGTTTATGACAATTATGTCCTTTCTTTGGTTATGCACATACCTACTTTCTACTTCTCTTTTCTAACTGCATAACACCTTGCAATGTAAAACTAGCAATCAATAAAAAATTGCAGAGTTGCTATAGGAACTTTCAGAGCTCATAAATGGGTTTTAAAATAGCATGGTATACGTGAAAATTGGATAACAATTTGACATCTAAACCACGTTGCTCAAGATCAGAAATCATTAAAAGAAAAATTACAAATTTGAAATCAATTATCTGCTTGATTCAGCCAAGCATGGCTAATAATTGTAGTGCATATCTCCATTTCCACTTTAAGTACATCTTTTTGCCCAAGTGATCAAGTTTGGTGAAGGTTTATTATGATGCTAGTAAGTGGTAAATCATGAGTGGGGGTAAAAAAGTAGATGGCATCAATGCATTTCTCAATAGACCCTTTGGCTCAAGTCATTTGAAATGCAAACAGCAACAGATTTGTCTCGTTTTCCTAGTAAATTGGTCCCTATCAACACAAATACACAACCAAACCAAATAAGTCGTATTGAGTGTTTGTCATTGCAATGAGTTGTAGTTTTGATATCATCCTTGTTTTCACCGACCATGGAGTTGACCACCAAAATAGATAGGCCAAGGCCACCATACCCACCAAATTTGATCTTAACCATGCAACCATTAGTCATTGTTTCTTTTCTTTTCCTTTTTTTTTTTTTTTAAATATTGAAAAAATCCAAGCCAATCTTGGAATCCACACCATTTAAATCATTCAATAAAATACTAATACAAAATTGCAAATGACTTACAAAACAAAGCAACTTATAAGGTCTAGTTATTTTTTTAAGGATCAAGTTTACGTATTTACGTATATAATTTTTTTCATGGATAATAAGGGGATTGACGGTATCCTCACACCTTGGCCCAGTATTTACAGATTTATGTGTATAAATTAATCTTTAAAACTCAAGGACACACTGCTACGAGCTTATAGAACAGATCCTGTTCAAGTAAGGTCGTGCGTGTATAAATTTATCTCTTTTTATATCAAAATTTTAATTTCGATAAAAGAATGTTACTAAAAATTGATTTTCCTGATTTGCCATTTTTCTCAACACCTCAGAAGATTTGGGCTTAGGCTTGAATGGGCCTCAACCCAGTATAGAACCACAAATGGCCCAATAAATCCAGTCAAGATCCACTCCTCTGCCAATGTGAAATGACTATATACACCCCAAAATGTGTAGCTCGGTGATGGAAACCTCTAGAATAAGTGGACAGGCGCTCGTCTGATAGTCCATTCCCTTTGCTTATGCTATAAAACCGGTCAAATCTCATTTGCACTAGAACTGGAAAATCTCTCTTTTTAGCTGAATTCTCTGCCTTGGGAGGGGTGTTCTGAGGTGAGCTTGATTCTACTCTGTTTACTTATCACGTTAGATCCCGCTATCTGGACTTGTAAAAAGTGTTTAAGTCGTTTTTTCCCTTAATTTTTCTCTGGGTTTTTCAGCTCCATTGCTTGTTGATATTTAAAGATCTTCCTTTTTAATGTAAAACATCTTTTTTAGGGGAATGTAAAACACATTTAAGTTGTGTTATTTATTTCACTCTTTTTTTCCTCCCAATTTTCTCATTGTTTGAAAAGTTTATATTTTTCTGTATGTTGCTTCATTTTATATGCTTGAAATCTTTTGTTCTGACAATATTGATTGTGATTTTGGTGAAAGCTAGAGTAAATTGGTAAAACCCATGGTGGAGTTTCTTCAAATATTTGATTTCTAATATTACTATTTTCATTTTTTTTTAATATTGGAAAACCTGTTAATGTTATCTATGCTTCCTTTTTCGGATAGCATTGATTTTGCTCTTCTAAAATGATGAAAACTGCAATTTTGTTATATCCAAAACTGGAACCATGTCTTACAGTAGATTTCTTTCTAATTAGCTATCTTGTTTAGATCACAGTAGAACGATGGGAAAAGCTGTAGCTGTTCTTGGATCCAGTGAGGGCGTCAAAGGAACTGTCTACTTCAATCAGGAAGGAGATGGTAACTAAAATGATAGTTCTTGTACTTGATTTTGTTTATGATAAATTTACGGAAGATTTGCTGTTTAAATTGATTTTCATGTTTGCAATTCTTTCTTGGTTTAGGCAACACCACAGTGACTGGAACTGTTACTGGCCTTAAGCCCGGGCTTCATGGCTTCCATGTCCATGCTTTCGGGGACACAACCAATGGTTGCCTTTCAACTGGTACGGTTTGATCTACTCTGACGTTATCTTCTTAAGGGTGATGTTAGGAATCCCAACTTTTTTACACCAGCTCACCTCAACTGTGGTGCCGGTGAGTTGTCTTTTTACTGTTAGGGTTGGGATCCCAAACATTATTCAAATCATAAATGGTGGAATCCGATTTTAATGCCATAAATTTCCCTTTGAATCTCTCTAATGATCAAGTTTCTTGTAGGAGCACATTTCAACCCTTTTAGCAAAGACCATGGTGCCCCTGAAGACGAGCATCGTCATGCCGGTGACCTTGGAAACATCACCGCCGGAGATGATGGTATGAGAGATTTCTTTCTTCTTTTTTCTCCCTCTCCTTTCATTTGTTACTCACCACTTATTAAAATATGTTTAGGATAATTTAATCATTTTCCCTTTTATTCTTGTACCATTTATAAAAGAAATAGGAGTTGAGAATGTGATTACTAGGCTGTTTGGAAGAGTAGTTTTAACTATCAGTTATAACTGTGAACAGTGTAAAGCTCTTACATGCTTTAGTATAAGCTACAATGTAAAGCTCTTGTATGTTACAGTTCTCAAACTAAAACTGTTGGTTTTAACTGTTCTTCAAGCAGCCTATACAAGTTTTGTGGAAAGTTTGTTTCCAAATGCTTAGACATAACTCTTTCCTATGCTTGATTGTTTCAGGATCTGCTAGTTTCACAATTGTTGACAAGCACGTACGCTTCTTTCATTTCCTGTCCATATTTCTTATGCACCCTGACCGAATTTTGGCTCCTCAATTCTTAAGTATTGAATTCTGTTTTGCAGATTCCTCTCTCTGGACCACACTCCATCATTGGTCGTGCTGTTGTCGTCCATGCAGATCCTGATGACTTGGGCAGAGGTAATCTCTACGCATTTAAGCCTTCTTGAGTGGTTTCTGCACGAAATTCTTGTGATTCATCCATGAACGGTCTCTGAGTGCTTATAATCTTTCACACATTTTGGCTTTCAATCTACATTTCTTATCAAACCCAATATGCATTTTGCTTCCAATGGCCAGGAGGACATGAGCTGAGCAAGACCACTGGAAATGCCGGCGGCAGAGTTGCTTGCGGTGAGTTCATCAACTTTTAAGTTTCAGTAAAATGGAATTTTAAGTACGTTTTTCTGTGTAAAAGTCTAATATAATACTTTGAATTAAATCTGTTGACTTTTTTTTTTTTGGTGCAGGTATTATTGGTCTGCAAGAATGAACTTCCTCGACACGAGCACCGTGGATTCGGATGGATGCACATGTTCCAATGTACCTTGCAGAATGAAAAAGACCGAACTTTTCCGAGTATTTGAATAAGAAGAGACAAGTATTTTGGGTTGAATCTGTTCTGTGCTTTGTTGTTAGATTGTGCTTTGCTTATGTGAAGACTGCGTTCCTTGTTCACTGTTAATAATAACACACTGGTTTGACTCGGCATGAGTGTTTTATTGTTTGTTGTTTTACTTTTTCCTTTCTCTCTCTCTCTCTTTCTCTCTCTCTCGTTTGCTTTGGGGGCGATATGTTTATCCAAAAATCTCCATTTTGGTTTTGAACCATGTTAAAAACGTGAGATCTACTCAAATTCACACCAGCATGAAAAAAGCGTACAAACCCAAGATAAAAAAGCATGTAAAGCAAAACATAAGTTTATACTCATTTGATTCTTTGAAAGAGATCCTCTCTAGTAAATTTTTATTATTATCCCTTCTATTAAATTATCATTATCATTATCATGACTCCTTTCCATATCGTGGTGGGTTCTCGTTTAGTTTATCTTAAGGCGGAGAAAGATGTTGGTGAAAAAATGAGTTGTCGTTTGGATGTCAATTTTGTCGTTTTTAGGTTGGAAACAAGTCTTGGAACATTTGATTTTCCACTCGAAATATCCCTACTTTGGAACTAATGAAATTGAAAAAGTGTTGCAGTGTTTTCCGTGAAAATTTTAGTAAACTTCAATTTTTGGTGGAAACATGGATTTGTGTAGTGCAACATGATACAAACATGGGATGTGTGATGTATCTTTGCGAACATGTGCGTTTCGGATTTTTTGTAATTGATAAAGTCATGTTTGTAATACTTAAATTTTCTAATTAAAAGCAAGAGATTAAAAAGATTGATAAGGTGTGTGGCAAAATATTTTGAACTCAAAAAATGAATTCAAATACTATAGTAGGCAAGACTTTTACATTATAGTATATGAGAGCTTTACGCTGTGAATGATTAAACTTAAAAATTTAAACTCATTTCCTCCACCTAAAGTAAGGTTGATGTCGACAAATATTTGAAATTCAATATCAAAGATAAAAATTCATTACATATTATGTCTCAAGAGTTAAATTGCACTATATTATTTTTTCATGATATTTTAAACACAGCTAGATTACATAGTAATTATTATAATAATTATATTTGATAATACTATATATAGAACCTGTTTAGGATAGCTTATGCTTTTACTTTTAAGCAATAGAAGAATATATGTAACGTCCCCTTATAGATGTCACAGATATCGTTACTTTTACCCTTGTTATCATTATTTTAGGATAAACTATTCAAATAATGTATAATTAGTTATACATATCCCACGATCCATGCATATATTTTTTATACAATATTTAAATACTTTTGAAACTTCTTATATATTTTTAAATAGTTTATCCATACCAAAATAGTGAAACCATAATTTTAAATAATTATTAAACAGTCATTCAAATATGCTTTTTCAGCTTCGTAGGCCGAACTTTAGACACTAACAGGCCGAACATGACCGGCGGTCCGAACTTCGACCATCGGCAGGCCAATACAAGGTAATTGGCAGGCCGATTGATGCATCGGCAGTCCAACCAATAATAGTTAGCAGACCAATCTACTGCCAAAAACAAAGTAAATTAATACAAGTCTTAATAAAACATAGTGCGGAAAAATAACATACAATAATAAAAACATTAGTCCATAAATATGTTC
Organism: Artocarpus heterophyllus; assembly: GCA_025403435.1. Classification (NCBI taxonomy): domain Eukaryota; kingdom Viridiplantae; phylum Streptophyta; class Magnoliopsida; order Rosales; family Moraceae; genus Artocarpus; species Artocarpus heterophyllus. The sequence continues at coordinate 5,185,209 of CM046338.1, read as the reverse complement.
TTTTCGTGGCATTCTTCCGTTTTCCAATCCATCATTCCTAGCACACATGCCCGTCCTTGTCTTCCACCTATTCCATAACTCTTTTACCTTTGTCTACAACATGATGTAAAACTAGTGAGCAAAAGCTTAGTAAGTACATTTTCGTATCTCACAACATAAAATGTTTGATGAAAATCTTTACATAACATCATCATCATAATCATAATAGTGCACTTGGCACGAGTTCATATAGAACATATCTTTCATTAAACTTCCATATTAAAACTTCATTCATTTTATTTTTAGAGGCCCAAGTGTTGCACCATTAACATCATCATAGGCACGCCATCATGAGAGGAGAGGGGTAGCTAATCCCAAACCAAACATGATAAGTCCAACTTTTGGACAACATCATAAACATAACATTTGGTGTGTAACACTTAATTAGGTGATACACACGCACACACATGGATATACACTTTTAAGCTTTGACATACCTCATCATCAAAACATGAATTAAACCTTCTTGTAACATCAAAAGCTTTCATGATAAAACATTATGTAAAGCACCATAGAAATCATCATAAAACATATTCTCAAAACTTTTCTTAAACTTTCATTATGTTGTAGGCGAGAATATACTTACTTGACTTGCTTGCTTACTAAACCTTAATTTAGGTGTCGTTGCCACGGTCTTCAATGTGCTCGTCTTTTGGAGTGTTCATGTCAATCATTCATATACACAAGAAACTCACATTCATTTTCATGATATCATTTAATACCATATTACATTACTCCAAATTCCTACTCTTGAAAATATTAAATCCAAATACATTTTACCCACTTTTAAAACATTCAAGCAAATCTACTAACAATAAAAACTGCCTGACCAATAAGGATTCAAACTCAATAACTTACAATTCACATACAATTAAAGTATGAAACTTTGCAGGCGCCAAGTTAACATATATTTATAACACCCTGATTCTTCGTTGGTCATTAAAATTTCATTTGGTAATTAAAATAAATCTCATATTCAACAACATAAAATCTGCCAACATAAACTGGACAGTGAGCGACCTAACTAAAATCTATGCATTAGCTTATCTATACCATAAAATAATTTAATAAAAATACTACACATAATAGACACATAAAACTATAACATATCCAAATGATGTGAAACTTTGAGCAACATCATCTAACACATACATAAACATCTTACTAAAATGTCATAGAAAATGGATATTTGTAGACAAAGTTATAAAAGTCGGAATCTCATGAATCCTATAAGTGTAGGTTAGGTCTAGAGTGAAAACTTACTTCAAAATGGAGCTTCTTTAGTTTCCCTTGAATTTGACCAAAAGAAAGCTTTGAGATTTCTTAATGTTCTCCATGTCTTTGCAGGAAATATGGGAGAGAAAAAGATGAAGAAAATGTGGACAATTTCGGTTGACGGAAGTTGTGAGAGAGATATGTGAAGAAAACGAGTGTTTTGGGTGAGATTGAGTGGTTTTCTCTCTTGGAAGCATAATTTTCTAAATTCGTGTGAAGGAATCCATGGGAAAAGGTAGAGAAATTGAAGAAGGAGTCTATCATTGAGTGGGGAACATAAAGACAATGTATTATTCAATCATGTATTGCCTTTACTAATAATTCAATACATTATCATCACAAGAAACAATAAAATAAAAAGTCATTGTGTTGGATCCCAAGTGACATCCGGATCCTATCTCTAAAAGCAAGCATTGCATTCTATATTGCATTCCCCACTTGCTTAAATTATTTGCCATAATTGGGATAAGCCTCATCATTCAACTTTGACACCACAAAAGATAAGGAATCCTATCCTTATTAAGAATAAGAAATTGATGATAATGGGGCTAATAATGCAAAGTCATATAACATTATTGAGGTCAACAAAATTTTCTTTTCTGACATTGCCCACTGGCTGCTCGTCAGCATCCTTCGGCCTGTCGACAATTCAAGATCGGCTTGTCGAAGTTGTGGGATTTAGCCTGCCGATAAAATCCATTGACCTGTAGAACTGAGAAAGGTTATTCGGCCTGCTGAAGCACTATGTTCAATAGTACCCAAATAAAACATTAAATATTTATTTTATTTAATATCATTAATGATATGAACATCTCAAGCACATCAATTCTACATAACTGTCACCTGTCATAATTCTCAAAATAAATAGTTAATAACATTATTTCATGAAAATTACATAAAACCATTAAATATCTAGCACTATATATTACAAGAAAAATGGCGGGTGTTACAATATAAGCATAAGCTAGGGCTTTTTAATTAACGTTTGAATATTGTATGAAAAAGTACTTTTTGATTTTAGAAGAGCTTTTGAAAAATTACATAAAACCGTTAAATATCTAGTACTATATATTACAAGAAAAATGACAGGTTTTACAATATAAGCATAAGCTAGGGCTTTTTAATTAACGTTTGAATATTGTATGAAAAAGTGCTTTTTGATTTTAGAAGAGCTTTTGAACATGTCTGGTTAAATAAGTTAAAAGCTCTTATTGATATAAAAAGCAGTGTAATTCAAAGATACACATGAAATTTTTAATTTGTTATTCTTAAAAATAAGGTCAAAATTGTAAATAAAAAAGCTTTTACATAAGCATCTTTGGCTTGGCTTTTCTAGTAAGTGCTTATAAAAGCCATAATTTTTTTCCACAAGTTATCCAAACAGACTCATAAAGCAGTTTTTTGATAGAATAAGCTATAAGCAGCTTAAAATAAGTCTTTTCAAACAGGCTTATAAAAAGTTCTTTTACTATTTTTTACGATTATTTGTACCATCATGTTTTATATCTAATGTCTTCTTTTGTAAATTTTAAATTTATCGTAGTATGAATTCATTACTATTTTCATTAAAGGCTTGTTGTTTGGGAACAAGTTTAAGCTAAAAAAAAGTTGGTTTAAATTAATTTTATTACAATATTTTTTCTCACAAAATTTAAATTATTACAGTACATTATATTTGAACTATTTTTCCAAACGAACCATAAATAAGATAGTTGGGAGAAGAATTTCAACTCTAAAGTTTAAACCTACTAGTATAACATGTAAGAGTTTTATACTGTAATATATTTTTGCTTTTACTATGGCATGTGAAAGCTTTTCATTGCTTGTAGTTTGAACCACTCTCCTAAAGTTTACTGTCTTTTTCTAACCTTTTCTGTCGTTTCTTAGAGATATATTTTTGCTTTTACTATGGCATGTGAAAGCTTTTCATTGCTTGTAGTTTGAACCACTCTCCTAAAGTTTACTGTCTTTTTCTAACCTTTTCTGTCGTTTCTTAGAGATAAACGACATGCACGTTCCTTATTTATTTCATAATTTCCCATTTCTCATACAAGCGACACATGTTACGCAAGTCCCCCGTGTAAAAAGCCATGCAAATTCGCAATAATTTTGATTAAAAAATAATAAAAAAGAGATTTAAAAAAAAAAAAAAAGCCCAAAACAAAAAAGAGAAAGGAGAAGAAAAGGGATACATCCTTCTTCTCAGTCTGTTGGTATAATTTGGGAATTTGCATGGGTTAAGCCAGTGACCAAACCACCCTTAAAGACCCAATCTTTCGGCTTCTCTAAGTCCGCCATGTCGGCCACCGCCGTGGACAAAGTCTCTTCGTCGCCGGAGCTCCAAGTCTCCGGCTCAAACAGACAACAAATCCGCAAAACCTTCAATCTCCTCAAGTCCCACGCCTCCGCCGTCGCCAATTTCACCCTCCAATGGCAGGACCTCGAGGACCACCTCCAATCCATCCACAAATCCATTCAGTCCAAACTCTACGACCTCCAAAATCCCCAATTTTCCCAACCAGAACCAAATTCCAATGCCAATTCCGCAGCAGAAGCACAACAACAATCCCAAGCCCAATCCCAATCCCAATCCAAACCCGCCGAACAATCGAATTCGAATTCCATTCCAATACACAACGGGAAGAAACTGGTAAGTTACTTGAAATCGCGTGTGAAAGAGCACGATTCGATGCGCGACGATGTTCGCAACGCGCTCGAGGCATCGGAGGATTCCGGAAAGCTGGTTCTCGACGCCATTGGAGGGTTTCACCCCGCGGAGTTGAAGACGGGGACAATTGATTCCGAGCTCAGCGCGGTGAGGAGAAGTTGCTTGCTCTTGTTGGAGGAGTTGATCAAGGTGAGGCCTTTGATCAGCACACGAGTGAGGGAAGAGGCCTCTAAGCTTGCGTCTGTTTGGAAATCGAAGATTAAAGTGGAGATGTTGAATTCGATGGAGGCTTTTGGGTTCTTGATGCTTTTGGTTGGTTATGGCTTGGTTGGCGAGTACGACAGGGATGAAATTTTGAGTCTTGTTGGCAATGTTGTGCAGCGTAGGCAGGCTCCAGAGTTGTTTAAGTCTCTGGGTTTGTCTGATAAGGCCTCTCGTGAGTTTTGGATTACAACTAGTAGTCTTTCTTTCTTAGAAATCTGATTCTTGGTCAGATAACTGTTCTTTAAAGGCGAAATTTTGTGATAGTGTCCCTTTTGTTTTCCAATTCCATAGTGCTTTCGAAGATGTGATTTTTTATTATTTATTTTTTCAAAATTCTGAGGTTGGTTTATTGGTTTTGTATGATCATCTTATCTGACATTAGTTTTTGACGTTTTTACAAGCAATGCTTAACCTGTTACCCTGTAGTGGAGCTCTCAGTTTTTTTTTTTAAAATGTCTCTAATGGGAAGAAAGATGTTTCTGTATGAGTATTTTCATTTGGGAACTCAGAGACCCTGCAATTTTATTGATTTATCGTTTTTGGTGTCAGATTTTATTCAGAATCTTATTTCACAAAAGAAGTACCTTGAGGCTGTTAGATTTATCTATGCATTCAAACTGGTTGACAAGTTCCCACCAGTGCCCCTGCTTCAAGATCATTTGAAGGATGCCAAGAAAGCTGCTAGGACTATTTGGAAGAAGAGCAAAAGTTCTAAAGAGAAGGCATGTTTATTGCGCATTACTCGTCCGAAATTCATACCCAACTTCCTACTTTATTTTGTACTGAATTTCATTATGAATGTGCAGGATGACGCCACAAACAAAGAAATAGCTGCTCTGAGAGGAGTGTTAAGATGTATTGAAGATTACAAGCTTGAGTCTGAATATTCTCCTGAGGAACTTAAAGAACGCATTGAGTGGCTTAGAAAGCAGAAAAATGAGAGGAAAGAAAAGGAGAAGAATGCAAAACAGAAGGCTCCTGCACCCAAAGCTCAAGCGCAACAGCTCAGCGGGAAGAAACGTGCATTCTTTGATTCTAAATCGCAAATGAAAAATCCACAGAACAGAAATAAGCGTATTCGGGTAGTGCAAATGGCAACGGCACCAAATCTTTCTGCCAGAGCACCAGCCACAGTCCACTCCGTGCATCACCAGCCAGTGGGCGTGTTTGAGGGTGAAAGGATAGAATACTTGATGCCATCAGCCTCGGCCCGAATGGCTGCTGCACCAGCAGCAGCTTCTCCAGTTGTTCCTGCTAGAGCAGCTGCGGTCCACGCAGTGCATCATCTTCCGGCGGGCTTGCTCGAGGGTGAAGGTGTAGACTACTTGCTAACATCAGCAGCAGCTGCTGCTCCTGGTCCAAGCACATCTTTTGGTGCTGCTTCCAACTTTTACTCCACTGAAGCATCTCATTATCAGCCTGCAGATTCATACACAGGCCAAGGAACACAGTACTCATCTGGATACAATAATCTAGCACGCTCTGCTTTCGATACACACACAAGCTTACCACCTGGTTCTCATGGCTTGGTGGCTTCCCCTACCCAGCGCATGAGCTTGACGAGTGGAGCCTATAGTTTGCCGACGGGTTCCGTCATTGATGCTCATCATATCCGCTCTGTCCTTTATGGATTGGCAAGCGCTGGCCATCTCACTGCACATTTGAACTCATCAGCTGAGCAGTGTGGAACAGGTGGAAGGAATGGACAGTTTGAATCACCACAAGCGTCTCAGCGTATTGTCATCCCTTCAAATGCAAGCCCGCGTGGTTCCCTTGCTTATTACCCTGACCCTCCTTTGAGGGTAGCAGCGACTCACAGTGATAGGCCTTTGTCTTCCAATAGTGGCTATGACTATGAACTGCCGTCCAAACGTTCCCATGTGTTTCACCTTTAGCTTTTTTTTTTTTTTTTTGGCTCTTAAACTTTAGCTCAAATATGGTAACGTTTATTGTAATTCAGTACTAAAAACTTGTGTTAGCTGATGGTGCACAGGGGCTTTTCAGATAATTTATCCATTTGCTTTTATTCCCGGATAGAATTGAGTGCCTTGATGAAAGGGTCTTCCATATATAGCTTGGAAACAAGCCGTATAAATATTCATTTGTTTTTCTTCATATTTTACAGCGTTGAATGTTTCATAATGTTTAGTCATAGCATTTGATTGAACTAATTGGTTCAAAAAATGTAATATGTGAGAGTTTTACACTATAGCATACTTTTGTTTTACATTATAATTTAGGTTAAAAGTTCAAATCAATGCTTCAAACACTCTACAACTTCAGTCTGGGTAGCTATGGACATGTTGAGGGTGTCACACTCGACACGTCAGGGCATGAAAAACCATGTGAAGTGCGACCTAGGCACGGGATTAGAGTGCTCTCTCTCTCTCTGCACACACACACCGTGCATTTGACAAGGACACAACAGCGGAAGACAAGAAGTCACTTAGGATTCATATCATGTGTATGCTCCAATAATTTTACAATCTTGCAAATGAAGTATTCAATAAAGATATGAATACAGAAACAAAGCGTCAACTCTAATGTGACATTACACTTTCGGAAAAAAAAAAAAAACCATAAATAAAGCTCTCAGAAAAATTAAGTCGTCAACAAGACAGCGAGAATCAAACAAATCACCCTCCAATCGCTGGGGGAAAACAAAAAAGCTATACACAATACATGATACGAATTAAGGTGATAATAAGATATGGTACAGTGCCTTCTCTATCGCCCAAAAGTTTTAAACAAAAATTTTCAGAAATTGATCTAAAGTCATGAATTGCTCCAATTTTACCAGATATACACAACTATGTTACAGCTTGCTTCATTGTTTCCTCATTCCCATTGGGCAGGAGGAGCACTACGTTCGGTTGGTGAGCCAGGAACAAAAGGAACAAAACCCCGGCCACCGAACATCGGACGCATAAAGGAATCATCAAACTTACGCCAATAGTGATGAACAGAGCGTGTCGGAGTTGTCAGCAGAGCACGAATGCTATTAGGCCGGGGAACATCATGTCCACCAAGTCCTAGATCAGCTTCTGATTCCATCCCAGTATCAAGAAGTGGCGCAAGGAATGATTTTGGACTAGATGGATCTGACAGGGACATGCTGGTGGTGTGTTTTGGATGTGGTAGCAAGAACCTTATGAGCGGTTTGGTCATCAAACCAAATACCTAAGCACAATCAACCAAAAGTTATCACCATGTCCGAGAATAGACTACATAATAAGAGACCTTACCTGCAGAACTTTTATTAAACAATCCTTGTGTAGAAACTGGCAAGTTCTAGTTAATCCTATAATATGATATGTCTCTACATACACACGCCTTGCATAAAAAAAAAAAAAAAAAAGGAAAATAAGAAGAAGAAGAAGAAGAAGAAGACAACAACAACAACAAAAAACAAAGAAATCATGGACACAAAACTTGAGCTCGACAAAAAGCTAAAAAATTTTTGGTAACCAGAATATTTCACAGCTGAAATACTGAACAGGACTAGGAGGAACTACAAACTAGCTACGCTCCATTTATTCATCATAACAAGAAAAGCTAACTTCTAGCATTTTGTTAAGAACTATACATAGTCAAAGCAATCGCAGAAGTGAAGTATCGCCAAAACTTAAGTGGTGTAAAACACAGTTTCTATCTTTAAATTCGAACAGCCCAAACCAGCTAATGTTATAGTAGATGCAACCCAACAAAACAAAACAAAACAAAACAATTGTCTCACCACTGTGCTGAAAAGAACTACACTTATTGTGCTGGTGATCATAATTGCATTCTCCCGCAATTGAGTATGCCCTGCCCTTGTAAACTGCACTCAGAAAAAAGAAAAAAGGTTATTCCCTGAAATCTTCTACATGTCTCTTAGATTTGGAGTGGTTCTCTTTTAGGTTTTGCATATCTTTTCACTTACAGATAAGAGAACGGGAAAAATACCCTTTTTCTTGTGAAGGCTCATATTAGATTTCAATAAAGTTCAACTTCGAATATGACAATGATGTGACTAATGTACCTGATTATAAGCAAGTGCCATAGACACTGCACCTCTCATGAGACCAGCCCACCATATTATAACCTAAAGGGAAAATTTCCTCGTGTCATTCAGGAGATCATTAGTCATAAAGAATAAGAAACTTGTTACGAAAACAGATCACGTACTTGCTCTTTGAAGCTGATTCTTTGGTGTGGATATTTTTTAGTTAAGTTGGACAGAAACGATAGGGGGAAAACAAATGCTGCTCTTCCAACCAGAACCAAAGCCAGCAGTACTGAACTCACTGCCACTGATGTTCCAGGACTGCAAATGTGAAATCAATCAAAACCAATATAGAGTGTTTAAAAGCCAGCTTTATTTCACAATGTGTCAAAGATATGGTATGCTACAGTTTCTGATGACAAAAGGAAGGAAAAAGTGTATAATATTGTCTGAGAATATGTAACCACACCTATCACTCACAAATCTCCACTTTTCAATATCCAAGGCATCCATACCAACATAAAGAAAGATAAAAATCTCAGCAACAAATGACAAGGTTGCAAATGTGTGCCTGTAATAATAGGAGAACAAGCACACTATTTAGTCTTGATCTGCCTCATATGACAGTAACAATGGAACTAATAACTTGAAGGAAAAGGAACTCTTAGGAAACGTACTTGGTTGTGATTCTCGAACTCTCAGTCACATTATGCCAGGTGTAATGAGACATGACAATCCCACAAAAGAAGACCGTGAGAATGCCACTCAGATTTAACAACTGCAAGACATAAAAAAAAAAAAAAGAAAGAAAGAAAACAAACCAGCTTGATCGTTACTGCTTCATTCACTCTTCTCTTTTAAAAAAAAATGGGGAAGAGAGAGAAAAACAAAGGACTTCAGAAGGGTGCAGCTACAAGAAACTTACTTCAGCCAGCATGTATGAAAGGTATGCCATGAGCATCATAAGAGCAACCTCACGGTCAGTGGAGTGCCTGTATGCAGAAAACTAAGTTTATAAATCTGCCACTCTGACTAATTGGCGTGGTTTGAAGATAGACAGAAATAAACTAATTGTTTCATATAACACAAGTAAAACATTATTACAACAAATCAAATGAACAACACATGATTTGAAATTTTAAATTTGAAAAGTCACCTGCCAAAATAAAGTTTCTTGATAATAAAAGCACTAAGTAGCCCAGTCTGCAAGAAAAAGTGAGAAGTTATACCAAGAAAGAACAAGGTACACGCAATGATAACTACACATATGAAACGAGAAAGAGACTAAGACTTACGAACACTCCTAGCAAAGTACTTGTGAGAAACAGATATAGGAAATTTCCAATAAACTGAAAACCAGCTTTGGAATTAAGACGAGTAAGGTCAAAGTTCTGTATTGCATTGAAAAGCACTACAGATGTAGCATCATTGACAACACCCTCTCCGAAAACAAGACTGTAGAGTAAAGGTGTCTCGTCCTGGCTAAGCACCTGCATCAACACTCAACAACTTAAGTTTTCAGAAGTTAGGGATTTTAATTGTTTCAACAATGCTACAGCTGCATAGATACACACCTGCAACGTACATACAGAGTCTGTTGCAGCAAATATAGCACCAATAGCTGCCAACAATAAAACAATGTAAGATAAGAGAATAACAGTATGATACCTAAGAAAAGAAAGAGACAAAGCTGGTACCTAAATAATCCCCTATATCCAGGGAACCGATATCCATTTTCTTAAAAAACTGAGTAACACCTGCAACAAGCATCCCAAGTTTACGGTTACACCAAACACTAAGTGACCTCCGGTCAATCTATATAAACATATTTGGATTTTCTTTTCCATATTAGCAAACAATTCAAGGTGCAGACAATATTTATACCTAGTGCTATAATGGTGCAGGATATTAATGCACCGACAGCACCAAACAGCATGATGGTGATAAAATTAACAAAGAACTGCTTCTTTTTCACCTGAAACCTGGCATGGAGATGAAAATCAAAATTAAAAAAAAAAAAATACGAACATGTTGGAAAACTGAAGATTTATCATTGACATGTGACTACGAAAGAAGAACAGAAAGAGACAGGTCTAGTAACAAGCATAAAATTCTTATAATTTGGAACACTCGTATGGCACAATCGTCAAATAAGCAAAAGAAACCCGATCATTGAACGTGGATCGGAGACAACCTTATAACAGCCATTGCAACCATTATGAGATTGCTTTACTCAATAAACAATAAATAGGATGAAACAAGGAAAAATTACCCCGCATTAAATATGATAGGAGGCAGCAGATATATAAAAAAGAGATCTTCACTGAAAACTAAAAGATGCGAACTTTTTCCCCTGCTGACCAGTAAAATAACAACTCCAGTGCACACACCCTGCCAACAAGCCCAAAACAAAGCTAACACAAGTCAACCAAAAGTAAAAGAAAAAAATCACATAAAATTCAAAATCAAATCAACTTCATAAGATTTCTTCACAAGTTTTAGGAAAAAACTCACGATTATAAGGGCAGTGATCGACTCGTTCATCCATCGATTCTCCTCGAGAAGATGACCAATCACAATACAAGCACAAAGGAGAGCCACAAAGAGGTTCATGGAGACCACCGAGGCGTGGTCGGAAGTGGATAGCATTTGCAACCTTGAAACGGCATAGCTCAAAACGCCAGTCATTTTTTTTACCCGCCTCTTTTTGAATCAAGCAAATTTGTGAGGAGCGTGACAAAGTTATAAGGATTAGGAGAAGACACAGATTCTGATCTCTTTTATCTCTCGAATCTATGTCTCCGAACTGTCCATCTCAAAAGCTCTTGATCTCGAAAGCCCTACAAATCCTTGATAATCAGAGTGAACAAACATTGCATGTCATGATTGGAACTTGATGAACTCCAAAAGGTCGTGAATAACAATATTGACCCAAAAAAAAAAAGAAAAAGAAAACCTTTTCAGTAAAATAAAACGAGTTAAATAGAAGATTAAGAAGAGACAGAGAGGTTTTGAAAACATAATAAACAGAATTCCTGTGATAGTCATGCATATTCTACAATTAGGGGAGGAAAAAAAAACGAAGTACTGCAGAAACAAAGACAAGAACTTTCTCACGCTTTTCCGGCCAACCAAACAGAAAAGAACTTTCCTCTCTAACTAACAATTCCCAACGCCATAAGAAACAGAAAACGGAACGATTGCTTACCTAGGCGATTCGACGAGACATGGAATAAACAAACAAACTGCTTGAAGCTTCAAAATCTCGTATCAAAAGCAATTCGCCACAATAACTTGGATCGAATATCAGAAAGAGCTCAAAGATTTGGATCAATCGTAGAATTCAGCCTTGGAAAAGGAATCCAACGACACGAAAATTGTACTGAGCTTCTCAATTCTGAAGAACACGCACGAATTGGAGCTAGGAGAAAGAAAACAGGAGAGAGAAAGTTGAAGATGAACAAAAGCTCTATAAATATCAGAGATATAGAAATCTCTAGAGAGAGAGAGAATGTGAGACAATTGTTGAAGGAAATTGAGAAGAGAAAAATGGAAATGTTTGGAGAGAGGGAGGGAGGGAGGGAGTGAGGCAGGCGTGCGGTGCGGGACAGCTGAAACGAAAGAGAAGGTTTTAAACGGCATTGGGCCGCGGTGTTTGATCAGATCCGACGAGTCACTGTGAGCTCGTAGAATACAGAATCGTGTACGTCTATCTTGTTGATCGGAAAGGTTAGGCTTTACATCCAACGGTGGTTGGAGTTTTTCCTCATATTGTGGACCCCAGCGTAGGATTTTGTTTTTTTTTTTTTTCCTTCTGCCTTTTAATAAGGACTCCGTTACGTTAGTTGTGCGGATCGACGCACTCAGACAACCACTCGATTCGCCGTATGCAATTGTTTTTCCCTTCTAATTGTATGATTTTTTTTAGGGGATTGTATGATTTTTTTGTAAGAGTTTTATGATTATTTTAGGGAAATTGTATGCATTATGTAGAAAAGAAAAATAGCTATATATATGAGAATATAACTATATTATACTATGTTTGTTTGAATAATTGTATGATTTTTTGGTAATAATTGTATGATTATTTTAGGTAAATTTTATGCATTATTTAAAAAAGAAAATAGCGATATATATGAAAATATAGCTATATGTGTTTGAGCTTGAATAGGAAAAAAAATAAGAAAAATGGAGAAAAGTAAAAGCACGTCATTGTAGTTTTTTTCCTTAAAATGAAGAGTTTTATTTTTAGAAAACAAACAAGAATTTTATTTTACCTTACTTCCTCAAAAAAGGAAAAAAAAAAAAAAGAAAACTCACTTTGTCAAAATAATCCGTACAAATAATTGTGGTGTTGGTTTACATATTCTCGTACTAACAATTCTATTTAATTTTGTAAAATTATGACCTTATTATTAATAAAATAATATGATCTAATCTTTCAAATGCATTATATATTAAACTAAAATTTACGGTTTTGTAAGTGGTGGAATTAAACTTCATGAGAATGAAAAGAATTTTTCCTCTCATGCAAGAATGAATTCAACTTTTTCGAAAGACTAAACTCAATTACATGTAATTCTTTAGAAAACAAACTCAGTTTTACTGAAATGGTATAGGATACAAGTGAAATTACTTGAGACTCTACACTATTCTGTCCTTTGATTATGACAAACAAAAAATATATATACAGTTGAACAACGTTATATATATATATATATATAGATATATATATATATATATATAGATATATATATATAACATCTCTTTATTTCTTAATTATAATTTGTTTGTCTTGAATAAATAAAATGCATAAAATTTTGCTAACTCGGTATAACAATCAAAGTTAATGATTACGAATACAAAGGTATGTTTGTTTTGTGTATTTGTTGGACTCAAATGACTCAAATTTAGATATGAGTTAATCTTTTAGATACATGTTTGTTTTTCTAAAAAATCTGAATCAAATGAGTATCAATAATCTAAGTTTTTAGAGTTCTAACTCCCCCTAAACTCTTGATACTTAGATATCTTTATTCCAATAAAAGTTGAAATTCTCGCTCCTATATTTGAGAAAACAATCATAACTTATTCATTTGATATCCAATTAAAATGATTCTTTTTTTTTTTTGTGTTCCTAGTAAAGAGATAAATAAATAAATATCCATATTGCATTTTTTTAGGATCATTAACATTAAGATTTTATTAGATCTGTTAATAAATCGAAAACTATTTTTACTATCTCTCCAAACATAAATTTTAATTTTATTCCATACTCAGATTAAAACTTAAATACATATCCAAACATTAATTCACATAATAATTCAAATCTTAATTTAAATCACACAGCTCAAATCAAGTCATTAATTCAAATTTATTTACCAAACGGACCAAAAAATTATCAAAGTTTTACAAACAATTGTTGAAATAAAGATAAATAAATGTAAGATTCTCAAGCTTATTCAAAATATATCAATCATCGGCCCCCAAAAAAAAAAGTATTACTTCCATCAGTTGTACAATGAAGTGCCCTTAAAAAAAAAAGAAAAAAAGTGGTCCATCAATAATAAAGTGAAATCGTACTAGAAAAAAGAAAAATAAATAACTGAGATACTGTTATATTAATGATTAAGATCCTAATGATGAACAATCTATTACAAAGTACTCTCAACTACTAATGAAGTTTGTGTTATGTTTTTACTCGGTTTTTAATTTTAGTTGATCGATATTAAAGACTATTTAATGTGAATGTAAATGCACTTCAACAACTCAATCGAGTAATCTGTCGATATCAAACCTGCAAAGAAGGAAAAAAAAAAAGTATTTTGCTTCTATGTACTCTCTTTGTACTTTTTTTTTGAAAGTATATTCTTTGTACTTTTATGTGCATATATATATATATATGTATATGATATCTGATACATGGTATGTGTAACATGGTATATATAGTATATAAATGTACGTATATATGTATATTCTAACGGAGAAATTGCATGCTGGTGAATAATCTTTAATTTCTCTTAAAAACCTACTTCTTATGGAAATAATCTATTTCAAGTAAATTGAATTAAAGGACGACTCAAAAATATATAACGACACCCATTATGGTGGAATGAATATTGCTCTTAACAATTCTTAATAACTTTAGTTAACAGAGTTTAGAAACGTATTACAAACTAATCGAAAATTTGATAATATATATATTTTTTGTCAAACCTCTATTCAATTCTTAAATGAAAATATTGATATTATACCTCACCTGGATCAATTTTAAAGCGCAAAATTGTAAGCATCCTTTCTGTAGATTTTTCTTGCTTATGATTTTACGCGCCAGCTTAGAGAAAATAAAGAAGAAATATGTTCAACAACAACAAATCTATCAGCTTTAACATTTTTTTTTATATATTTTTGGCCTTTAAAAATAGTTAATACAACTAATACATGGCCATTTTCATCCAAAACTTGGATGGAAAATGACAAAAACATTATGGTTTTACCATATTATTAAAGTTCATGTGATTGTATATGCCATTCTCTTATGGTTTGAAAACAAGATTTTTGAAATATGTCCTTGACCATTTTCTTTCAAAACTTAACAAAAAGAATTTTTTGCAACAAATCCAAAATTGAGAGAATAAATGAGTCTTACTCTTCATTGTTTGAGAGACAACTGTGGGACGATGACCAAAATCAGTAACTATTTTGAAATATAACCCTTTATTTTTGTTTGGTTAATTACATAATTGTATCTCCATGTTTTTATTATTTCTCAATTTATCCTTCTGTTTTTAAAAACTACAAATGTATCATTGAAATTTTAAAAACATTTCAATTTTATCTCCATAAAATAAGAAAAAATTAGGCAAAACAATATGACTACCCTTAAATAGTTATGATAAATATTTTTTATATACAAAACATAAAAAAATCATAAAACAAAACATCAAATTTAAAAAAAAATCATAGGTTTTATGACTTTTTAAAATTAAAATATATTTTTAATTTTTTTAAGAATAAATATATATTTTATAAACAAATTAGTTTTCATCAAGAGTATTTTTATTTTATCTTTATATTTTTAAGTTAAAAAGGTCTATAATGGATAAAATTGAAACAAGTTTTTTAAATTCAAAAAATATCTTTATAATTTTTAAAAACATAAGAATAATTTAAAAAATAATAAAAATATAAGATATAGTTATGCAATTAACTATTAAACAATGGAATACAGCGGGGATGAATTATTCCCTTACACATTGTCACGTAAAAACAAAAAAGGAAATTTACTTAAAAAAAAAATTATGTTCAAACAAAAAAAAAAAGAAACAAAAAAGAAATAAAGCAAGGAGATCACTTGAATCAGCTGCATCCGGCTAGTTTGGCTTTATCCCAAGGTGTCATGAATCACGGCCCTTGATGTTGATAGCAGTCATGCAAATCAAGCAGCCTTTCGCCTTTATCATCCATAAAAAGACTTATAACCTTTAAAAGGGGTATTTTTTTAATTATTTTTTTTATTTTTTCAATAAAAAAAAGGAGATTTGTTTGATAAGTATATAAAAAAAAATCATTAATAACAGGTTTTTTAAGCAATTAGATCTAAAAAATGATTTTTTTGCACAAAAAAAGTTTTAATCATATGTAAGGGTTTGATTACATGAGCTACCAGTAGGAATTCCACCAGAAGAACAACCAAAAAAAACAAAAAAGTAGAAGACTAATGTCAAATCACATGCTTCTTTATTTTTTTAAACTGATACCTTTTTGTGGTTTAAAATATAAAATAGGCCTTTAAACAAAGTCATGAAGCGACATATGAGTGAATGATGGACCAACGCGTTATTATTACCTAGTCGGAAAATAGGCAGAACGTATTAAGCATATTAACAAAAACAAATTAAGTTATTATTACCAAGTCGAAGAGCAGGTGAAGCGTATTAAACATGGTAATAGAAAAAATTTAAAAAAAATTGAGAAAAAAGACCAATATTTATCAAAAAAACAACAAAAATGTATGAAAAAAAGACAATAATTGTAAAAAATTAGAGAAAGAAAAAAGAAGAAAAAGTACAAAAAAAAAAAGTGCAAAAAATGTTTATCTTTCTCGTACCAAAGAGCATTGGGATGAACTCATCCTGCCTTTTTACATATGTTGGAGATTACTTTTAAATCTAGATTTGACTGAAATTTGCCATGGTTCTTATAAAATTGTAATAAAAAATTCATAATTTCATTGTCACTCCATAGTTGATTAACTTTAGAATCTTATTATTACGTGCACAAAGTATGCCCTTTTTCGTACAAAATGCTGGCGAAATTTAAAAATAACACGCCAAAAACTGTTGAACAAAGTGCAATCAATGCGGGAATCACGTGCAGTGTCATCAAAGCATAATTATTGAGTGTTACTCTCAGGAAATATATATATATATATATATATGCACACGTTGAGTGTTGTATTAATATAGTAGGAACTTTTATGATAATAACTATGCATTTTTACTATCATAAGAACTGTCATTTTCCCGTTAAAGTAATTTATTAATAATATAGTTTATTACTTTTAGAATTTCTCACACGTCATACATAATTGCTTTTATTTCTATATCGAAAGTTAGAAAATTAATTTAAAAGCTAAAAAACATACTTACTCACCGGTAACGTAAAATGACAGCTCCTGCTATAAAAAGTCCTATGTATTAGAGATACATATGCTCGTGAATGTATAGGCTAAACAAGTCCAGATTTATCCCCCTAAAGCTGGCCAACAACTTTTAAAATTTCTCATACTATCTTTTGGAACAATTCATTTTCTTTTTATTTTCGAAAAACAAGTCATTCATGAATTCTTCCTTTTTTGTCCCACGATAGGAGATACGTGGCATTCAAAGATGTTTTGGAGAAACATGTTCAAAACATCTTTATCGTTAAGTGATCGTTTACCAAAAAAAGATAAATATATTGTTGAGCGGTCAGTTTTGGAGGGTTACATCGGCACTGTGAGACGAGAACAAATTAAACATATACCACCAGTTTGGCAAATCAGTTTAAATGACGTATTTGAGACGGAAGATTTTGACAAAAAGGGAAAAAAAAATCCTAATTAGATAAATGGTCTTTTTTTTTAGAATCAAAAAAAAGTTTTTTTATGTAGGTAAATTATCTCGGTTTTTTTAAAAAAAATAAGAAAAATGACTGTAGCAGGATAATGAACCTCAACATGATAAAAAAAAATAAACTGGAACCGTCTTGTTGTCCAAAAAATATTTTTTTAATGCCAAAAACTGTCCAAAAAAATTTAGACCATTTGTCCAAAAAAATTTCCCCTGAAGGTCCTTTATAAAAATCTCTCGTTTGAGATAGTTTATGCTTTTATTTTTAAGCAATATAATAAAAAAAAGCATAAATTAGAATTTTTTAGTTAGTGTTTGAACAATGTATGAATAATTTTTTTGATCTCATATGAGCTTTTAAACATATTTGTTTAAATAAGTCAAAAGCTCCTATTGACATAAAAGTATTACAATTCAAATATATAAATGGAGTTCTTAATTTGTTATCATTAAATATATGGTTAAAAATATAAATAAAAAAACTTTTTATAAGTATTTTTTTCATAAGTACCAAATGGTTAGCTTCTGCTAAAAGCGTTTGTAAAAACCAAAAGCATTTTTTCAAGTTCCTCCAAACATGTCAAAAAGAGCTTTTAAAGTAAACAAGCTAAAAGCAGATTTTTTTTAAACCATTCAAATAGGCTCTAACTCTTCAATTTGAATCATTCTCGGCATCAGCCTTTTAACAATTACAGTGTAAAGTAAAAAATAAATATAATGTAAAATTTTTTTATGTTATAATTTTTAAATTCTTTTTTTTTTCAATTAGTTTGTCAAATACCCTAACATGTATATATGTGTATGTGTAGATATTATTATATTAATAGGGTTGAAATACTAGAATGCAAGAAGTACTTTTGCCCCATGGCTCTTGTGATAAAAGCACGCTCCCATGTCCAAACAAAACCAATAATTGTTTGAAAATCTCCTCGGCATAACGTGCCTTCAACAATTCCAATTCCACTTGATCCAGAGCAGACAACATTAAAAAAGGAAAAAAAAAACTAATGTATTAATTTAGTAGGAATTAGCATAATTTAATATTAACAGTTAACATTGTTAACCAGCAAAAATATTGATGTAAGCATATCGCACAGAAGATATACTAAAGCATCAGACAAAGAAAAACTAGATCGTGAGTACTCTTTTTCTTAAAAAAAAAAACATTATCTTTTATCTTTTCTTAACAGATCTCGGAGACTAATTATTTTAATTATTATCTAATTATATCTATTGCTTCTGATTGACATGCCGAAAAAAAAAGTGTATCAAACTCTCATTAAAGTAATAAAATGCGTGCCAAAGCTGCCGACTAACTATATGAGCCCATAGCGTGCATCTAGGTCCAAAGAATTTTCGTCATTAGATGTGCTTGGATTATTATTATTATTATTATCATTACTGCCTAAATTTCGACATAAATTTACCACTTGAGTAGTCTATTTAATGTTTTTTTTTTCGGTAGGCAAATAAAGTTTGTTTTTTGAGGTGCGTTTGTTTCGTTTGTTTGAAAGGAAAGTTTAAACTGAAAATACAATATCAATTTAACTTTCGTGAAAAAAAAATATTGTAGTAAAACATGTTTGAACCAAAACTTTTGTAAAGGTGTATTATTGATTGCATAACCTCATTGTCGATATTGATTAATGTTATCTTTGATTTGTAGTCAAATTTATGTTTTCTTTTATTTGGCTAAAATAAGATATATATATATATTTTAACAGTCCTAATGTATGATCTTTCGTAGACAGGTGTATAAGATGTGAATTCACTTGAAATTGAAATGGATATTTTGTTGAGAAAAGTCTATAGATAGGCTTTCCTCTTTATAAAAAATATCTAAGCAGATTACAGATATGGATCACATGCTCTACTTTAAAAGGTTATTATTATACACCCGTAAGGGTTAAAAAAAGAAAGAAAAGAATATGATTATTAAACTAAAACAGTGTTAAAACAGAACCTATGGAAAATAATTAAAACACTAATCACTAATAAATAATACCAATAGCAATTTACCGTTCACAACCATGTTCTTGTAACAAACGAAGAAAATATCGATGTTGACATAAATATCGAGGGTCCGAATTTATGGAAATATTAAACGGAAGATGTTAATGTATTTTCTTGTCTCAACTTCTCCTCAAACCTTGACAGGCTTTTTTCTCTGCAGATCAGAGAAATATCCTTTGTAGATGATGTAACATCGTAGGATTTTTCTCCTGTTGTTTTCATATTGATTTACTACATATAACTATTTTGGTAGGTTTGATCTACACATCTTTATTTAGTCGTGGTTTTCTATTTATTTGCTTCTCGATTTTTTGTGTATATCGGGTGGTCTTTTGTTAGATTTGTAGCTTATAGGTATCGGATGTAAAAGATTTAATGATGGCGAAGATCAATATCAATAACAACATACATTACCATATTAATCGAAAAAACCTAAAGGC
Organism: Artocarpus heterophyllus; assembly: GCA_025403435.1. Lineage (NCBI taxonomy): Eukaryota > Viridiplantae > Streptophyta > Magnoliopsida > Rosales > Moraceae > Artocarpus > Artocarpus heterophyllus. The sequence continues at coordinate 5,165,412 of CM046338.1, read as the reverse complement.
AAAGGGCATTTTTAAAGAGACGAAAAATTTTTTTTTATTGTTATTATTATTATGAAGCTTGATCGTTTTTCTTGTGAAGTTATTTGTACACCAATCAAAAAGAGTATGTTTTGAAAAAAAAACGTTTCATGTTAAAAATGTCAAATATAATGTATAATTAAAGATGGAATTTCAAGTAGGCATATAGAAATCACAAAATCACAAAAAATAGAACTTGAAATGATATATTTTTGCCTAAACAATTGCATATTGAAAAAAATCGTCCATATTCTTTGTTTATTGGAATGAATTTTTGGTTAGCAATATCTTGGTATTTCCTTAAAATCCACAATTATAATATTTATTTTTATTGAATGACAGATCATCTTTGTTAAAAAAATGACGTTGATAAAAATTAAAAATAGGAAATGATGTATAAAAAATGGAAATTCATGTTAAATGATTATATATATAATGCATATATTGCTTAAAAAAATTTAATTTTATCGAAATAATTATATATATAAGGAATATATGTGTAATGTAGTTAACATGAAAGAGAAATATAGTGTAAGAATAAATATATTGATGTAACTAGTTTAATTCATTATATTTCTACGACCTCACAATAATTTATATAATCATACAAACGAACAAAGTCATAGTTAAATTCAAATATTCTTTTTTTTTTCCTCAAGACATTCTGCCATCATTTAAATTTCAATTATAAAAAAGGCTATGAGAATGTTCAAAGGCGTAAGCTTGCCAGATCGATCTTAATCTAAATAATTATATATATATATATATGTATATATTCAGAATATCTTATGCTTAAATAATTTTGAAAGTGTTTATTGACATCACTCAAAAAAAAAAAAAAAAAGAAGCATAAAGACATGTGGATTTTGATTTTTTTTATTCATTTATTTTTTTTCTGTCCATTTCGTAAGCGTATAAATCAGGACATATTACAAACATATTAGTAGAATATTGACGTATATCTAAAAATACATTTAGTAATACAGTTAGAACTAAAAGTTGAAAACAGTTTATTGTAGTTTATAAGAACTTTACACTGTAGTTTATTTTTTATTTATACTATAACAATTAGAACTATATAATTGAAACGATGTTAAGAAAGGCTCTCTAAATACTCAAGTAAAATGGTAATAAAATATTTGTAGTCCTTGTGATTTACAAGTATTATCGACAGTATCGATATTTTTACATCTACTTAGGAAGGAATATCTTTAGTCATTGTATTTATATCAAGGATCCTAACTTAGTAATATTATGGAAAGAATATGGACAAGATAATATCTTGTTGGTGTAATCAAATATATTTATAAAAATTCTTTGACATAAGATTGGGAGATGTTTTACACGCTTAATTCTTTAATGAAGTTACTTGTTTGACCCCTTTTATTCAGCCCCAAAAAATATTAATAGAAGGAAAAAAAAAAAAAAACACAAGTGGAAGCAACTGATTACATTAGTTTGTATCACTCCTCATTTTTTTGGAAGGAAGGTCCTTTTCTGACTTTGATGACTCAATTTAATTTCAATTACAGAACTTTGTGTCCATCAGCCGATCCTGCCCAATCTCAAAATAATACATGTCGTTTTCGTTTCAGGTTATTTGAAAGTCTTTAGATGGAGCCACTTGGCAGAATACCGACCTCGTTTGCAACCAGACCCAAGCCCAAGCCCAACTCATATTTTCGTTTCGGCCGATATCAGGTTTGGGCCCTAAGTTGGGCTGTGATTTGTCCAAATAACTACATTTTTAAAAATCAATAAAATTTAATAGCACAATATTTTAAAAAAGACAATAAATAAGTAACATAAATGAGATAAATTAAATTTATCACCCTATCAAAAGTTATGGGTAAAATTGAAAAATAATTAAATAATTAAATAATTTTTAAGACATGTTATTTATTTAATATGTTTAAAATATGTTATTTACTTATATTAGGATTAAAAAACATGTTATTTCATACAATTTATCTTCCCTAATATGTTGTTCCGGTATCGGCCCTAGTCTTACGGAAATGGAAACTATGGTGTTACGTAAGCTCTATACCAAAAGTTAAATTTCATACTTCCACTTTGTGTTAAAATTAAATTTTAAGGCTTTTACCAAAGTCATACATTTGAAACCCAACTAGAGACAAGCCACCGAATACTTAATTTTCATGACATAAATCAATTATGGATTTGTAATATTTTTGTAAAGCGCCCAACAAAAATCACGAGGAACAAGCCACGAGACATTTAGATGTATAGCATAATTTTACAAGTCATGTTAAAATACAACATTTTTTCAAATATAAAAAATTAAAACCATTGTAATACTTATTATATAAATTTGTTGTAATAGTTAGTGTCCAAATTTGTATATGGAACTTTAAAATCATCATAATAACTACTATATATAGAGTGTTTGGAAGAGTGGTGGGAATCGTTGGTTAAAACCGCTTTTATTGTAGTATGTGAGAGTTTTACACTGTAGTGATTTTTTTTTTGTTACTGTAGCATGTAGAGCTTTACAATGTTTATAACTAAAAGAGTGGTGAAAACTATGATTCCACCACCCATCCAAACACCCAAATAGTTTTATCCTTAAAGTATTCCAAAAAAATTACCATATTTTAACTCCAATCCCGTAAGGTATAAAAATCACTATATAACATATATATATATATTGTATGTAAGAGACATTTAGACAAAACATATGACTTTTATTTTATTGATAGGGAAGATAATATCAAAAAGCTTAAAATATCTTATAAATAGCAAAAATTTAAGTATATATTTATATAATTAAACGAGCATTCAAAATTACAATAGTGGTTCATTCAAAATATATAAAAAAAAAACATAGTAGTTTTTCTCTCTCAAAAAAAAAAAAAAAAAAACTGCATGCTTATTTTATATTATTTAAAAATGGAAAGAATCTGACGTTTTACATGAAAATGAAAAGAAGCTTTTCCGGATGCTCACGGTCAGTCAGGAATTAGGGTTTTTGGTCTCCTAAAAATATCGATCTAAAGAACAGGCATTTCTTCAATCGGTAATTCCGGATTACGTTGGATTGTTTTTTGCAACTGTCATAGGTTTCTTCCATTAAATTTCTCAGAAGAAGAAGAAGGAGGAGAAGAAGAGCAGCCATGGGTGCTCAGAGGAAAGGAGCATCTAAGGTTTCCGAGGATCACGAGGATTTGGCACGTGTCCCCCTGCAAGCAATCCTCTTAGCGGATAGCTTCGCCACCGCTTTCCGGCCTATCACCCTCGAACGCCCCAAGGTTCCTCTCTTCGATTCTCTATGGCTTATATATATATATATATATATATATAAACATATGTTGTACATTATTTAAAATTAGTGTTTTTTTTTCCGCTAAAGAGAAACTAGGTTTTGGTTTATGAGTTAGCGCAGAAGCTGTCGACTTGCTTGTATCACTGTATAGGGGTTGCAAGAGAGAAAGCGGACATATTTGAGGTTTAGAGAACCTTTTAAGCGTCGTCAATTTAGTTCAATTGTGTTTGTTTTTGTACGATGAGTAGGGTGTGTGTGTTTTTTTTTTTTTTTTTTTTTTTTTTTTTTTTTTTTTTTGAATTTGGGGGAAAGTCTGCTAGCTGAATTTTTGTGGTTGCACTATTGGGTTGCTAAAAGGCTGCAAAAGAAATTAGGAGTTTTGTACTATTATTATATATATATATATATATATATTGTTTATTCAAGGTATTGCATCATTGAATTCAGTAAAATTTTTGTTGTTGAAGGTATTATTACCATTAGTAAATGTCCCAATGATCAATTACACCCTAGCATGGCTTGAATCAGCCGGCATTGAGGAAGTTTTTGTTTTCTGCTGTGCTCATTCCAAGCAAGTGATTGATTACCTGGAGAATTCTGAGTGGTTTTCTCAACCGAATTTTTCAGTCCAAACGATAGAGTCGCATAATTCTGTAAGTGCGGGAGATGCTCTGCGGTTGATATATGAGCGCAATGTGGTAAGTTGGGATCTTTAATCTACCTGGATCTATTGTCAAGTGAAAATTCTTTTGGATATCCATTTGAAAAAGCTTAACTTGAATTCATCTATTTCAGAGACTATAAATGTCTGCATGACTTTAAGATGGAAATGTTGACATGGCTAGCCGTACCTTTTGTTGTCATGTTCTTGAGATGCAATTGCTAAAAATGATTTTTTTTGGATGATAAGTTTCTTTTAAAGGAATTACAAGTGAATTTTCCTTTTTCATATGGGAGTTGCGAATCCACTGCATTCTAACATTTTTGCCTTCTTCTGTTGCATCTGAAGATACATGGAGATTTTGTCCTAATTAGTGGAGATACTGTAAGCAACATGTCGCTTACTCAGGCTCTTCAAGAACACAAGGAGAGAAGGAAAAAAGATAATAATGCTGTTATGACAATGGTGATAAAACGATCAAAGCCATCCCAGATCACTCATCAATCCCGACTTGGTACTGATGAACTTTTCATGGCAATAGATCCTACTACAAAGCAGCTATTGTATTATGAGGACAAAGCTGACCATTCTAAGGGAGCTTTGTATTTGGATAAATTATTACTTGCTGATAATACTTCAATTTCGCTGCACAATGACAAACAAGTACATTCCTCAAATCTTTCCTTTAATTTTTTTTTGGTTACTGACTTGTTATTAATCTATTGCTATAAGTTTTAACTTGCCTTAGTCCTGATATCAAATTGTCCTCCCAAAATTTAATTGTTTGTGTGCATGTGTCTATACTTTTGATGACTGTAACTCATTATTGTGAAATAGGGAAGTGATAATCTTGAACGGTCACTTAGGTATACAAGTCATTGTTAAGACAATAGAGTTATTGATTACGTGTGCGTACGTGCGTGCACATGTGTATTTTTTTTTTTAATTATTCATATTATGTACATGTTAGCTGCCATTCACAATTTCATAAATAATTACTCTCTCTTGCTTTACTTTTATGTATGTTTATTTTTTCCTGAATCATCCAGAGGAGTTGTGTAGTCTTCACTAAAATTTCACCAATTATTGCGTCTAATTTATGTGCAGGATTGCTATATTGATATCTGCTCTCCTGAGGTCCTCAGTCTTTTCACAGATAATTTTGATTATCAACATCTGCGACGCCATTTTGTAAAGGGATTGCTTGTTGATGATGTATGTGTTTCTTAGTACACATCTTTTTTTAACCAACGTAAACATAACTAGTCTGCTCGGGGAACTCATATTTCTTTCACATCATTTTATTGTGCATAAATTAAATACTCACACAAGCAAACATCAAAATGTATTGGCCCCTGCCAAACAATTTATACCTCAATGTTCTAACTTTTTGTTAGAATGAAAGTAGAGCTTTGTTTGATTGTAAAATTTAGGGTTAAATATCTATGCCTATATGTAATTGGTCAAAACTCGTCTAATTGTGTCAGCTAAGTCCATGGCTAACATTAAGGAATCAAAAGAGTTATTTGTGTGTTTGAATTGGAGATGGTCGAGGGCGGAGGTTTGAAGTGGAATTTCTATGAGAAATCATACAGTCGAACTTGTGGTAGTTTAGTCTGTGTGTTCATCAAGCAATTTTTTCAGCGATAGTCTGGCTTGTGGTGGAAAAACCCTGGTTTCACTTAGCTCATGAAGCCTTTTTCTAATTGGTATTGAACTTGGTTATAATGTTTAAGCACTGATTTTGGTATATGCGTGAGGAATGTAGGTGACGCCTTTTTGGGGCCTTTTAATATTTTTTCCTCGTTGCCTTAGTTTTGTGTTTGTCCATTCATTTATATACGGCATTTTGAGATTTTTATTATTATTATTATTTTTATTTAACTCAATGATATGATGTCTAGATTCAGTATTAAGATTCACTCATCTGTCATGCGAGTTTTCTGATACTTCACGTTTTCTTTCTTGTTCTTGGCACCATTGCCTCATATCTACATATTCTTTTAATTTTGTACATATACTTTTATATTTATTTTCGTTCTGCAATTGTTCTAAGGTGACCATCTATCCATTCAGATTATGGGTTACAAAATATTCACGCATGAAATTCACTCAAGTTATGCGGCTAGGCTTGACAACTTCCGAAGCTACGACACCATTAGTAAAGACATAATTCAGCGTTGGACATATCCCTTCGTGCCTGATGTCATGTTCTTTGAGAATTCTGCAACTAAATTAGGAAGACAAGGGATGTATAGAGCATCAGGTAAAAAAAAATAAAATCGTGTAAGGTACAATTTGTTTAGTTGGAGAGTAGAAAACCCTGATAATAATTAGTTTATATATGACTTTACTTTTCAGAAATTGTGCAATCACGTTCTGCACAGATTGGTCCATTTACAGTTATTGGAAATGGCACCAAAATTGGGGACAAAACATGCATTTCAAATTCAGTTATTGGTAAAGGGTGTAGTATTGGAGCGAATGTTTCTATAGAGGGTTCCTATATATGGGATAATGTCATCATTGAAGATGGCTGCAAGCTAAAACATGCAATAGTATGTGATGGAGTTGTAATGAAATCTGGTGCAGTTTTGGAGCCAGGAATAGTTTTGTCATTCAAGGTATGTGCTCATGCATCTACCAACGGGACCTGTATTAATCATGAAATGCCACTTCTTTTTGTCTTTTACTGGGAAAAATTGCAAGAGCAATGATACACATCATGAAAAGATATCTGGGTTATCCCTCCTTTTTTTTTGTCAAATTAACTTGGTAATGGGTGTCCTGTGAAAAAAAGAAGAAGATGCAAGTAACATATCTTTTCCAGTTGCTTAGCTGCTTTGCACTGTCACTTACTGGTCCAAATCGTCGTATATAAGAATTTAGATTGCGGAGGCACATGTTATTTATATTTGTGATTCTAAGGAATTCTGTCAGAACAGTGATCTTTATAGGCAACTAAATTATATATATATATACACACACATTTTTATTCATAAATCCCTTATTTTAATTTGTCCATATTTGTATAGTACTTTAAAACAACAATTGGAAAAGAAAGAAAAAAAGAGAAATCTTCGTAGAACATATTTTTTGGGTTGCTATGGAAGCCTGTATTATATCTCTTCTTGGCACAAAGCCATCTAAAAAGAGATAAGGTTTAACTAACCCACTTTCTCAAATTAGCGTCCCTTTTCTATTACTTACAGTTCATTGGGAATTCTGGGTTGTTGACCACTTTAATTTGTTAAGTTCTTTCGGATTTGCTTACCTGCAGGTTGTGATAGGGCAGCAATTTGTTGTTCCTTCCTACTCGAAGGTGTCTTTATTCCAACAGCCAACCAAGCAAGATAGTGATGAAGAGCTAGAGTATGCCGACAATAGCAGTGGGATTGTTAATATTCCATGTAATAATTGCATCTTACCTCCCACACCAACATTTTTCAGTTTCGTAATTTTGAATAACTGTGGAAAGTCTCCTCCTCCCGCATGCAATATTTTCAGGAATCGTTGTAGACAACAAGCCTACAACTTGGTACATTGCTTTTTGCCATGTGAAAGTGACTTGCCTTGTGCTATTTGTGGTTCAGTTGTTATGAACTATTTTAGCTCAATCTTCCTGCCAACAATAAAGTTCGTTTATTTTCAATCTTCCCATTTTCAAGATAGCCATTCTGTTTGGCGTTAATATTTCGTTAGGACCAGACTCAGAAAACATTTACTAGTTACATTGCTTTGTTTTATAATGATATGAGACATGCAAGGGTTTTCAACTTTAATAATATGCTTTCTTGTTTCTTTTCTTTTCAATGTACAGTAATGGTCGGTACAGAGGATAAATCAAATGGGGAAATTACATCTGAACTATTGGAGACACAATGTTGGCCTACATCTCAGGTTAGCTTCTTGTTCATTTGCAGTAATTCTGTGTGACACTTTTATGTTCCCCTGTTCCCTTGCCTCTCTATTTTTGTCGATTTTATTTTCTTTTTTCTCGTATAGATTATTGATTATGCAACTTTGAGCATTGTTGCATGATATTAAATGTCGTTACTATTGTTGATCAGCTTGGTTCTGGAGGCGTTGGTCATATTTGGTCATTTAGCGAAGGAGGCTACGATGAAGAATTGAGGCATTCTGTTGCTCCCTTTCCTGCGGATAAACTTGCTGAGTTAATACAGGCAATAGATGATGATCTGGAGTTAACTCAAGATGGCAGTATTCTCCCACCTTCTGGAGAGTTGAAACCTGATTCTAATTATTCTGAAGACGATGATATTGAAGACTCCAGGGATGAAACAGTTTACTTTGAAAAAGAGGTGGAAATGATCGACTGGAGTGCTTGTGGTAAAACAGAATGAAATGCACGTGTACAAAACTAACCTTTGGAAACTCTTTGTTATTTGCAGGTTGAAGCAACGTTTCTGAGAGCTGTGCATGAAAATATCGCAGTAGACCATGTAGTCTTGGAAGTTAATGCACTCAGGTATGGGCGTATGGCATCATGGAACCCTGATCATTTATCATTCCTAGTCACGTTTTCTTCTAAGATTAGATTATTAAACAATATTAATTAAGTTTTAGCAGTCAAAAAGAAAAAGAAAATAGAAAATAGAAACAAAGGTGATGGAACACACGTGGGATCTCCATGGCATTATGGCAATCAAATCATTGTTTGACATTACAATTGTATATTCTTCCATAGCCTTTGAAATAAATGTGTTTCATATGATTCTTCTGCTTTATTTTCCCTCTACAGTTTCATATTACACGTTACACTCATTACCGAGATAATACATGGGTCGTAACTTTTGTAATCATTTTTTTTTTTTTCCAAAAGAACAACGTTTGATAATTGTCGTTGATCACCTTTTTGGCCATTGCATGGCAGGTTGTCGTACAACAGGGTAGCTGCAGACTGTGCAGGAGCTATATTTTATTCAATGATAAAATTGGCGCTAGAAACTCCACATAATTCAGCTGGTAATTCTCTTTTATCCTTTTCTTTGTCTTTTATTTAGTTGTGAAAGTACGCAAATTTCTTGTTTGTACAATAATACTCTTGCCCTTCTATGTTTGCACTGCACAATGAATCTTTCTCTTGCATCACTATGGTTAGTCATTGCATCAACCTGATGCTTCCATAATCTGTTTCTTAGGTGAATTGCTCCAAAATGCTACAAATGTAGTTACCAAATGGAAGAAACTCTTGAAGTATTACCTGGCAGACATAGATGAGGAGGTCTGCACTTGTTTCTCACTCATGGTTGTAAAGAAATGCTAATATTCGGTAGTTTTTGACTGTCATCATAACATTGCTTAATTATGGTTTTTCCTTTTGGGGTAAATTTGACAGATTGAGGTAATACTTAAATTTGAAGAAATGTGTGTGGAGTCTGCCAAGGAATTCTCACAATTATTCACAAAGGTATATCCACTGTCATAGGATGATACTTCTGTGAACAGTTTTCTTAAGGTTTTACCCAGCACTTATTTATTTATTCCAGCAATCAGAATATGTGTTTCTGTGTAGACTTTTATATTTTCTATTGTGAAGTGTCACTGTTCCAGTAGAGAGCTCTTATTTCTTGCTTATTTTTCTTTTTCCGCTTCTTTTTCTATTTGTTTTCTCAAGTTGCATACTGTGAGTTTGATTTATATCCTGATTGTTGCTATTATCTTTTCAGATACTATGGCATCTTTATGACCAAGAAGTTATACAAGAAGATGCTATTCTAAGGTGGGATGATGAAAAGAAAGATGCAGATGAGTCTGACAAAGTTTTTGTTAAGCAGGCCGAAAAATTTATTCAAGTAAGTTTATTATTCTATTCATTTGAAGTCATGCCTTTCGATTTTTTGCTCGCCTAAAACTAGCATATATATATGACTCCATCTTCCCCGCTATAATTTCTCGTTCTAGTTCACACCGCATCTTTCTGTCTTTTTTTAGTGGCTGAGAGAGGCACCGGAAGAGGACGACGATGAAGAGGAGGAAAGTGGTTGATTCACAGGCCTTATTTGGTGAAGGGCAGAGGTTCTTTACGGAGGATCTATCGTAAGACATTTGTTTATTTTTGTACGGCTCTACTGTTTACAAAGGGAAAAAATGCTGTCCAATGGAATGGACGGATTTCCCATTTGAAAAAACGATACTAAGGAATTTGTAAAATATATATTTCCTTGGCTTAACATCTTCTCCGGTGATCTTTACTGATGTAAAAAAATCTCGAATTTTTTCTCATTTTTCCCTTTTTGTAGCCTCATATTTTTAATAACATTTTGTTTATTTTCAAATTGAATAGTAATTTTTTTTGGTCTTTACAGATGTAAAAAATCCCTTGTTTTATGCATTAGCAGGACGTGGATGTGCCCCCCTTTTATCGTCCATTGTTAATTTTATTATCGTTTTTATTTATCCTTTTTTCACTTTTATTGTGGGTTTTTTTTGCTTGTTTTTTTATGTGAAGTTCATTTTATAATTCTTGTCGTTTATTTGCCTTAGTCTCTCGTTTCATGTCGTTTTTCATGTTAATTGTTATTTTTTTGGAAGGGGACATTAACTGTTGCAATGTGCCCATCGATTTTCAAACTGTACTACTGTCATATTTTTAATGTCCTTGTCCTTTTTCCTTTGGGCGTCTTTTATTTGATGCCGTTCTCATTTTTCCTCCGTCGTCTAATAATTTGTCGTTCCTTATTTCGATGATGTTTTCTCATTTGTTGTCGTTCTTATGTGTCAACTTTTCAGTCCTCTATGCCTCTCGTTTTCTCTGGTTGTCTTTCTTCAGTCGTTTATTCTTCTCGTTGACTCGTCCTAATTGGTTGACGTTTTTTTAGTTTAATAATTCTCAAAGTATTGTATTTTATCTCTACATATTTCTGTGTCATATTTTATCTACTGGTTTTCTCATTTGATGTCGAATATTCTTATGATGTCGTTTTTCATTTTTTCACTTTTGGAAATCATTCTCATATTCATTGTTTTTTTAATATTATATATATTTTATGTCGTTTCACGTAGTTTCAGTTGTTTTTAATGCTATTGTCGTTTTGATCTTCCTGTTTTCTAGGTGTTTTTTCACTGTTCGTTTCTTTCAGTTGTCTGTGTTATTTCTGTCACTTCCTACCTGTTCTGTTTTTCTCCCCTTCGCTGTGAGTTTTATTTTTTCCGTCACTTTCATTTTCTTGTCGTTTCTATGTGAATTGCGTTTCATCCCATGCTGTCTATTTTTTCTGTCCTTTTTTTTGCATTTACGTTTTTTTTAAACCATTGTCGTCGCTTTACTATTTTTTAATGGTTTTTTATGTTGCTCATGCTGTCTCATTGTCGTTTGTTCCTCTCGCCTTCTTGTTGGATTCATTAATAGTTTTAATTGCGTTGATCAAGTTGTTTAGCTATCTTCTTCTATTTTATCAGGCGGCATTCCCGTAGTTATTCTATTTTATTTGCTATTTCTCTCATTTAATGTCGTCTTCTGCATTTCGACTTTGTATTCTTGCTTAATTTCTGTTGTCGTTCAAATCTGAGTGCCGTTTTCGCATTTTGTCAATATTTTATATATTCGGTGGCGTTTATCTACGCCCGTCATTATTCTTTTCTTGTCGTTTTAACTTTGATTGTCTTTTGTTTTTGTTTTTGTTTTTGTTTGTTTTATCTTTTTTTAAACTGTCTTGGACTTGCAATCACCGGCTTTCACTTTCGGCCGTTGTTTTCCTTTACTTGTCGAGTTTATTTTCTGTCGTTTTCCGATTGTTCTTGTTTGCTACTTTGTTGCTGTCCTTTTTAATTGTTGTTGTTTTTCCCTTTATTGTCGTTTTTTGAAAGGATTGTCGTTTTATTTTATTTATGAAGAGAGTGTTTGGTAATACAGGTGGAACTATAAGTTCAATACAAAATAATGTAACATGAGAGTTGTGAATGGTAGCAAACTATTATTTTTTATTACTGTATTAGTTTCAACTAGATTTTCGAAACGAAGCTAAAGTTGACTTGTTCTATACTCTAGGAGTTCGGAAGCTTTATTCCCTGCACCCCATCGCCATTGTTCCATTGCCACTTCAACCCATATTATACTATCCAACTGATGCTAATTTTGCCTGGTATAGTGCAGTTTGTACTGGATGAGTCTCAGCAATTCCCTCTATCTTCTTGCAAATATTTATTTTGAATTTTTTAAGGGAATTTATTTTGAATTTTTGATAAAATAAAAACAGTTCATATTTTTGAAAATTTATTTGACATGTTGGTACCGTATACGACAATGTTGGCTTTGAAGATTGACTATACAGCTTTGGAGGGTTTTCCCCTCTTTTTGAAGAGAAAAATGTTGATCCGTTAGGATAGTCCTTTTTCAGTTGATACTTAAAAATTAGGGGAAAAAAAAAACTTTTATCTGTCTATTCATTATCTGAAGATGTACGTAATGTCATGGCGAATGTGTCCTAGCTCTAAGAAGTTACACGCAGGAGAAAATTAATCTGTGGCTGTCAATAAATACATATTATTTTTTTGGCTTAAAATTAATAACCATAGTATAATGCTTGTTCGTAGCATTTGCATAGATGATGCTACTTTAGTTTGGAAACTAGCTTTCCAATGACCTGAATACATCAGAAAGAAAAGTTGTTTCATTTACCCCTTTTCTCCAGAGGGTGACCAATTGACACAGTGTGTGTGTGTGTGTAAGGTTTACTACTTAGCATTCTCGATTAAATCTCCTTTACTGAGAAAAGATGTTCAAAACCATAGCAAATTTAAAAAATGTACTACATTCGTCTTACAGCTGCTCGTGCTTGCTCTTTGGTTCACAATCTTAACAGTAGAGTACTATACTTATTATTTATTTATTTTTAACAACCCACTGTAGAATTCTCTTAAGGTAAAATAGTAGAAGCAGAAGAGTTTGACATAAAATTCTTTGCTCCAAGGCCGTAGACATGATCTTTCTTAGACATTATAAGTTGAAGTAAAACAAAATGGTTTCTCACAGGCAATCCGCATAGCAGTAAGCAGCTGCTGATCATGACAGAGGTGATCAGAATGGGCGTGGAGGTCCAGGAGGCCCAGGTGGGCCTAATGGACCTCCGCAGCAACATTGCAGTAACCAGCAACAGCACAAGAAGCTCAGGCTGCCAATGCCAAGCATAAGAAATTAAGAATTAAGATTGTCATCAAGTGCAAACCAAAGCTTAGTTGTAAACTAGCATTTGAAACGATAAGAAATTGTGCCAAATAATAATAATGATAATAAAATTATAAAACATTAACAGATGAAAAATGAAATATCTAAAGACGTTGATTACCAAGAACCGAGGACATCACAAATGCCACAGAAAAACCTAGGCGGTCCAGGGGGACCCCAACCAGGCCCGGGCGGTCCACCAGGTCCTCCTGGCCCCATCGCTAGAAATTATTAGCTAGCTTTCGTCTCAAACAAAGGGCACCACCACACTATTTTCAAACAAGGGGCTCGAACAAAGTTTAGAGTTTGCACGAGGTGTGTGATAAAAATGCGAGTATGCTTTACCAATGACCTCCTTTGGGAGAAATTTATAGAAGCAATATGCAAGGACTTTGTGGGAGGCTTTAAGAGAGAATCGCTTAGCCTAGAAGTATCCAACTACCCTATTCACACTCGCATCTAATTTAACTGTCCTTGATTTCAAATTTGTGCTCCTTTTATCTACCGTTCTCGAACTAAAATTCTTCAAACTACCATTCAAAATGTGAGTTTCTTATCAATGTAGAAGTACCATTTGTTTCTTACGTATCGAAGTTGTCCCACGTTGATGGATCGTTGATTAATAGTCGTTTGTCTATCGGACATGATTTAAGTGTTTGATCACGTATCAACCAATGCAAACCCGCCACATGACGACGTGGAGACAAGTGTGAAAGTCAATACAGACGTTCTAAGATCAAAGTCATTTAATTAAACAACGCAACACACAATCCAATGACGGTAACAAAAAATTATCTTGTTTAATCTGCCATTAAATATTATTTTTACACAAAAAACAAATATTACTTAGACAAATTCGGTATCCATGGTATTAAAAACAGTAACACGAGAGCCTTGGAACTTTTGTTTTGTACACGAACTATTCGATGTGGTGTCACCTCCCTATAGCGGAATTCCTTTATAGCCTTGGCACGCCTGAAAGTGAAAAAAAATAATGCGCCCCACCAAAGTGTTACCCACAAAGAGGTTTTTTTTTCCTTTAGGTTAACCTCATTTTCTGTACAACAAATCAGAACGAATCCATCATAATATGGCTGCCAGTCCTATAGTCTCCCCATCGTCTGCCCTGGTTTCGGCTGTAGCATTGACTGTTCCGCGGGGCCTCGCTGCAAGTAGAATTACAAACAGGCTAGTTCATTAGATATTGGCTATTACATTAACATGGACCACGACAGCCATCTTGAAAGTGGAAAAGCAGGTTTAGGAACAACTTAAAAGAACACAAACACAAAACACGTGAAATAACAGCAAAATCAAAGCGCTTACCAGTAACATTTGTAATGACATTTACGCTCTTTTGAGCAGCAAGCGCTCTTAATTTATTCCCCGTAGCTAATAAGAGCAAGCTTTTCATATGTTGTTTCTGTTCTTTACTACTAGATGTCTTTGTCAAAGCCTCTTCAAAAGCAAGTAAATCATTATGTGTGATGGAAGGGAGTGAAAGCAAAACCTGGAAAAATCAAAAAGCAAATACTTGGATCAACAATTTTTAGACGATCCTTGAATGCAACTTCCAGTTATCATGTGCAAAGATAGCAAGCACGAAGAATAACAACACACCTGTCTCGGAGATGGATCCCTTTCGCAAAGATAGACAAAAATTTCACGAGAGAGACCAACAAGATCAGCACTGATGACTGCATTTGACTCAAGCGTTAAACCTTGGATAATTGCAGAAAAGAGATCCTTGGCAACAAATTCCCAGAGCTCCACATTATTTGTTAGTACAGCTAAAAGAACTAGAACAGTACAGAAGGACGAAACTTTGGTCACTGCTTCACCATCTGTCCATGTGAAGGCTTCTATACATATTTGCAAGGCTGGAAGAGCCAGACCTTTGTGCTTCAAAAGGAAGCTACAAATAGAGCACATTTCAGGAAAATGAAATATATCAGCAAACGAACATAATCAAAATCAGGGACGTAAAAGAAAGAAAATGATTTGTGTCATAGCTCGTGAGAGTCGCGAGACAAAGTTTGTGAGAGGAATAGGCCCCACATGGTCAGTGTATGACCTAGAAGGCATACTTCACTCTCACCTTATTGTCTCACGACTCCATGAGAAGCATAACAAAGCTCTAAAAGTAGTCTTCTAAATCAACAGCTTAAACCGTTCAATAAGAAGCATTGCACGCTGCACATACCCAACCATTGAGCCAGAAGTAAATGCATCCAAGTCTTTGAGTGCAGATAGGTCAACACGAGTGACATGTCCAGAGTGCTCCAAGGAAGGCAGGCCAGTATTTAGCTGTTGTGAAGCTATAACAGCGAGGAGAGCACAAACCTCCCTAGTTAGATCTCTAAGTAGCTTTTCCTCCAATACTTCCACTTTCAAGTCAGACCCGGAAAATATGCCATGAGCATCTGGGACCTTCGCTCTACCTTCATGTAGAAGACCGGACCAGGAGCAGCTGAGAGCCTGCTGAGAGTGTAAAAATAACGGGTGCAAAAGCTTTTCTAGCCATGTATCCCAGATTTCTCGAGGGCAATTTTTAATTAAAGGAATCAAAACTGAGTGGATAAGCTGCCTTATATGCCTGAACTCCATTGACTGTATGTTCTCCACCAGGGCTAAAGCAACTGAATGTATATCCAGACATTTGAAAAACATATCGCCAATAGTAGTTGATAAGCCCAATACATTGTACCTAGAATCAGAACTGACCATTAAAAAATTTGTCCCTTGCAATTTACTATTGCAAAGCTTCTAAAATTTTCGCAGGAGGAAGCATTTTTTTTTCTCTTTTAATAATAATATATCATTGCTAGGAAGTATCTGTGTCTAGTTTGCCCCTCTTTTCAATTCTCAGCAAGAAAATTATTTTCCTTATTTCCATTTACTAGGCGATTGGTATTTCTAAGCTTCTATGAATTCATCAAAAGAAAGAAGTAGTATATGTCAGAAACAACAAAGGAAAGCCCTTAAAACCAACTAAAGGGAACACATACATACCCACTGTCTCTGATTCCTTTCAACCAATTTCGTATATCAGTTTCGTTTGGCTCGGTAAACCCTTCCTTTCTCATGCTGATCTGGGATCCATCAGTGAAAGTTAATGGAGCCTTTGACAATTTAGGGTTTCCTTCCCCGAGAAGACTGAACCTCTCAACATCGCTCATAGTCATGGCACCTTTTACTTCTACAGGTAGGTTTTGAGATACAGATGGGGACCAAAGGGAGTGTATTGCACGGAGCAACTGCATATAAAATTGCACAAATCATTAATTCGACCCTGTACCATGTTTAAGAAGAAATATAAAGTAGGAAACTTAATACATTTAATTAGTGGATGAACATGCATACTTTTAGCAGTGGGGGCAGCATCCATAATAGATGAGAGGCCATTGGATGCAAGCAAGTGGAAGTTTCTGTGGAGCTGTTCTGCAAGTTTGAGTGAGATTTTCTTGTACCACTTCTTTTAAGGGCCTTCTCAAAGAAGGTAACTGTATGGAAAATTGACCACATGGTTGGCGTCTCGAAGCACAGCCGCACTAGACCTAACGGTTGAGATAAATAGTTGTTTTGCCAGTTCTGCTGCGTCCATTGTTGGCTCAAAGGTTCTAACAACCAGGCCAAAACTTCTTGTTGTTGTTGGATCCTGTATCATGGGTAGAAACTTCGAATAAAATGATGATTGCATGAGAGTAAAAATATAAGGTAAACCTGAGCAAACAAATTTTACCCTGCAGACGACGCCATGACAAGAAATGCTTCACCTAGAAGATTGTGTTCACCCCGAAGCAAACCACCTTCTCTTTGTAAATATGCCATGGTATCTGCTATGCCCTATAAAAGAAACATCAAAAGAGATTAAATAAACAAATTAATTGTTCATATTAAGTTCAGAGAAACTTTTAGAAAAGATACAACAGAAATTCGTACAGAAAATAATCACCTTCATGTGAGGCAGAACACTTTTGTCAGCAGCTTTGGCAATACGAATAAATGATGTACAAATTTGCAACCTTGCATGACGAGCACTATTTGTCGAAGGATCCTGACAAGTAATACTATATGTAAACAACATGCGTTTATATTTTTCTAATATGTTCTGCAAATTAGAGTGGAAATAATATGACTAAAGAGTCACCTTAACAATAAAAGGAAGTGAGGTTAGAAGCTCAAACAATTTGTTTATGACACTTCCAACTGCATCTGGGAAATACTTCAAAAAGGGACCCAAAGCTTCTAAGTAATGACCAAGGACTTCCACAAAAGCTGGCTCGGTCCATTTCAGAGAAAGAAGCTGCTGGAGCAACCCTTCAAGTAAAGTAGCCCGCATTTTTTAGGATCCAGTGTGAAAATCTCAAAATCTATTGAAAAAAGATAATCTGGTAAGAACCTTCAAATATCTTTCCCAATGCAACTTGAACTTCAGAACTCCCACCGGCAACTTCATTTGACCCGTCAAAAATTGTGCTTACCACATTTTCTAGAGCCAATTGCATGCTTTCCATGATAGCTAATTCCTTAAAATCACAAAGAAGCATGAAAGAAAAATAAATAAATATATAAACCATCAATTCTAATGAAAAAACTAAATAAAACCACTCAACTGCAAAGATAGCAAACCAAAAACTGGAAGTAATAGTAATTAAACCTGAGTATTAGGAGAAAGCAACAGGCTTTTGACGATTGCATCGATCCTTTCACAAACCTTAGCACCAGCTATAAGGGGCTTAAAGGAAGCAATAAACTTGACCAATTCTAACTGCAATTAGATCATGCATTAGTGGATAAAAACTACTAAGTCCGAATCCAGAAGACACAAGTGAAGTTGTTCTCTTGACTTGTTCAAGGAAAATTTAAAAAGTCATCTCAACTCAAGTCCACCCTGCCAATGGAATGTTAAAATGATAAAACCCAAATATTGAACCAACAGGTCGACAAACAAGATAGACGAAACTGATCAACATGGGGAAAAATTGGTAGATATTATCCTATTCTCATAACTTTGTATAAATTGAGGTTACACGAGAAGTCAATAAGACTCTCCTCCCCATCCATATCAGAATTTACTGTCCAAAAATTTGGAAGCTGATATAAACAAGACTTTCTTACCAGCTTTGACCGATACTGGCCAAAATCACCCTTGCCCTCAATATCATCACTCCACAACTCCAGAGACCCCAAAGAAAGTGCTGTTCCAGGAGCAACCTTTTCTCTCTTGAGCATGCGCTGGAAAGATGTATCGAGAATCGCTGAACATATACCATCATTCACAAAACTTAAGATCTCTCTTTTCTCAGCATCAGCCTGGATAGGACCCAAGCCAGTTTTAACAACCAATCCATCCCAAGCTGAATGCACAACAGTCTTTGCCTTTGACATTAAGTCTCTCATTAGAGCCTACACAAGTACATGTATTGAAAAGCGTAAAGATAGCAGAGTATGACATGGCTTTAATTACTGACACCTTGTCACATTAGAAAAAAAGAATGTCCATACCAGCCAGAAGAGCAGAGATTGATAATGAAGCGCTAGCTTAAAATGCTGAAAGAATCCTAACATCTGCACAAAAAAATAAAAATGAAAATAAAAATACAAATAAAAAAATAAATACAAAGTAAGATAAAGTGGTTATATTGCAGCCTTAAACCATTTTATGGATATTCTAATTCAATTACTCATTATCTTTTCATTTTCAAAATAACTAATATATGCATAATATACTATATATTACTCCCATTCAAACAATGTGCTGTTAGAATGTGTATGGGAAGATGGGTACTTATTGGAACTTTTACTACCTGCTCTAAATAAAGAAGCACCACAGTGGTATCACGAGCAATACAGTGCAAGTTTGAAGAACCCAAAGACACCATACTTTCACAGATGTACTCCGCAAACTCAATCTCACTTTCCTCAACAGCCCCGGCATTAGAAGCGGATCTGTGTAACATTTCTTTGGCAACATTCATCAACATATGAAAGATACTAGTCATTGCAGAATCAAATTCAGAAGCAGAGTCGTCGCTAGGTCTCTTCCTGAAAAATAGAATTCCAAAAAACTGTATTAGCATTGTCACGTCCCAAAAGAAAAGAATATAGTAACAGTATTGAAAAATAGGACGACTACAGTGCTTACCTTGGAGAAACAAGTTTAAAAAATTCACAAGCATGAAGACGAAAGTCAGGAGAAGAAAGTAAGAAACCACACCTGTTGAAGGGCATAAGTAAAAGAGATGGGATGATAATTAAAAAGGCGCAAATACTGTCAAATAATGTCCTACACAAACTTCAATGAAGGAAGTCATACCCATGAATTATACCATATTTAGCAAGATCAGGTAAAGGAGCCCATTCAGCATATGCATTAATAGCATTCAAAATGGCTGTAACTGTAGCTGCATGTTGCTTTGCGATGTCCAATTGTTGTTTGCCTGCTTCATTTAGTGCAGCTCCGAAGTGCCTTTCTAGCAACTGCAGCACAAATTAAACATTAAAACAGAGATGTAATAAACACTTAAAAGAAAGGCGGCGACTGAGGCATACTGTGTATAATAGAGGTAAAATTTCAGGCAAAGATTGAGTAAGCCCGCGAAGCAGTAGCCTTCGTCGATCACCTGTGTCAAACATCAATAGGCTCAGAGGCGTACAGCACTTGAATCCAGATGCAAAAGCATCATGCACTCAAAAATTTGCATATAGCCCTAAATGTCTGTAAAACACATTAAAAAAAAAAACGAAGGAAAAAGAAAAGCATGGAACTTCATGATAAACCTTCCAAATCTTCATTATGAACAGTAATATCTTCAGGAAGCCACCTCAGCATCATCGAAACCAACTCAGCCTAGTTGAAAACGGAAAAAGATAAAGTAACCATCTCATGAACTTATTAGATGAACTAATTGTTGCCACTTGCATATATGAAAAGAGAAGTACTTGAATAGGACCCTTGCTAGAGATGGACACTAGAGATGGAAACAGTTCTTGCCATAAGAGCACTTCTCTTCTAATTATCTGTAGCACAAGAAACAGTATATTACAA
Organism: Artocarpus heterophyllus; assembly: GCA_025403435.1. Lineage (NCBI taxonomy): Eukaryota > Viridiplantae > Streptophyta > Magnoliopsida > Rosales > Moraceae > Artocarpus > Artocarpus heterophyllus. The sequence continues at coordinate 5,145,212 of CM046338.1, read as the reverse complement.
TATAAAGACAAGAACTGACAAGATGAAATAAAGTTTTTAGGAGATGTAAACCTCAGCAACAAGGGCTGCTGTCTGACTTTTTAAAGCCCATTGCTCCGAAGGATTTGCCATATCTGACATCAACTCAACAGCAGCACTTGCAAAATCTCTATGTTCTGAAGAGCTCAATTCATCCCACCGTAGCCGGACCAAATGCTGCACAAAGACACATATTTTGCATCCATGAACTTAAAAGGCGAAAGATTCAAAATGTTTACTTACTGAACTTGAAGCTAATAATCATTGTAAGTTTGAAAAGGGCAACTTCAGCATTAACTACTTGGGTTGATTTGTCACATTAACATTAATTAAATCTAGGTGTTAGCAGCTTTTTCAGATAATAGGCATCTTGACACAGCGACATGGATTAATTTCATTTCTTTTGCACAGCTTATTCCAAATTCGTTCTATATATTCTTTGTTGTTTTCAGCTTATTTTGCACATAAAAGTTTCCCTTTTCATTTCATCCCAGCACATACCTGCAACATTTTTAATGCATGCAACCGAATTTCTGAAGACCAGTCCTTTTTCACTAACAGGAATGATGTGTTGGCCAAAAATCGCACATCTCCTGCTTTTATCTGCAAAAAATCAAACACAAGGTAAAAAATAGAATAGAAACTAGAAACAACCAAGTAAAATTCAAATTATAAACCAGATTACAAGGTGAGACCATAATCGTACAATGCAACAGGATCCTAGATTATTACATTTAACAAGAGAAAATCACAAGCCTCATCCATAAACTCTTTCTGGAATGGAAATTTTAAGAATGCATCATAGAATTTACAACAGAAAAGACGATGACATGAAAAAAAAAAGTCAAAAACCCATCATATTCGATGTCGTAACCAAAGTAGAGCAGTAATCCTTTGAAGCTCATTGCGAACTCTCTTCCTGAAAATTAACTAAATACAAAATCACCCTAATATTGCCAATGTCTATGACACAAACCCTCTGGCGAAAAGAAAAGTTGATTTCCAAGTTCAAGCTTTTGGTAAGATTTTTACTTAAATACGACGCATTTCATCATCCAAAACATTGAAAGCCATAGTCCAGATAACGATCAGAACACCAGACAACCAAATGCATATACATTTTACCCGTAACCGCACAATTAAATTTGAAAACCATCAAAAATATATATATATCTCAAATTTCCATTTCAACTGAAAAACGACGATCAGAATCACCGATATGCATACTACGAAACTCATAGATACGATGCTGCCCAAAACGCAGCAGCGCCAAGAAAAGCTTCACTAAATTTGCAACTTTTTCAACAATCAGAATCTTCAGAACAAATAAGTTTATACAGAGAGAGAAAACTATTAGAGAGAGAGAGAGAGTACGGATTCGAGGTAAGAAACGGCGGCTCTGCGAGCGTCGGGAGTGGAGGACCAGTCGAGGGCTACGGCAATGGCTCCGGCAACATTGTCGGCACTGTTGTTGGCGGTCTCTTCCATGGATTCCTAGCCTAGGGTTTCTTCTGAAGATCGTTTCTTGAACAGGAAAGAGAAGAGATACAGAAAGAAAGAGTGAAGGTTGAAGACGAAGAAAGAAATATTGAGAGAGAGAGAGAGTTGAGTGAGAGACAAGCTGGGGGTGGGGTGGTGGGTTTGGGGTTCAAGTCTGGGCTTTTTTGGCAAAAAAGCTAAGACTCCAAGCTTGTCTACTTTATTTACTCCCTAATTTTCTCTCTTTTATTTTGGCAATAAATAACAGAGAATCACTTTGAAAATATTTCTAAATGATTGTTTTATTTTCTTAAATAAATAAAAAAGATTTCTTTTTTTTTTTTTCTTTTTCCTTCAAGGAGTTCTTGCACGTCATATTTTACTATCAAAAATATTTTCACTCAAAATTCTTTTGTAGGGTCGTATTCTATACAACATTTTGAGTTGTTTGAAAAATGAGTTACAACTCAATTAAAACCAGAACATTTTTTTTTATAATAAATAACATATAAAAATTTTATATTATGATAAATTTTTATTTTACTTTATATTAAAACGGATTTCTCAAACAAGACCTCTATGTATTCGGCAGTTCCTCACTTTGTGTGCACTGTATAAAAAAACCGTCGTTATATTTTGGACATCCTTAAAATACTCGCTTTGACGAGTATGTTTCAACCAAAAAAAAAAAAAAAAAAAATCATATGTAATACTGTAGCAAATTTGATTTTCTTAATTAAAGTAGATTATGGTTGTTGTCGTTCGCGAAATACGACTTCAAAGAGAATATGACAACCTACAAAAGGGCATAAAACGACAATCAAATTGAAAAAACAAAGGGAATAAGGAGACAGATTCAACGCAGTAAGCCAACAAGTAAACTGTTTCCAAATCCAAAAGGGATCAAATCTAACGTCCCTAACATTCCTAACTCTTAACAAAAATAAAAAAGCCTCAAGGTTCTGCCATATGTGGCTTTAAACAGAGCTTAATTGGCTTTAAAGCCAACAAAGCAAAATAAACCAAAATAAAGGAAACATGGAGTTTCTCCAGCATATATTAGATCTCTTCACTATTTTCAGAGAAGTGTTATAGTTTTCAATACCACAATCCCCAAAGAAAGAATCAAGATATACATAGCAGAGGTGTAGACTCAAACATCCAACAATTGAGCAAAAAAAAAATTTCTTTGAGACGAGGTAGGGGGAAAAAAAGGAAGAACCATGAAAATTAAAAAAAAAAAGTATAAAAAGAAAAATTGTTTTTGACCCTGCACTTTTCGGGCGAAAAGACTACACCCTCCTGTGAGAAGCTGTGATGATTACCAATTAACTCCTGAACTCAGCAAAGGCAACAGAAATGTGATTTTCAACGCATGTGGTGTTGAGACTAAGCCACGGCTCTTTTTCCTTTACCCTGAGCATCGTCGTGTTTATCGTTGTGGGCCCCAGATTGACCTGCGGTATGCTTCTTCCGCCTTGGCGCACCCCCAGTTGAGTCTACCAATGGACCCGACTGAGTTTGAGCAGGTTGTCCCTTTGAGTAAGTGAACGAGGTCGAACTGTAAGGGATATCAGGAGGAACCATGGTGGGATCAATGTGATGTGAAGATCCCAAAGGAAAGCCAACTGCCGCGTCCTGGTGTGGTGGAGGAAACTTTTCGCTTTTGCTTTTTGCGTTTGCATGTGTAATCAGACGCCGCCTCTGTTAAAGAAGAAAAGGTTATTCACCATTTTTATTTGTATCATACTGGTGAAAGTACTGAAATTATACGACAATGATGATCCACAGAAGTAACATCATCATACATACATCAATATTAGCTTGAAGCTCGGCATTGGCCTCTGGAGCAGGCACGCCTCTGACAGCACGATCACGTGAACGCGATTTCTTTGTGTTTTCAGCCTGGGCTTTACTAGCAGCTCTTTGTCTGCATGACCACAAAAATGATGTTTTTCATTTTGAGATTTTATTGATGAGCATAAGCACGTCCACAGTTATGAAAACTTTTGTAAATGGAAAGATTAAACTAGCTGAACCTCGCTGCATAAAAAATGTTGACGAATCTATTAAAAACCATCATACCTTCTAGCTTCATCATCCCGACGTTTAGCATCAATTTCCTTTGTTGGGGGATACTTTGGAAGGCTAGAAGGTTCACAAGCATAAGGCTCTGTTGTGAAGAACTGTAAACGTGGAAAAAAAGAACAAAACGAAGAATATATTTATGTTCTCTGAAACGAAATTTCAACATGTTTGACCCCTGAAAAGAACATATCAGTTTTGTATGCACTCAACCGTTAAGTTGGTAAACCATCTACTCTACATGACAATCACCAATACAATCATGAACCGCAAATTGAACAACTACGGTGCCTAAGCGACTTTGAATCCAGTGAAGAGGTCAGGGAGCAAACTGCTAGCTAACACTCGTGATAAATAATGAGCCAAGCAAGTCCAATAGATACCATTTTAAAAGGCTTACTTTTAAGTTGCATGGTATATTCCGACAAAGCATAGATCAAGGAAAAATGACGACTATAGAAAAATATGATAAAAACTTCCATTTTCTATTGACGAGACGTTTGTATGTTCAACCACATGTATCACACAATCCCATCCCTTGTGCGTTTTCGAAAAAGAAGCACAAATAAGTTCTGTTAGCACTCGATACAACTTTTTCCTAAAGTGAGTAGCATCAGAAGCCACAAATTTACCAGACATTTGAAGATAATTCTCTTAAAATATTTTACATTTCTAAGGCACCAAAATGAGTTTGAAGGTGACAAGAGAGATTATATTAAGGAGACGTTTATATATATAAGAAATAACGCAAAAAACTTTATTAAACAACTAGAAACGAAGTCCAACTCAGTTCAAGATGGACAAGAGATCCATCCAATATTAGGGGACATATTGGAAGAGGTGTCAGAACTCACCTCACTTCTTAAAGCATCTGTAGCTGTCTTGCGTTCTGCTGGATCAATGGCGAGAAGAGTTTCAATAAGGGGCAGTGAAGACGGCGGGAAATCTTTAAATGTTTCTTTTATGCATCTTCTGTACGGCTCTCGAGGTTTAAATAATGTTGCATTAGGCAACTTAGCTTTTTTCCAGTATTCATCCGAGGGTGAGCCACATAGTTTGTATATTTTGTGTAGTTGCTCCACCTACGGAACCATAAAACAATTATAAATGCTCAAACAAAAAACAGTTGGACGCTTATTATGGGCACACGAAGAACAATGAATTTAGGTCTTCTAACAGCGTTCTCAAACTTACAAATGAAGAAGAAAATAAAAAAGAAACATTTTAACTTCCAACACCTTCAACAGTCGAACAAACCAAATGCCAAATATTCAAGTGACATGAAACCAACCACAAAAAGATGCATAATTACTGAGGGGGAAAAAAAACTCGACAAGCTAAAGCAGGGACCTAGAAGAAGCCAACAAAGATATTTATATACAAAAAGGAATTGTTGGATTTCATTACTGCACTGGTGCAACTTTAACTTCATGGAAGACCGTTTCAAAGAATGTAAATACTAAACATCTATCTAGATGGAGCTTTTGAAGTTTCCGCATGTATTGAAATTCATTGCTGGTTTCCCAATGATTTCTAACACAAAAGTTTTGGGTCAACATTCCTAACTTTCATATTCATATTTAATGAAGAATACAGGAGATAAAAGCATCATCTATTCAGAATATGGAAGATAAAATCATCTTCTTTTTATTAGGCTCTAAAGTTATTTCTTTACAGAATGTTAGAGGACTTATATAAGGTTTACACGCCTAGGCTAAAAAGGAAAGAAACAATGAAGAAAAAATTATGCTAATTTAATCCCATAATTCCGGGGATATCAAATAAGAAATTCTAACCACTAATTTAGCCCAAATTTAGTCCTAGCAATCAGGAATACTAATTACAAGAAATCAGGAATACTAATTACAAGAAATCATATACAGCTGTATTTTCCCACACTCCCCCTCAAGCTGGAGAATAGGTGTCTTCCATTCCCAGCTTGGAAATGATTTCATTAAAAGTTGCACTATTGAGTCCCTTAGTCAAGACATCTGCCAGTTGATTTCCAGATGATATGTAGGGTGTGCAAATTAGACCACTTTCCAATTTCTCCTTGATAAAGTGTCTATCTATCTCAATGTGTTTCGTTCTATCATGCTGAACCGGATTGTGGGCTATGTTAATTGCTGATTTGTTGTCACAGTAGAGCTTCATAGGTCCTTCCCACTTGATCTTCAAGTCATCCAAAATGATCTTCAGCCATAGTAGCTCACATACACCTTGTGCCATTGCTCTGAATTCTGATTCAGCACTTGACCTTGCCACCACATTTTGTTTTTTGCTTTTCCATGTTACCAAATTACCACCAAGAAAGGTACAGTAGCCGGATGTAGATCTTCTATCAGTAGGGGATCCTGCATAATCCGCATCTGTATACGCTTCTAGAGTAAGTCCAGTACCTCTTTTGAATAAAATTCCTTTGCCTGGGCTACCCTTTAAGTAGTGAAGTACTCTAAATGCTGCTTGTAGATGTGCTTCTCTTGGATCATGCATAAACTGGCTTATAACACTCACTGAATAAGCAATATCTGGACGTGTATGAGCTAGATAAATGAGTTTCCCCACCAAACGTTGATACATCTCCTTGTTCACAACCGGATCTTCTCTAGCTTCTCCAAGTTTGTGATTTGGCTCTATTGGATTAGAAACTGGTTTACAAGCAAGCATCCCTGTTTCTTTCAATAAGTCCGTTACATACTTCTGCTGTGAAATAAAGATCCCCTGCCTTGAGTATGCCACTTCGATACCAAGAAAATATTTCAGCCTCCCGAGCTCCTTTATTTCAAATTCTCGAATTAGGCATTGTTTCAAGATCTCCTTTTCCTTTTCATCATTGCCTGTCACAATTATGTCATCAACATATACCAGTAGTGCTGTCACTCCCCCTAAATTAGAGTGTTTGATGAAAAGTGTGTGGTCTCCTTGGCTTTGTCTGTAACCTGTGTCCTTCATCACCTTAGCAAATCTCCCAAACCAGGCTCTAGGAGATTGCTTAAGTCCATACAAGGCCTTTCTCAATCTACAGACCTTATTAACAGTTCCTTTTTCTTTGAATCCTGGTGGGATTTCCATATAAATTTCTTCTTCCAAGTCTCCATGTAGAAATGCGTTCTTCACATCATATTGTTGTAGTTCCCAATTAAAAAGAGCTGCTAATGACAGCAATATCCGTACTGTACTCATTTTTGCAACTGGTGCGAATGTCTCCTGATAATCAACTCCATATGTCTGAGTATATCCTTTGGCTACCAATCTTGCCTTGTATCTCTCGAGTGAACCATCAGCTTTATATTTTAAAGTGAACACCCACTTGCAGCCAACCAGATTCTTCCCTTTCGGTTGATCAACAATCTCCCATGTCTTATTCTTTTCCAATGCATACATTTCCTCTTTCATAGCATCCCTCCACTCTCTTTTAGATAATGCCTCAGATAAGGTGTTTGGAATTGACATAATATTGAGACTCACAAGAAAATTTCTGTGTGATGGTGAAAAACGCTTAAGAGACACAGTGGGATAATGGATATAAGGGTCGATTTCTGCATTCTCTAGTACCTTTCCTTAAAGCAATAGGTAAATCAAAATCATTTGTATGTGTTTCAGTGGGAGATATTTGTGAAAGAGAAGCTGGACTTACCATGTCTTCAATGGCAGGTTTTGGATTGGATTCTTGGACTTGCGTTGGATCTGAAACAGTCTCTCTCCTTGAGTACACCTGTGGAAATCTAAAAGATTCATAAGTGGATACAGATTTGGGATTTTGTTCTTGAACAGGTACGGAGTAATCAGACTCTTGGACAGGCACGGGTTGACTAGATTCTTGAACAGGTACGGATTGAACCGACTCTTGGATAGGCAATTGGACAGATTCTGGGACAGAGACGGGCATGGATTGAACAGGTTTTGGAGATGTGAGTGAGAGATTAAGAAAGTCAAAGTCTTTTCCCTCCATTGATGATGTCTCCCCCTGAAGGTGAGATTTGGAAAAATATGGTTTGGTTTCATCAAAAGTAACATCTTTGGTTATGTAGAGCCTTTTTAAGAGAGGATTGTAACACTTGTATCCCTTTTGAGTGGAAGAATAACCCATAAAGACACACTTAACTGCCCGAGGATCCAATTTTCCTCTATTTTGACTATGTACATGAACAAAGGAGGTACATCCAAATATTTTAGGTGGAAGACCATTAGAAGTTCGGATGTGTGGATAAAATTGTGCAAGTAACTCCATGGGAGTCTTAAAATCCAATGTTCTCGATGGCAATCTATTAATCATGTATGTAGCAGTAAGGACAGCCTCTCCCCAATAGGTTTTAGGTACATTAGCATGAAATAATAGTGCTCGAGTAGAATTGAGCAAATGACTATTTTTCCTCTCAGCCACTCCGTTTTGTTGGGGTGTGTTTACACAAGATGACTCATGAATAATTCCTTCCTTTTGAAAGTAGGGGGATAAAACTTGATTGAAATAGTCTCGTGCATTGTCAGACCGAAAAATTTTTATTTTTACTCCAAATTGGTTTTGAATCATGGAATGGAAGTTAGGGACAACAAAACTCACATCTGACTTGTGTTTGAGCAAGAACAACCAAGTGACTCGAGTACAATCATCTATTAGAGAAACAAACCATCGTGACCCAGAAATGTTTGGAATTGTAGAAGGTCCCCATATATCACTGTGAATCAGATTAAATGGATGAGAACTTCTTTTATTGCTAATGGGAAAAGATACACGTGTATGTTTTGCAAATTCACAAATATCACAGTGAAAAACTGCAATATCTAATCCTTTGAACAAAGTAGGAAACATGACTTTCAATACTTTAAAGGAAGGATGACCAAGACGAAAATGTTGAAGCCAAATGGCATCTTTATTCGAGGAACTAAGTAGAGACAAGGATAGATTGTTTATGACTCTTTTTGAAGAACTCGGTGTTTCAAGGTAGTAAAGTCCATTCTTTTCTTTAGCAAGTCCAATCTTCCTCCCCGAAACCTGTTCCTGAAAAACACAGTAAGAAGGATAGAAATTTACGTGACATTTTAGATCCTTTGTAATTTTTGGAATTGAAATAAGGTTGGCAGCTAATTTGGGGACATGAAGTACATCTTTAAGAACAAAGGAGGAAGTCACACGTATATCTCCTAGACCTGCCACTGTAGCAAAAGAACCGTTTGCTACAGAAATTTTCCTATTGCTTGGACACGGCTTATAGGTACTAAAAAATTTTGATGAATAAGTCATGTGATCAGTAGCCCCTGAATCGATTATCCAAGTGTTCTCAAAACACTTCTCTGAGGCATTTAATCCAGAGGAGAGTAGAGTTTTACCTGAGAGTGCCAATGAACATGTACCGGAGGGTTTTTCAAGAGACCCTATTAGGCCTCTAAGCCTTTCGATTTCCTCACCACTGAGTCCCTCTTGTTCCTTTTTTTCTGAAAGACTGGCCTGCTCTGTCATATGAGCTTGACTGTAAGTTTTCGGTTGCTCTCCTCTGTAACCCCATTCCTTGCTGGAGGTAGGTGGCTTGCCATTTAATTTCCAACAGTGCTCTTTAGTGTGCCTCGGTTTCTTGCAGTAAGTGCACCAAAGACTGTCTCGGCTGCTCCGGTTGTCCTTTCCAGAAAATCTGTTCTGATCAGCTCTTCCACTTTCTGCAGTCCGAGTCAGTTCTGCTCTTGGTTGTGCCCTCCCGATTTCTGGTGCCTTTGTTTGTTCAGTTCTGATTGTAAGCGCTGATCCTTCTGCAACTTGAGGCTCCAGCATGATTCCTCTCCGGCTTTCCTCTGATAAAATAAGTGAGATCACTTCTTCTAACGAGGCCGTCTCCTCTTTCCCAAGGATCTGCACTCTAACTTGGTCAAATTCTTGATTGAGTCCAGCAAGAAAATCATAAACCCGGTCCTTTTCAATGAAATTCTTCAAGGTTGCAGCATCATCAGCACATCTCATTTCAATGACCCGATAGTGATCAAGTTCCTGCCATAGATTTTTAAGGGAATTGGCATACACAGTCACTGTTTTGTCACCTTGTTTGATTGCACTGGCTCTGACTTTGACTTCATAAACTCGGGCTGCATCTCTGGCCTTTGAGTAGGTTCGCTGAATGGAGTCCCAAATTTCTTTGGCAGTGGTCAAGAACATACAAGTATCACTGATTTCAGGATTCATTGAATCCCACAGCCATGACATTATCATTGAGTCTTCTTCATCCCAAGCATCAAATTTCGGGTCTCCCTTCTTTGGTCCTGTTCCAATAAGATGACTGAGCTTTCCTTTACCTTTTAAATAGGTTCGAACAAATTGAGACCATTTCAAGTAGTTTTTTCCATTCAACCTATAGGTGGCTCGAATGTTCTGCAAATCACCATTTGTATGGTGGGAATTTTCTTCCTCAGATTGAGGAACATTGGTACCTTTCACCTCAGACATGATTCTCACTGCTATATATGGACAGACAAGGAAAAGGCAGAATCGGTAGGAAATATAAGAAGGATAATGATAATGAAGATCAGGAAAAAAGAAAGGTGAACACAAATGGCGATGAAGGCCTGGAAAAAAAGAGGAAGTGACTGCAATGGCGATGAAGGCCTGGAAAAAGAGGAAGTGACTGCAATTAAGGCAGAAGAAACAATCAATTCCCAGTAATTTCCTAAAGCTCTGATACCATAATGAAGAATACAGGAGATAAAAGCATCATCTATTCAGAATATGGAAGATAAAATCATCTTCTTTTTATTAGGCTCTAAAGTTATTTCTTTACAGAATGTTAGAGGACTTATATAAGGTTTACACGCCTAGGCTAAAAAGGAAAGAAACAATGAAGAAAAAATTATGCTAATTTAATCCCATAATTCCGGGGATATCAAATAAGAAATTCTAACCACTAATTTAGCCCAAATTTAGTCCTAGCAATCAGGAATACTAATTACAAGAAATCAGGAATACTAATTACAAGAAATCATATACAGCTGTATTTTCCCACAATATTTTCTCTTTTCACCTATTTGAACTTAGGAATATGACATATTCAAAAATTTCACACTTATAGCATTACACTCACTTTATGGATACAATTTCATAAGATAGTAGCATCTGTTTCTCTACTTCCTGTCCTTGGCATTATAAACATTCAAAATTTTGTGTAACCATATTTAAATAGAAGACCAAAGGTTACAGATTTTTAGTTATTTAGTTGACTTACCATATTGCAAACAGAAATAAATAAATAAATGGGGATAAACCTATGAATCAAAGAAAGATAGTTAAGTTTGGTACCTCTGTACGACCAGGCATTATGGGCTTCCCAGCCAGCAACTCTGCCAAAATGCAACCTGCACTCCACAAGTCCACTCCCACACCATAATCAGTGGCCCCAAGAAGAAGTTCTGGCGGTCGATACCATAAAGTCACTACCCGACTAGTCATAGGATGCCTGTGGTTCGGATCAAAGAAAGAAGCCAATCCAAAGTCAGTAATCCTAAGTACTCCTTCGTTGTCAATAAGAAGGTTTGATCCTTTAATGTCTCGGTGAAGCACATGGCGGTTGTGACAGTGCTCAAGACCCGATAGTAGTTGGTGCATGTAACATTTGACCTAAACCATGGGACATGTGAAATAAGTAGAAGATCAGTATAATTTCTGTTCGCTAACAATCCATCTAGCAACTGTTACTAGGACTTGATGTTTGAAGACAATCCCGGGCTAACCTGCGCCTCTGTAAATTTGATTTCTGGGCTCGCGGCAAGTCCAGCTAAATCATGTTCCATGTACTCGAACACCAGATACAAACTACACGACATCCTCGAGGTGACCAAACCATCCAACTTTACAACATTAGGATGATTTAGTCTCCGCAAAATCAGAATTTCTCTTGCCATAAATTTCACACTCTCGGGCTCCAAATTGTCGAATCTAACCTTCTTTAGAGCAACAATTTTGCCCGTGAATATATCTTTAGCCTTGTAAACGTTACTGTATGTACCTGATCCAATCTAGCATCCATAAAGACACAAAGACAAAAGTTAAAATAGAAAGGATAAAACAATGATCAATTTAGGGATATGAATGCGTTATGAAACCTCCACCTCAATTCACGTAGCGTCATGCCCATCATAGTTATTCTACTTATCTGACATGACATTAAAACTGACAGGTAATCATGGGGGGAAAGGAAAAAACATCTCAAATAACATGGACTTTCTCACGTTTTCCCCTCAGTTCATAAAAATTTACCATCATCCCAAAATCATTTTCACAATCATAGACAGATCAATTCCACAACATTGTTTCCACATAATTCAATAAAAAACCAATACTAAAGCATTACCATTTTCAATGAAGAGAGCAAACAACAGGAAAATCACCTTATCAATCTTCTCAAATGTGTCAGCTCTCCGCGGAATCCACCCACTAAGAGCCTCGCCACAAGCATCCGTGAGCCAGGCTGGCCAGCCCGCAGCAGCCTGCTCGCCCCGCGAATGCTTCGGCACATTACTCAGCCTTTGATTAGCCTTGGACCTCCTTCTTTCCCCTTTTGGTGGCCTCTGAGTCCGTTCCCCATCGCCCTTTTTCTCAATCTGGGCGGCCTCGGCATTGGTCCCGCCATCATGAACCTCAACAGCATTGTCATTCTCAACCTTGTCTACTGAAGCCTCATCTACTTTCCTTGTTGTGGATTCTACACTTATATCCCTCCTCTTAGACTCCGAAACTGTCCTTGATGATGATGATATCTCTCTCCCAAACACACAACCCATTTCTTAAATCTAAGCCTCATTTCTCAGACTAATCACTATAAAAAAAAATAACAATTCGTAATCACATCAACAACTCAAATCAAATATCAGTATTATTTTGTATGATTTGCAAAGAGGGAGCTCTTACATATATGATATATCTACGTATTCAGAAACCCAGGACCCAGTAATTGGAATTGGAAAAAAAAAAGAAATTAATACCATGATTAGAAAAAGAGGAAAAAAAATGATCCTGGGTTTGTTTAAGACACACTAGAAAGTCAAACAATTGATCTGGGTAATAAGCAAGAGAGAGAGTAAAGACTGATAGAAATGGAAAAAAGGCCAGTGATCTACAAGACATCAAACATATTCTATGTTGCTATTGAATATATACATATATATATATGTATGTATGTATTTGATAAAAATAGAAAGGAGGTGGGGAGTGAAGACCGTGTACTTACTGAGATTGAATCTGTGTTTGTTGATTGATAAGATTCGTGAGCCAGAGAGAGAGAGAGAAAGAGACAGTGAATATTTGTGAGAAGCGAGGAAAAAAAAGTGTTGGGGGAGTTAAGGAATTAGGATGATGGAGGCGTCTTTTTCTTTCTGGTTCCAGACAAGAGGACGAATAAAAGGAGCAGCAAAACAGATCTTCCAACTTCTCGAGTCAAACCCAGCACACAACTCTCTCTCTCCCCTCTCTCTTTCTTCCTCTTCCAAGTTGATCGCTGCTTCTATAATTTATATGGCTTTTTATTTTTATTCATTATATTTTTTTGGGTCTGAAAATGGGATTTTTTTTAATTTTATTTAGCTTTATTTCGCCCATATTCTTGTCGTTCTATTTGTTTTTGCATTTGGTGGGAAGGGATCCACAATTCCCTGAAAAACTTTCTAGAAAACGAAAATGATTTGCCATTTGCCATCTATAGGTTTGCTGTCCTGTAATGTTATAAAAAAAAAAAAAAAGTTTTGCTGTAGTTTTGAGCAAAAATGACATGTCGTTTATGCTCTCTTGAAGTGAAACTACATGACATTCTTCCTCAAAAAAGGAAAAAGAATGTTTTCAAACAGAAAAAAAATGCCATTTGATTCCTTGTTCCTTTTTTTTTTTTTTGGGAAGAGAACATGAAGTTCGTTGATTAGAATTTGACGTCTTTCGTTGGGAAGTAAACGAAGTTGTTTCTTCGAGTAAAAAGTTTTATGTCGTTTATTGAATAAGCGACACGCAGTTCGTCATATATGGTTGCTGTCGTTTCTTTTTGGCACATGTCATTTCTTCACAGTCCGTCTCCGTTTACGCCACTTAAAAAAGAAAAAAAGAAAAAAAAAGGACATGCGTTTGTCCAATAAAGTTAACTGTCGTTTCTTCTGTAACATAAACCACATCCACATGGCATTCCTATTCTAGATTTTATTGTTTTTATCGCATACGACAATCTTTTTTTTAAATATCTGCTCAGTCTCGGTTGAATTTTTACCTAACCATTGTAGCTTGGCTATTCCAGAAACGACACGTTGTACTCCAATTTTTCTTTCTATTCAACAAAATCAGACTAGGTTTTTGTTTCCATATAATTTGACTGAAAAAGCGACGTCTTTTGAATATGGATGCAATGAGATTTTTCTAATGCAAATGGTGGCGTTTTTGAACTCTAAAGAAAACGGGCAGAGTCCGGACAGGTTTGTCTTCAAAATTTAATAAACTAAATAGTAGAGAGCAGGAAATGAAAGAAAGATTGGTGAAACATATTTCTTAAGTTTACAGTTTTGTTTGTACCGTTTGCCTTGATGTTGTTGAGGAAAATTATATTACATGAAACTTTGGAAGCACAACAAGTTATGGCCCCACTTAAGTGTTTTTATTTATATTTTTTAAATGGATGTCTTTACCTTGCGACAGATTACAAACATAAACAGACAACCTTGTAGGTCAAGGTCATAGCCAGTCACCAAGTTGCAGACAAATAATTATAAGAAAAAAGTAAGCAAATGCTGGATTTATTTTTTTATTTCATTATTTCTTTTTTTTTTTTGGGGTGTTGACAAGTTAGCTAAACCAATAAGATAAAACAATGGAATCTGATGCAAGTAATCCCAGAGTTGAGAATTTAAGTTGCTATGATAGGTGCGTTTTGTAAAGCTGCAATATGCTATTAAAAATCTTTCCAATTTTTAGTTCTAATAAAGTTGATAAAGACTAGTAATAAGGTGAAAAAAGATACCTTGTTTAGTTGGGATCAAAGTATACAATGAAACAAAAATGGCGAAATGGAAAAACTCGGGAACAGCAAAAGGAAGATTGATGAAAGCCATTTGTTTTGCTGTTTTTTTTTTTAATAAAAAGACCATGACAGCGCTTAAATAAACCACGGCAAGAACCAAATTTTACATGAAAGAAAAACAAACAGTTCCTTAAAACTAATCAAAATTTTTGGGTTGATAGCAATTACAACTTTCTGGTACTTGCTTAATCCTCACTTTTCCTTTTCTTCTTCTTCTCTTTCTTCTTGCTGGGCGTCTCTGATTCTTCTTCTTCAGCATGCTTTCTCTTCTTTTTCTTCTTTTCTCCCGCACCGCCATTTTCCCCATCATTCTGCCCCTCAACATCCTCAGCTGCATGTTTCTTCTTTTTCTTTTTCTCTTTTTTCGCAGGCTCCACATCATCTGCATTTCCATTATCTGGGATAGCTGTGTCCTCATCATCGGCTTCCTTCTTCTTCTTTTTCTTCTTCTCTTTCTTCTTCTCTTTCTTATCTTCAACGGGAGCCTCCTCAGCAGTTTCCTCAGCCTTCTTGTTTGAAACTTGTTCTTCTAGATTAGCATTTGTCAATTGTCCAAGAGTCGAATCTGCTGCAGGGTTGTAAGTCTGCATGGAACATAAAGAAAATTACATTACAATCAACCAAAACGAAGGAGTAAGACCAAGCAAAGCATACAGAAAAAACTATCTTGCCTTTGCGGGAGTTATTAATGCCCCAGCTCCCTTCTTTTTATCCTTGTCATAGAATTCTATCTTAGGTTTGCCTTTAGCTGATCCAGCGGAACGACCCAATTCTCTGCCCTCAAGATTCCTTAACCGCGCCTCAAGCTACGGAAATAACAGGCTTCATAAGCAAATGGCTTTCAAATTAAAATTTATAACACAACAAAAATGAGAAAAACACTCACCTTCGCACGGTTCTCCAGCCCCATTGAATTGTCTTGGTTGTCACCAAGAGCATCGTATCGAATGGCCAATGCAGTTTTGGCAGCAAGTGACCGAGAGATTTTTCCTTTAAGTTTAGGCGCTGCCTGACCAATCAATGAAGCATGGTAGATAAGCCCATATTTGGGAGTGGCATGCTTAGTCTTCAGTGCTCTGAACAGTGCCTTCTCAGCACCGAGAATCTGAACCGTGCTGCCAGGCTGCTTTGCAAGATTCAACAAGCTACCCCCATGGGCAATGAGGCGAGCACCAACTAGTTCTCCAACTAAAGCGGTCAAGTTTGGAGCAATGGTGTTCATCCTGCTCTTCAAATAGTCATAAAGCTGAGCTCTGTACTCAGAAAGAGAGAGGACCTGATCACAGAGTTCCTTGATGTTAATCAAATCAAGGTCACTGACTTCAGTTCCCATAGATATCATAGCGGCTTCTTTCAATTCTGCCTCAACTTCCTCTGGCAATAACTGCATGGAATATAAGAAAGAAAACGTCATATGTCACAGGTCAATCACCATTAGCATGGTAAGTGATCTCTGAACAAAAAATGAATCACCAACTCTACCTCGGAGAAATCAAGCTTTGCAGCATTAACACGGTTACCCATCAGCTTCACTGTCTTAGCATAAAGAATGTTGTCCTGCACGATCTTGGCAAGTTCTGGAAAGTGCCAACCGTACCATTCTCGAACTCTCATTGCATACGTATTCAGCTCTTTATCAAGATCGTCAAGCAGACCAATGGCTTGAATGATCATGGTATCAACCTGCAACACAAATTATCACATTAGGTTTTCTTCGAAGATTATATATTATGATCATGTCCCAATTCCAAGCATATCAATAGAACACACCTTATCAGCACTGAACTTCAGCTTGTATCGAGATAAACTGTGAGATAAACCCAAACTCATTGGTGCCAAGTCTTGAACTGCTAGTCCAGAAATAAGTTCTGTCAACTGATTCCTCACACCTCTCATCAACTCCATAACAGCATTGTTGTGGACACATTCTACTTGCTGCAGGACATCAAGTAGTTTCACTTAAATAGATGATAATTAGTCATAACAAACCAATTTCTCTCATCAGAAACTTCCACATGCAGTGCTTAAATTAAAAACAGTTTCTATCAGTAAAATAAATGGCACACCAATTTCTCCTTAATGATGTTTCCAAGCTTTGAATCCGCCACAGCTAGTGTTTCGCCATCACAGTGAGCACGCAAGAACTTGCGAAGACCTTTGCTGGGCTTACTGTCAATCAACAAGGTCGCTGCTTCCAAAGCTTCTGATGTATTCTCAAACTTGGAAAAAGCTTTCAGCTTCACCACCTAAAGTCGGTTTCAAAAAGCAATTAAAACCAGAAGAAACTTGCAAAAAAAATAATGACAAGATGAAATAAAATGGTTCTGAGAACAAGACAGAAAAACTAAAACAGGATTAGATGATTCACATTTTCATAGCCCCATAATAGTTTCAACATCATTCCCCACAAAAACAAATCTTTGAGTCACATTTCCTAGACATCTTTGTTCTTGTCTGAGAGACAAGAGATAGAGAGAGTTTACCTGTCTCGCAGACTCGGCAGTAGAGAACTCTTTCCACAAGTCCTGCAGTACAAATCAAGTAAAAAAAATTAGAACCAAAAAATGTATATGTTAAAACTTGCACCCATAAAGTATGGCATTGAACTGTTATAAACAATAATAATAATAAAATAGAATAAACCTAAATTATTTTGGTAAGTAACAGAAAAACAAATTGAGCAAATAGAGAGTAAGTCGCATGTTTCATTAATAAATGCCACAAGCTAGCGTCTTTTCCCCCATTTGTGGTAACTAAACTGAAAAGCCTTGTACATACAAATGCAAAGTTGAAGCCTTTAAGGAAGAAAATTACCTCAACTTTGGAGAGCTTCCCTTCATCCAAAACTTTAAAAAGGGCGAAACCCGCCGGAGTCTCAAACAAAAGAAGCATTGTTTTCCGTTCCTCAAAATACACCTACAAAAGGTAGATAAACCCAAAAATCAATCACTTAAACCCCAGCTCATATTCCATAACTATTATAGCTGCTTCAATCACGTAAAACCCATAAAGCACACAAATTTGTACCCAAAAAACATCAGATACCCAAAATGAAAAAATGCCAGAGAAACATACAAACTCGGTTAAGCAGCAAAATATTTTCCAATATCCCATATTTCGCCATCGATTTTTCATAAAACCCAATATTCATGCAAAAGAAAAAAGAAAAAAAAAATACAGAGACATATACAAATGTGTAGAGAGAGAAGGGCTTGTTCACTGAACTGACAGTGATGCAAACCCTAGTTTTCGTGCCTGTTAACCACGTACCGCTGCGTTTGAGAAGGAGAGCTAAAGAGAAGAAGAGAGAGGGGACAAGGGTCTAGGGTTTAAAGATCCTTTGGAAACAATATATAGCGTCTACTGTATCCGTTTCGACGATGCGAATCGTTTTTGGTCGAAAAACTTCCTCTATTTTTTATTTTTATTTTTTTATAACTTTTGGTTTTGTTTTTCCGTTTTGGCCCCCTCATCCCTTTTTTCTTTTTTACTCTTCTCCTAAAAAATGTAATCCATTGATTTTTTTTTTTTTTATAATCCATCCCTGCTAAAATATTTGTTCTTAAATACATCCTTGTTCAAATACTTGTTTCTGATTCTTACAAACTTTTAAAATATTATATATAGGTTAATCATATAACTATATTTTTTAATTTTTATTATTTTTTTATTTGTTCATATGTTTTTATAAACTATAAAAATTTCTTTAAATTTGAACAACTTATTTCAATTTTATCTTTTATAGACTTTTTTGACTTAAAAAATATAGGATAAAATAAAAATACCATTGACCAAACCTAGTTTGTTTTTAGAATATATGATTATTCTTGAAAAATATTAAAAAATGTATTTTAAAATTTAAAAATTCATAAAACTTAAAGATCTTTTTTTTTTAAATTTGATTATTTTAGAATTTTTTTTATTTTTTAACATATAAAATATTTATCATAACTATTTAAGAGTAGTCATATTGTTTTGCCTAATTTTTTCTATTCATAGGGATGAAATTGAAATAAGTTTTTAAAATTTCAATAATACCTTGATAATTTCTAAAAAATATAAGAACAAATTGAAAAATAATTAAAACTATAAAGTACAATTATATATTCAACCCATAATATTATCAATAGGGCATCCACAAAAACATTTTTTCCCTAATTGGACTGCTTAAATAAAGTTTTCTAAATACGGCCTAATAAAACATCTTTTTCTCTCTCATATGTATCTTAAGTAGTTTTTTAGCTTGTTTGGTATACCGTATTGTATTGTATTGTATTATATTATATTGTATTATATTTTTTTATATATAATACAATATAATATAATGTGTCAAACATGTTCTTAATATCTTAATTTGGTGGTCAGCCAAAAAAAATGGTTTGGTAAACGTATTGTATTGTATTGTATTATATTGTATTATATTTTTTTATATATATAATATGATGTGTCAAACATGTTCTTAATATCTTAATTTGGTGGTCAGCCAAAAAAAATGGTTTGGTAAAAAAATTCTTCATTAATGTCTATTTTAACTATCCACCGTTTACGACCACAGCACACGTAACCAAAACATATGTATTGGTCCTTGTTTTTCTTCTCCATATTTTTTTTTTTCTGTATTCTTTATCATTTCTAATCGCCCACCAAAATAATTTTGGCAAATATATCTTTGTTCAAATTTTTACACAACCCTCTAAACTACTACGTTATCTAAGTTGCTCATCTGGAAATAATTTTCTCAATCCTGCGCTCTGAACATTTTCACCCTGCATTTTTCTCAACTGTTACTTTCTCATATTTGCCTTCTAATTAGTTTCTATATAATTTGTCAATTAAAATCTTTTTTTCTTCATTTATGTTCTATTTGTCAAAAGGCATACTTTGATTGAAGCATGCATTTTGCTCTAATGTATATACAAATATGGCATCCCACCCATAGAAAATTAACCTCAATCATAAGATTTAAAATAAATAATGTATATACAACAAGTATAACGTTGCTGCCCAATAAATTGTCTCTAATATCGAGCTCTATACAGTATGTTTGGCTCCATTAAAATACTACAGGGCTTCCTTTTTTCTCTCCCCCCGAAAGAAAACACTACTATGCTTGTTTATTCTAGGGACTCATCGTGTAATATATTTTTACTTTTTATTTATTTCGAATTGGAACATTATTGGTGAAAAGGAGTCGACTCAGTCGAGAAATTATTTTGCCTTCAGCCACCCAAAACCGTGTTAATTGGCAAGAAGGGCAATGATCACAAGTCAACAGGCATGGGGTGGGGCTAAAAGGGGTAAAAAAAAGAGTAAGAAAGAATAGAGAGAGGAAAAAAAAAAAAAAACATAGCAACCAATAATTTATGCTGTTCCATAATAGCAAATGTAATATACATCAACACAATAATAGAACTGGCTTGTGGTAAGAAAAACCAATGAATTACAATAAAAATTATTTTCTGAATTACTAATAGCTTGTTATGTTCTTCTTGTGAAGAGTACTTGCAAAGTTTATCAGAAAATATCTGCTATAACACCTTCATAGTTCAGTAATTTTACAGGAGAACATGCAACAACTTTTCAGAAGTGACGAGGGATTTTCCATGGCGACACAAGCAAATGGTTCATCAAATGTGGCCAACTTAAATGTGCATAATTACATTATCATGTGCGGTATGGTCCAGAAAAACAAGTGAAAAAGGAGGAAGAGAAAGGAAAGCTTCAAAGAAGAAAAATTGAACCTTTTGTACCCAAAAAAGAAAACAAGAAGAACAGTATACAACAGCTGCTGCTTCTCTTGTTACCACCCTCATCAGAAGACCTCTTTGAATCAGAATAGCACTCGTATGTATGAAAAAATCCAAATGATGTTTGAACCCGATTATGCTCGAAAAGTATAGTCCTTAAATCTATACACAGAAGATTTGAAGAGGTACCCCATTTATTCTAAATACGTTTGAATAGGTATCAATGGCCTATTATAAGCCTACGTATTTCACACAACTAACATTTTCCAAATCTATAAGAAAATGACTGTAGTATCTGTGCTTGGTTCTATATATGAAGTTTACTAAGCTCTGAACTTGCCTTTGACACGTTGTCTTGATCTTTATCTTTCTTCTCCACGTTTGGTAACGTTCCCTCTTGGCTGGAACTGGGCATTTTTCTTGGCGGAGGAGCAGAACATACAGGTACAACTGATCTAATTCGAACAGCTGGTGCCATAAAATTATGTCTCACTCCTCCAAGTTCCATTCTTTCAGGCATGGGTCTAGCTGAACATGAAGGGCTGCGTGTTCTCATTCTTGGTGGAGCAGGAAACTGCGCTGACAGATTTTGTGGCCTGACACCTATTGAATAAGTGGGCCCCAGGGTTCTGATCGTCACAGGAGGAACGCTGGACGATGGTCTCAAAATTCTCTGGGAACTCGCTCGAGGAGGATATTGGTGTCTTGGACCAAGCCTAGAAGACACAAAACCACTTGAATTTGGCAACTGTTGGTCGATTGACTCAAGTCTAGAATTGATCATGTGAGGGTAAGACCATTCAACTTGCGCGGTCTGATTCCCTTCTAGCTCGACATTTCTGGTACTTCTCGCCTCATCATCAACCCTATGCTTATCAGCCTCCTGAACTGGTTTCTGGACTCTTGGACTTGGTTCAGTATTACCGTTGCCAAGAATAAACGGGTCCGAAACTACAGGTGCTGAATACTCGGCTGATTCTTCCAGTTTTTCCTCCTGTATCTCTTGAATAGTCACTGTTGACCTGCCTCTAACTGTATCAGGGACAAAAGGGTCTGACATGCAAAGAGATGGGGCTGAGGTAGCAATTGTAATTCTAGGTCTTGCAGAAGCCGAGTCTTGATCCATTGTAGGAAAGTAGAGACAGTGATTGGGGTGGATCACTGATTGCATGAATGGAAACATCTGGGGAGCAGACCGTGTAGATTGTGAAACTGGAAACTGGAATAAGTGATGTTGAGGCTGAAACAATTGTTCTTGCTGCCACAACTGGTACATGGCTAATTCAGGGGGAAATCCGGTGTATGCCCAGCTATGGAATTGCATTGGCAATAAGCTTGAACTTTGCAAGATTGATTTGCTGCAGATGGGAATGCATCTCTGTTCTCCATGATGACGATCATTTTGTGTGGAACTCCTACTTTCTACGGGATGTAAACTTGCAAGTACACGAGCAATAGTAACTTGTTCCTGTTCTTCATCACCCTTAGATTCAATGGAAGGAGACAAAGATGAGCCACGTTGAGCCACTACATGGGGAACAACAAACTGTTACATATTTAGGCAATTCTCATTTATGAACCGGTAGATGGTTCACAAATGCTAGAAAGATTATTCCACAAAAAGGCGCAAGTGCAGAAACGACACATGCATTTTCCCAAAATAAATTTAGTATTGTATGGTTCATTCCAACAAGTCAAGACCTCTGGAAAAAAAAAAAAAGAAGAAGAAGAGGAAGAAGAAGAAGCTTACATCTTTTCAGGGCCGACCAAGCAGCCATGGCTGCATTCTTTTGAGCTTGTTTCTTGGTCCTTGCCGGTTCTCCACTAAAGCTCATTCCTGCTAACTCAACTGTACATGAGAATACAGGAACATGGCCTGGTCCTGATCGAATAGTGGTATAAACAGGAAGGTTCAACCCAGCTCTGTGAGCTGTTTCCTGAAGCAAGTTCTTATAAACTCCTGTTTCATCCTGTATTGGCACAATAGAACAAAAGTAATATATTAGTTAAACCAATTCACAACCTGTTACAAACTAGTCCGGGTTTGACAGAAGTTAAAAATTGAAGACTAAAGGATGCCAAGGAATGTCATATCATGATGGAGCATATTAGCATGTGGGATACATCATATGACAACAAGGGCCCAAAAGAAGGGAAAGAACTAATAATGATGGAATAAGTTTACTCGTATCTTTCCTTTTCCTGTTTTTCTGTCAACCTGCATTCTTCTAAGAAATCTGTAGTTGTAAATTGCAACTCTTCTTAACAAGGCAGACACATCTCCAGCGATATTTGCAAGCAGGTAGGATCAAAATGAGTTTGAAAAGGGAAGTGAAGAGAAGTGTGAATAGAATGCATTCCTAATCAATTTATCCGTATCTATATCAAGCTAGTAAAGAATGAAAAGGATCACCAAAAAAAAAAAGGAGCTATATAATTTTTCTGCTCACCAGTACTCTTGCGGCCAATGCTCTAGAAGGGCCTCTTTTAGCAAGTGTGTTCAGCGCTACTTCTGCCGCAGCATGCTCCGCCTGCCTTAGAGTGGAGCAAAAAGAAGGGCTTTCAAAAGTGTCTCCGTTGAAGTTCACGCTAGCTTTGAACCGAGGAGCATGATCCGGTCCTTCTCGGATGCATGAATAAGATGGCAAGTTGAAGCAGCTTCTTTGCGCTAACTCTTGCAGTTGGTTCTTATACATGCCTGCATACAGATTGCACTGAATTTCCGCATTTACATTTCAAATGCATCCCAACAAAGAGAAAATAAAACGAGCCACTGATGCTTCCATTTTATTTCTTTGAGCTAGAAAGTAGTAGATTGATTCACTAATTTAAATTCAAAAGTTGACCGAAAAACCAACAATCATTAAACTTCTCGAAACAAGTAGCTTCACTGCTTAAATTGACTACAGAGACCTCTTCTTTACACTGTACTCGAACAAATAAAATTAAGGAAAAGGCTACAAATTTCGATTTTACGAAATGCACCCAAATACTTGCACTTTTTAACTTGTTATCTTCTCTATTATACATTTTCTGAAAAGCCAAACAGAGCTACAATAGCAGAATAGCAAAATGCTCACATCAATGAATTAAAAACGCTCTCTTGACATAGCGACAAGACAAAAATTCGAGCTTGACCGTACCATTTAACAACAAAATACAGAATTAAATCAGCTCAATAATCAATTATGGGTTCCTTTCAGAATCAAATGTCAATAGTGAAAGACCCAGAGAGCCCAGGCAGACGAACCCAAATAATCACAAACAACTCAAAGGAAAAGGGGTTGGAAAGTTGAAGAAAGAAAGAAATCAAGTATAACCCCTTTTCCATCATTTTCTCGGCGATCAAACAGCGCCAAATAGCTAAAACAGAGCTAAACAATTAAAAAAAATCCAATAATCCCTATTAACGAGATCCAATTAATGCAACAACATCAACAAAACAAAACCCAAAAACGAAATTGAAAGGATTTTCTTTGAATATCAAACTAAGGAGGGAATACCGAGAAGGGAGCGAAACGAGAACGATCTGGGTAAGAGCTGAAAGAGATGAGAAGAGCACAAGCTCAGATTGGTGTCCCAGTTCAATTCTCCTCGATGATGCCGAAGGTTTTTCCCGAGAAAGTGATGGGGAAAAGTGGGGAAGGAAGAAGAAAGTGAGATATGGTACCGTAAACGGGGTAAAAAAATTTACGCCATTTTTATAACTCCCTCGAGTTGCTCACAGTCGCATCTGCTGACGGAAGCGAAATTAACGATGAAAGAAGCAGCTGTTTAAGAGTTTAGTCGTTTGCTTGCACTTTACACTGTGATCTGGATATTGGCACATAAAGGCTACACACACCAAAACGTTGTCGCAACGTTGGCGCATAAAGGTTACACTCACCAAAACGTTGTCGCTTAATGACATTCACCTTTTTTCTGTGTGCAAATTGCTCGGTCGACCCTAGCTTTTTTAAAAAGATGTAATTTGATTTTTATTTTTTTTATTTAACTAGATCTAACTGATAACAAAAAGTGTAATTTAATCTCTAACAGTTTAGTTTTAAACAATTTGACCACTTTATTAAAGGTATTTTAGTAAAATTTTTAATGTATTTAAAAAATTAAAATTAAAACATAAAAACAATAAAAAGGTAAAAAAAAATACTCTAGAAAAAGAGTTAAAAATATCCCAAAAAAACAAAAAAAAAATCTAACGTCTCTCTACCCTTTCGTCCAGCAAAATCAACACTTTATATATATTGTTGATGCTAAAAAATAATCAACAATGAACTTCACAATAATTCTCATAATTACTCACAGTATATGCTATTTGATACAGTAAAAATAGAGAAAAAGTAAATAAAAAATAAAGACATAACTTATAATGGTTTACTCTAAAATGAGCTATGTCCACTATAGTATTTCTTTTTTCTTTCTAGCATTTGAACAAAAAATAATTAGGAGGAGGAGGACATAAGTTATCTGGAAATGCAATGATCCAAGGTCCAACCTCTATCTGGTCTCCCTCTCTTCCTTATATAGCCCTGAGGCCTCATGGAGGAGGGATCAAAATGAGGATAATGAAAGCAGAAATCCTCGTGTTTTGTGCCAACTTAAATATGTGTGCAGGGTGCACTGCACGCTTAAAAGTGCCTCAAATTTGCGCTAATGGCCTCATTTGTAGGCGTATTGTCTTGACCGTTGACCTCACTCCTATTCTTCTGCCTATCTCGAAGTGAGGGTGCACTAAAAGGCATGAACCATGCGGCCTTTTTAATCTTGACCCTTGCACATGGACGAGCTTTGAGAGCTACCTCGACTTTGACCCTACCTAGGCCATGCTACCACGTGGGCTTAGGCAGTCAAGATATTCTACAACATATATATATTCTTATTTTGATTTTCCTGGCTTTTAATGGAACTGCAATAATTTTTTCCCCATCTAGGATGCGTAGAGGGGATTTTTTCTCTATCCAAACAGAAAAAAAGAAAAGAAAAGAAAATGTTGTAAAACTTTAATATTTGTAATTCCCAACAATCTTAGAACTCAATAATTTTTACACAAAAAAAATTTTTAAGCGTACCTTGATTCATAGCTTCAATTTTCAAAGAACTTTAGAACAGAAATTGTCAGAGAAGAAGAACCCAGTTTCTCTCTCTAAACCCACAAATTCTTTTCACGTATTTTTCTGATGGAGATAAAGAATACAAATTGATTGGGTGGAGAGAGGACTAGACTCCTATTTATAGACCCTCAATAGGTGTCTTTCCATCAAAGCACATATCTCTTCAGATATAGACACATCTTTTAATAAGAGTTGCAACCCCTCATAGCCAATAGAATTTTAGCATTTAAATAATTATAAAACTAAATAAATAAATAAAATCTGATAAATTTTATAGGCCTTTAATTAATTATGTGGGCCATAATTCTAACATTCTTCTACTTGGCCTATATAATATTCATTTATTAGTTTAATAATGCTATAATGTGCACAACAATATTATGCTAAATCTTCTTAAAATTGGCTAATACTCTACATCATAATTAAATAAAGATTCTAAAGTGAGTCATGGCGGTTGTACATTACAATTTAGTGTAGTCCCTTTCATGTACTACAACATTAGACATCTATTTAACATGATTCATAATTGAGAGGTATAATAATAGTCCACTTTAATGTCTTCGTTGAGACTATCATGTCAAACATTAATTTATAACAATCATGTATACAAAAATAGAAAACATGATATATCGGGAACATAATAAGTGAGCTCAAAGTGTCATATCATTAAAATGAAATAAAACATAATACATAACCATTAATAACGTCTAATAACACCCATACGCTCAACACGTTTAATAAATGTCTTAGGCGGTAATCCTTTTGTTAAAGGATCTGCAATCATAAGATTGGTGCTAATTTGTTCAATTGACACTTTACGTTTCTGAACTTTTTGCTTAATGACTAAGCACTTAATATCCATACGTTTCGCACCTGTAACACCCCTATGTGGGGGTTAACAGTTTTAAATAAATAAAAAAAAAATTTAAATTTTATATTATTTAAATCAATTAAACAATGCCCATGGGTCTTTAAACAACAAGAAAAATAAAAATAAACGTTTTAAATACAAACCACAGTTTTTAGTGTAGCACCAAATATATATAATTACAGTCATCATCACCATAGTACAATTCCCAAATAACTTAACACAGCCATGAAACAAAATAATACAACTCTTACATGTTGTAGATAAGTTACAAATAAACAAGGTCTTCTAACACGAAAACAGCAGGATTGTTTTCGCCTATTCCTCTTCAGATATGTTGCACTGAGTTCCACCTGAGATATGAAGATATGATAGGGATGAGCATCGACATGCCCAGTAGGGAAATCATGACTCACCTTATGGTTTATCCATTACCACATTAAAAACTGCATGGTTAGTAGGTTACATCATATTCCAGATTATGAGGTTTATTATGATCACATCTTGTGGATATCATAGTTAATCATTACCAAGTTTCATAATTACACAAATATTACCAATCATCATTGTTCTTAGGTATCCATATTAAATAGAGTATCACTCAACTCATCGAAACCCAAATGGGCGTACTTGATCACCTTATAAACATTTCAAGGGTGTTCCGGTGAGGGGACATCAAGCCCCGAGTCCTCACCAAATCGATTCCTGTACAGTGTGTTCTGGGACTTTCAACCCAAGGAAGCGTCATCACCTTCCCCCTATTTTTCCTTTTAGGGTATTCGTGCCCAAGGACGTAACCGTCGCCCTTTTTACATCTCACTATTCCTTTGTATTCAATTTATATTTATAGAGTCAATTTCCTAACCATGCTTCTCAATTTATAACATATGTCAAATCATTATATTTATCGCTATACAATATACATATTTTACAACATAAAACAATCAAATTTAATTTACTAAAAACCTCACAAAAGATGAGTAATAGAATCCCTACCTTCAAAGCTTAACAACAAACTTCTATTCTCGGAATTAATTAACGTTAGCTCCACACATCCTTGACCCTAAGGCATGCATAAGGACAATTAAAACTAAAGCACAACGTATAATCACATTCATAAGTGAATTATGTGTAAACCCGTCTACTAGTGCCATTAAAGTATTTTTATGCAATTGTTCTTTAAATACCGAGTAAACAATTTTTATCTTAAACGCAATATAAAATACATACAAGCAATTTTTATGTTTTAGTCTCTAATAAGAATTCATAAATCATTTAGGATAGTATTGGAAAGGTTGTAAGACATTAAGAGACTAGAAGGTGAGCAAAGTTGGGTTTTTGGTTCAAGTTAACAGCTAGTATACTATGGCAATTTGGTGGTATACTTTTGTAAAAAGGCGGGTTCACTATCTACAATTAACACACGGGTTAACAGGTGGTTTACTTAAGATAGACGGGTGGTTTATTACCACTGGCAGGTTTACTAGTTTCTAATCCGAAAATTGAAAAATTCATAGAAATTAAAATACAACTCCGATTTAGGCTCATGATAGCTCATTGGAAAGCTTAGGATGTCTACTTTTTAAATATGTAAACCAATTTACAAAATTCATTTTCATTTAACTCCAGAATTTTAAGAAATAGCCACTGCCCATAGAGGTATTATAAAGTTTATGGGATGTCAAATTTTTCTTTAACTTAAAGCATATTATCCTTGTTTAAAATCTCAAAACCATTCCAAAATATGTAACATGCATTATATAATCACAATAAACATATTCTCATGAGTTTTATACCAAAATCATTATCAAATTATATCTCTAGCCTTTCTTGTAAATAATGATGAAAACATGCTTAAATTTGCTCTTTAAGCTCAAAACATTAGAACATCAATCTTAAAGTTATGGAAACCGATTTTAAACATTCCTAACATGTTTCTAACATTGTCATCAAACCAAAATAAAAGTTGGTTGTAGGTTGTAACTCAAGACTCAAGTTTTTGTTCATAAATGTTTAAGGATGCATGTTAACATAACTAGAAATTTGCATGAATTTTGAACACGAAAATTATGCATTAAACATGGAGAAAATACATACTAAAAACTAAGTTTAGATTAAAGAAAACCTACCTCAAAACTTCTTTGAAAAGCACCAAAGTTCGGGTTAACAATCAAGCTTGAATTAACTCTAAAACCGCCTCGATCATGGTTGGGAATTATAATTGTCTTGGCCACAAAGAGAGCTTTGTGCTCTATGTCTTTAGTTAGAAATTTGAAGTGAGAAAGGGAGAGAATGAGAACTAGAGAAGAAGGTGGTGATAGTTAAATAAAAAGATATCAAAATGCTTAAGAGGAATGGGATGTTTACGGGGGAAAGTTGTAAGAAGAAACAAAAGAGTCTTAAAGGAAAATATCATCTTGTCTCCCATGAAGATTTTTAGCAAATCATGCCAACATAATTGAGGGGACAATTGGAGTGAATTATAGAAGAAGATAAGGAAATAATTAAAGAGGTGGTTGAGAAAATATCTCCATGTCTTCTATGAATTGAGGGAAAATAATTCAATGTCCCCTTCGGATACCTTTAGCAAAATAAGAAGAAGGCTATATAATTGAGCAATAATTTAGGGAGACAAGATTGGTAGAAGTAAGTGTTGGTAAATTTTGAATGTTTCTTAGGAAGACTTGGTAAGAAAATACTAAAGTGGTATTTTTTTTTTTTTTTAATGATCATAAACAACTTAGTAATTTTAAATAGTCACATTTTATTCATTAAATTTTACAAAATCATGCCCGTTAAAAATACGGGTGTTACAGCACCATCAGAATACGTGTCGTTCTTGGCAAAGAAGACTGCTGCGGCAATATCACAATAAATTTTCAGCGGCCTAGCTATACTGTCGACAACTCCAACTCTTGAAATAAAATTTCCCAACCATAAACCATGACTTGTGGCCTCAAAGCATGCCACAAACTCGGCCTTCATAGTGGAAGCAGTAATGATGGACTGCTTCACACACTTCCATAAAATTACTCCTCCGACCAAAAGGAACATAAAACCGAATGTAGATTTTCTACTGTTGGCACATCCAGCAAAGTCTGAATCTGAGTAACTGATCATTTCAAAATGATCACATCTTCTATAAGCGAGCATATGGTCCTTTGTTCCTTGCAAATACCCGAGAACTTTCTTTGCAGCTTTCCAATGGTTTATTCCTGGATTACTTTGATATCTTCCCAACATCCCAACAACAAAACTAAAGTCGGGTCTGGTGCAAGTTTGAGCATTCAACAAGCTACCAACGATAAATGCATAAAGAATGTTTTTCATTTGTGCTCATTCCAATTCATTCTTTGGACATTGCATATGACTAAATTTGTCCCCCTTTTGAATCGAAACTATACATGCTGAGCATTTGTCCATCTGAAATATTCTCTAAAACTTTGTTGATATAGCCTTTCTGAGACAATTTCAACAATCCTTGTGATCTATCACGGAATATTTCAATTCCTATCACATAATTTGCCTCACCCTTGTCTTTGATTTCAAAGTTTTTAGAGAGGAATTTCTTAGTTTCATGTAATAAACCAAGGTTGTTATCAGCAAGCAAAATATCATCAACATAAAGGACTAAGAAAATAAACTTGCTCCCATTGACCTTCATATATATACACCAATCAACAGTGTTCTCCTTAAATCCAAATAAAGTAATGATATTATTAAACTTAAGATACCATTGTCAGGAAGCTTGTTAAGTCCATATATTGATTTCTTTAATTTACACACAATGTGTTCCTTTCCTTTAATTGAAAAGTCTTTAGGTTGGTCCATATGGACTTCTCCTCTAAATTTTCATTAAGAAAGGCGGTTTTCACATTTATTTGATGAAACTCTAAATCAAAATAAGCCACCAATGTCATAATAATTCTAAGTGAATCTTTCTTAGAGATCTGTGAAAAAGTCTCTTTATAGTCAATTCCTTCTTTTTGAGTAAAACCTTTGGCAACAAGTCTGGCATTGTACCGTTCAATATTGCCTTTAGAGTCACGCTTGGTCTTAAAGATCTATTTACACCCGACTCTCTTGTAACCTTCAAGCAACTCAACAAGGTCCTAAACTTGATTTTGATCCATCGATTTTAACTCATATTTCATAGCATTGAGCCACTTGTCAATATCCATACTTTCCATGGCTTGTGAAAATGAAACTGAATCTGAAATCGGATCATTATCGATTTCCAAGTCAATTTCAGACTCTTGTAGATAAACCACATAATCATCAGGAACAACAGATCGTTTTTCTCTTTGAGATCTTCTTAATACTGTTTCTTGTGGTTCAACTACTATTGGTTCATCGAGTACAACTTCATCGTGAAGTGGTTGACCATTCACTTGTTGTTCTTGAACATTGTTAAGCTGGACAACAATGTTAGGAACAATCTTGGAAGTTACAGGTAGAGGAAGTTCTACCCTAACTTCTTCAATGACCACATTACGTGATTCTCTACTCCCACTAATTTCACCATTCTCGATGAACCTAGCATTTCTAGATTTTACTATTCTCATACTATGGGTAGGACAATAAAATTTATACCCTTTGGATTTTTCAGAATAACCAATGAAAGAACTACTAGTCGTCTTAAAATCCAATTTCTTTTCATGTGGATTGTAAATTTTCACTACTGTCGGGCAACCCTAAACATGCAGATGCCTTAAACTAGGTTTCCTTCCCGTCCACATCTCAAAAGGAGTTTTCAGCACTGCCTTACTAGGAACCCTATTCAGTATATACACGGCGGTCTTTAATGTGTGCATCCACAAAGATAAGGATAAATATGAATAACTTAACATGCTCCTAACCATATCTATTAATACATGATTACGCCTTTCTGCTACACCATTTTGTTATGGTGTACCTAGCATAGTGTATTGCGCACATATGCCTCGCTTTTCCAAGAATTTAGCAAATAGACTGGGACATTGCCCTGACTCGTCATACTTTCCATAGTATTCACCACCTCTATCTGATTTTACAATTTTCACCTTTTTAGCTAATTGTCTCTCAACCTCATTAATAAATACCTCAAGGGCTTCAATAGATTGAGATTTTTCATGCAATACATAAAGATAACCATAACGTGAAAAATCATCGATAAAAGTGATAAAATACTTTTCTCCACTAAAGGATGGAGTATCAAAAGGTCCACATATGTCGGTATATATGAGTTCAAGAAGCTGTGTACTTCTTGTAGCCCCTTTCTTAGTATGTTTAGTTTGTTTTTCTTTAATGCAATCAATACATACACCGAGATTAGTAAAATCTAAATTCGAAATAATTCCATTCTTCACTAATCTCTGTATTCTTTCCTTGGATATGTGACCCAAGCGTTTATGCTACAAGTAAGCAGAGCTTTCATCAACTAAACACCATCTGATTCAAATACTTCAATGCATGGTTAACAAAGTTTCAGCAAAAAGATTATCAAGTTTTAACTTATATAAACCATCATAAAGGATTCCAGAGCCAATAAAACTATTATTTTTATATAAACTAAAAGATTCAAATCCAAACTTACAATAAAATCCTGCTACATCAAGTTTTGATAAAGAAACTAAATTGCGAGAAAAAGTAGGTATATAAAGAGTTTGGTATAAATCAAGATAATATCCAGTATCTAATATTAAGCGATAAGTGTCAATATCTTCCACTGGAGCTTTATCTCGATTCCCCATGTAAATAAAACTCACTTGCTCTTATGGGTTGGATCGTAAGGAATCCCTACATTGTATTAGAAATGTGAGTAGTTGAACCTGAATTAATCCACAAAGTATTATAAGGAACTTCAGTTAAATTTGATTCAAAACAAACTAAAGCACAAGGCTTACTTTTCTTTTCGAACCAAGTCTTACGTTTCTGACAATCTTTCTTTAAGTGCCCAAATTTGTTACAAAAATAGCACTTAACAATGTGTTCCTTCTTGTGGATTAGAGTTGACTCATTCATGTTATGCAACTCTTTCTTAAACCCTTTCTTCTTGTTCTTTTTAGGCTTATTTTTAGTGTTATTTTTAGCCTCTTGATTCACAAAATGAACGGAATGAGGTTTCTGATTCTTGAATCTCGTCTCCTCTTAAACAAACATACTGGTCAATTCATTAATATTCTATTTATCTTTAATTGTGTTATAGCTCATTTGGAATGGACCATTTTGTTCAGAAGAAAGCGAGTTGAGAATGAACTGTACTAGAAAGTACTCATCCACAGACATCCCCAAAGACTTTAATTTTGCTGCTATATTTGTTATTTCAAGGACATGCTCATGCATAGTACAAGAACCATCAAATTTCATGTTAGCTAATTTAGCCATTAATGTACCAGCAAGAGACTTATCAACAGTTTGAGAGCACTCTTTCATAAGTTTCATAAATTCCTTAGCACTTTCAGTCTTGGAAAGAGTACTTTTAATGTTGTTTGCTACTGTCATTCGCATGAACATTAAACTTAATCTGTTTGACCTTTCCCATACTTTATGAAAAGATTTCTCCTCCTCACTACTATCATCAATAATAATAGTGGGTTCCTTATCTTGAAGTGCTAAATCAAGATTCAAGACACCTCAGTAAAATTGGACTTGTTTGCACCAATAAGAGAAATTCAATTCATTAAATAGGGGAACAGCTAAAACATGCGAATGCAGAGAAATATGAACAGATACTGCAAATATGCAAGAAACATTAATACATTAATGCTTTGAGATAATCACATAATTAGATTCAAACTTAAGACAATAATTGTATATCATAGTTCTCCTTTGGGTGACACTAAGACATACAAACTATAAATGATGCTAATTAAAAAATAAAAATTTAATTTGGTAATCATAAATATGACTAGTAAAAATGCTTGCTATCTTTGGATAAACAAACAAAAATAATAGGACATATTAATTACTAACTAATATATTCATCAATTATAAAGAAAGCTAATCAACCTTTGGGCAATTCCTAAGTTCTTATAATTGATGAAATTCAATAACCCATGATCTATAAATCTCATCTCAATTATAAGCATCAAAATTTATAGGTTATTGAATTTTTATTTCTGAATTTAAAAATTACTGAGCTTTAAAGTTTGGCCACTTTGGTGACTAACAAACTACAATTATGCAATTTTAAAATTAGAAACAATAATTTTCATTTGTTTCATGAAATAAATGACCGCATCTATATCACTTGATTCATTATATGCAGCCATTGTAAATCATTAAAACAACCCATATTATTATTATAAAAGCATCACATATCCAACATAATATGCACAAAATTAGGTGTAGAAACTCAGTGAGTACAATGCTTTTATTTCGATTAGCAAACACACATATGACAACAAAAACCATAAATAAACATTGATAATCGAATATGTACAATTGCCATCTTAAGAAATCATTTTACTAATTCAATTTCAATATATAAATAAACTTCAAGGCGATAAACATAGATGGACGTTCAATGGCAGAATAATATTATTTTGAAAAGCATTTACCTAAGAAGTAAATATAATAATTCACCGCTAAGATACAGGTGTAATAAATGCATTCGAACTCTTTGTTTGACCATTGCAATAATTTCTTTAATTTTTTTAACAAAATCGCTTTTGCGATTTTCTTTCTTTTATGCATATGTGATTAACGTATATAACCAACGCACATACATGAAGCCATTATGTATAGATACCAAAGCACATGAATTTAATATATACATATATATATATGTATATATATACAAAAACACATACACAGTTTTAAAAGTAAAACTGTTGCATGATTCAAATAAAACTATGAGTTCCAAAACCTAATGCTACGATACCACATGTAAAACTTTAATATTTGTAATTTTCAGCAATCTTAAAACTCAATAATTTTCACAACAAAAAAAAAAAATTTAAAACGTACCTTGATTCATAGCTTCAATTTTCAGATAACTCTAAAACAGAAATTGTCAGAGAATAAGAACTCAGTTTTTCTCTTTAAACCCACAACTTATTTTCACGTATTTTTCTGATGGAGAGAAAGAATACAAATTAATTGGACGGAGAGAAGACTAGACTCCTATTTATAGACCCTCAATAGGTTTCTTTCCATCAAGCACATATCTCTTCAGATATAGACATATCTTTTTAAATATAGACACGTCTTTTAATAAGAGTTATAACCTCTCATAGCCAATAAAATTTTAGCATTTAAATAATTATTAAACTAAATAAATAAATAAAATCTGATAAATTTTATAGGCCTTTAATTAATTATGTGGGCCATAATTCTAACAAATGTCTCACGCAGTGTTCCAAACTGCTCAATCATGCCCATCAACTCTCAGCTCCCTATAAAACCCAAAGGCTTGCCATCTCTTCCAAAACCCAAACCCAAACTAACGGGTCCTACCCAGCCTGTGGTCTGCAAAATCTGGAGAGATCTGGTGATGCCGATGCTGATGCTAGTGAGGGTCTTGGCGTCTTCGTCTTCTTCAACTATGGAGGGCGAAGATTCCATGGCTCTATTAGAGAGGTGCTTCGTGGCACCGCTAGCTCTTGGGTCTTCAGGTTCGATTATGAAGGGAGGAAAGTTCGGTGCAGTGACACTCAAGAATCCAAGCTCGATTTATCTCAACAGCAAGCTAAGTCTAATCCTGAGGTCAGTTTTTTCAAGTTTTTTTGTTTTTTTTTTCCTTCCTTCTCAGATCTAAGACATTTTTTTTGTTAGCAGAGCATATAAGGAAGAAGAAAATGATTTAAGGAAAAAAAAAAAGGCTAAATGATCTTTAGTTTTTTGTGAAATTAGGATATGGCATTTTGAATGGTTTATGTTTTGATGAGTGGTTCAATGTTGAATCTGAAACAGAAAGAGAAAAAAAATTGAAAATCCGTAAGCTTTGAATGTTGGGATTGAATATATCCCATAATGAATGATTTTCGTTTGTTTTTTTTTCTTTTTTTTTTCCTCTCATTTTTTTTCGTTTTATTTTTTTTATTTTTAATGTTAATGTTAAGGATGTTGACTTATTTAGGGGTATTATAGTTTTTTTTAAATTATTTAAAGGGTAATTTAGTAATTTTGGTTTAAAAATAATGTTTAAGGCTTCGTTTGAGAAATAAGTAGGAATTTAAGTTTCAACTTACTACAATGTGAAGTTCTTACATGTTATAGTGCTAAAGTTTTAACTTTAAATTATAACTTACTTTTCAAACTAAGTGAAACAAGTTGGAACTTTAGGTTATAACTTGCTACAGTATAAAGTTCTCATATGTTATAATAAAAAGT
This sequence comes from Artocarpus heterophyllus, assembly GCA_025403435.1. Classification (NCBI taxonomy): domain Eukaryota; kingdom Viridiplantae; phylum Streptophyta; class Magnoliopsida; order Rosales; family Moraceae; genus Artocarpus; species Artocarpus heterophyllus. Next base: position 5,109,562 of record CM046338.1, on the reverse strand, counting down.
AAAAGTTTGCACAATATAAAACTCTTATATGCTATGGTATTTAAGTTCTAACTTACTCTTTAAACTAAGTGCAAAACTTTTTTCCGTTCAAAATTAAACGATTGGGGAATAAATTGCACCTTTTGTTAATTGTTAGACCCAGTTAAATATAACAAGTTTGGGATGAAATCGTGCATTTTTAAAAGAATTAGGGACGTAAGCAATGTACCACTTTTTTTTTATCTTTTTAAGTGGCCTTTTTTTCTATTTTTTAATAAAAAAAATAAAATTAAAGGAATATAAGAGAGGGTATAAAATGGTTATGTACTAATATACTCTCGGAAGGGATAAAGTATTTTAATATAGTCGTAGAGATAATTTAGTGGTAAATTCACACTCGACTTTATCATAATATGTAGAGTTTGAATGCCTCAAAGTTTTAAAAAAAGGTATTTTTGTATGGCATATAAACTTTTGTATTCGACTCCCGTGTCCTCTTATTCATATCCCACCAATAAAATTGTGGTACGTCAATAAAAATGTCATGTTAATTAAAATATTAAATCACTAATTATGTTGATTAAACTATTTTAATTTATGTGACATGATCCTATTAGGAGACAGGTAAGGGAACAAAAAAAAAAAGACATATAAGCTAAATCCTAAACTTTTCGCAAAATAAATCAACAAGCCCACACTTGTCATCAATGATGAGGTGTTCGAATTTTAATACCAAATTTGGGAAGAAATTGCAGTGGTATTGAATTAGTAGTGTAAATTGCCATCTTATTTAGTAACTATTAGTGTCAATATTAATGTTATATTTGACCCTAAAAAACACAAAAATAATGTTTTTGATATTTATTTTATTTTATAATCTATTGCATAAGAAAACTTTAAATGTTATATATACTTGTTCTCATAATTATTAAGCTTTAAAACTTGCATAAATAAAATTTTGATTTTAGAGTAATTTAAAGATAATAATTTTTTTAACAATTATATAAAAAATGGTCAATACAAATATCAATATTAATTAAATGCTATATTTGACATTATATATAACATTTATCAAATTCAGCGGAAAAAATAAAATATTATATTGAAGAATGATTTCCTTATCTAGTGTTAAAATTTTTCGCTTTAATTATTTTTTTTGAAAAAAGTTATAAGGCCTTAGACATGCATCTAATTATGTTAGTCCCTAGAGGTCTTATTAATTTTTCACTACTTTTTTTTTTCTTCTATTTTCTTTCTTCACAAATTACTAGTTCTTAGTTCGCTTGTCAATCTTTGACTCTTTGTTATCAGAAAACGTTAATTTCCTTTTTACTACTTTGTTGGAAAAATTTTATTTTAAAAGTACAAAATATTTAATATACGATCTTATTGTGCTTTGTCGTAGAAATAAAGTTGACTATACACCCTTTTTTTCCCAACGATTGATTAGATAAGTTCAACATTTTTTAAAAAAGTATCTTAATACAAATTTATTGAATATGGTCATTTTATAAACCTTTAAAATAGTTTCCAGAACCTCAAGACAAGCAATTCTCAGGTGCAAAGGCCGTCATATATCGGCCACCATCAAACAAGCACCGGTGATTTGTTTGCTGAAATGTCCTCAATATGGTGGGTCCAGATTCTTCAATTTTCAGCATCGCCAAGCATTTGACAGCATCACCAAAAGTTTGGAAAAGGGCATCTGGTTTCATCACAAGATTTAGCACCTCTGAAATGAAACGTCACTGAAGAAAGAACATAATTTGCCGTCAGTTCATAACGAAGTTCGAATTTCCCTAATGGTCTTTGCAGGGGACGCAATCTGTTGTACACCACAAAATGCTCCGCCATTTTTTGTTTAAGAATGCTGTACAAGCTCTGGACAATGTAAGAGTGAGGGCTTCCCGAATCCACAACGAACAATTCTGGTTTGATATTGAGACGCATTTAGTCTATGCTCATGCCTAACACTTCGTTCACAAAGTATCTTACCATGCTGCGCACCAAAGGCGTCGCTTGGACCCTGCTAATTGGCCCTCCTATGGTTGCATCGTTTTGAAATGTAGCGACGTCGGTCTGTCAAGTGGCGGTAGGCAGTAGGAGAAGCGCTTTTGAGTCTGGTCCAGTAGTTGAACCAAGATAGAGTTTTTCCCTAATCCTAGCCCCATAATTCCTGCTACCAGATTTTTGGAATCACCAAATGTTATGTCCACATTGTCAAGGCCACAACCCAATGCCAAACTGGGTTACTTTGCCGTGGTTGCGCAACTATTGGTTGGGAATGCAAAAGAGTCTGTCAATACCATACCTTGAGTGCTGCTTCCAAGGCAGTAATCAATTTTGTAGCGGCAAAACCCTTGTTGGTCACAGAGTTTGTGAGTGCAAAGAGGGTGATTGCAAAGCAAATGGTGGACAGATTGGGATTGCGTGTATTTGAAGCTTCTAGTACGGTCTAGAGGAAAACAACGGCGACATCCTTCGCATTGCACCAACCAGAGGTCGCTTCCCAAATCTATCATTGCGTAGGTTGGGAAGGGTTTTGAGCCAATGGAAACTTGCGCCATGTAGTGCCCGATCGGAGTGCATTGCACTGAGGATTGCAATACTATTGACTTGGGTGCTAATTCTTTCGCCAAATTTGCGATTGAGTTAGCTGAAGTCAGAGCTGAAACGCTACATCTCACGATCATGGCATGCTGTTGGAGATGAAGAGCATGAATTTTGAATATTTCAACCAATTTGTAGTGTGTCTCTTCTAGATAAGATTTTTGGGAAGTAAAGATGCAATCGGGATGAGGCTTATGTTCAAGCTATGGGTTCCAATGGGCATGGTGGTTATTGTGAGCATGAAGATGAACAAGGCTAGTAAAATTTTGCTTATAATTGGTATGTTAGAGATGGTTCTTGGAGCCATATATAATTTTTGTTCTTTGTTTTGTGAGAGGTAGATGTATTAGTTTTTTGATCATGTGTAGATGTATTAGTTATATATGTATATATAAAGATACAAAATAGCAATTAATTATTGGGGATTTGGCTAGATTACAACGTGGTGCTGCATAAAATCTGCACTTAAAAATCTCTTCAAGAGGGATTAATTAATTTCTTTTGTTACGTTGTCTTCAATTAAGCACAATACATCTTATAATATGATCGTTAGACACTATTTAAGATAATAAAAATTGAAAAAAAAATTGAGTCCGCAGAATGATATTGGTATAAAGCTATGGTTTTGCAGTCATGCTAACGGTCTATCTAATAAATCCCTTTTTATGCACTTGATAAATGGTTCAAAAGATATGAATAGATTACATGAATCTGCTTTTTTGTGACTTGGGAGATATGAGAGTCTAAGCCACTTTCTTTAAAATCAGCTTCTCACCCAATAAGTACTCTGACTAGCTGAAGGAGTGCACTGTATTATCGAAACTGTGTGCAGGAAACGATTCATAACACATTTTCACTACTTTTAAGAAGTATCACTACTTTTAAGAAGTAAGTTAGAACTTAAATAATGTAATATGTGAGAGTTTTACACTATAATAGACTATTGTAGTATATGAAAGCTTTAAACTGCAACAAGTTGAAACTTTTATTTCTCAAACAAAGTCAATAAACAAGTGTTTGAACCAAAAATATTTTCATTTTTCAAACATCTTAAGTTAAATCCGAAAGAACTATAAAAATAACACATTTGCATTTTCAGTGGTATACATGTTTACGGCCATCATTTATGCCCCAAAACCCCATAGTTTCACCGTGAGATTCATCCTAAGCATCATTATATTCATAAAGGAGTTTTATCTTGGACATCTTCAATAAATGTACATGGTTTTTCTTTTGTAACGTCTCTTTAAGTTATGAGGAGATTTTGCCAATTTAATATCTCTTTAAGTTATGAAGCATCTATCAAATTAATCCTTATCAAAAGAATAGTCGCAAAACCTTTTAAACCAATTTGTTGAACGTGAAATAACTTCATACCATTTTATCGCTTTTAAAAACTGCAGAACAAAACAAAAATCATAGATATCAAACTTTATTTATAAATTTGATTACAAAGCTTATTATAACTATTTACTATTCCACATTATCGATATCAAAGCCCATCAACACTCATCATCAATATGATCATAGCATCAACCAACAATATATATATATCCAGGATGTGTTTGTTTGGTAAGATAGTTGGATTGAAACTTTAGACTTCGTTTAATAGGAGGGATGGAGAGAGTTAAAGGGATAGAGAATAAGAAATATGAAGAGAATTATAGTAATCCTTTATGTTGTTTAGTAAGAGGGATAGAGAATTAAAAGAATAGATATATAGATATATGTTTAATTATTATATTGTTTTTTTATCATTTTATATTAAATTTTTTTAAGAATAAAATAATCTTTTTAAAGCTGTAAGGAATAGATTATATGGATCCCTCTACTAATACAAAATGGCAGGCTCGGAAGGAGAAGGTCTCTCTCCACCTCTCCCGTCTCTCATTCTCTCCCTTCAACCGATCAAAGAATTGGAGCTCCCCTCCCTTCCTCTCCCTCCCTCCTACCAAACATACCCTTAGTTCCAACTGCTTTCTTGTCTATTTCCATAATATTCAACTTCAACTTCGTATGACCTTGCCGTTTTATATCTCCTGGCAGCCTCGTAGCAATCCATGATCACCGGCTGACCAGTGCTGCTACTGATCGGGTACGTCATAACGCACGGTTTCGGCTTCACACATTCATTGCTATTCTTAACCTACGGATTCGGCTTCACATATTCACTTCTGTTCAAATTTGGTCCATAAAACTACCTAAAAAATTCAGGCCTCTTCAATATTTCTGACCCATAACCACGCGGCTTCACAGCTTCAGTACAATTACTGATCTTCAAATTCCACCCGTACGGCTTCGTAGAATCAGTACTCCTTGGACCCCCTTTCTGATAGTTACCCAAATCCTCCTCATGATCACTGCGGCAAACCTTAGGACTTGGCCTAATTGTTGGCTCATGCCAAAACACATTCCCATGCCAATCGCCCGTCCCCGTCCTCGTCCTCGTACTAGTCACTGCTGCTGTATTCTCCATAGCTATTACCACTTTTGTAAACGCCGTACCCAGCATGGCAAGGATTATGTAACGCCCCGAAATTTATTTAGTGTTAATGTAATATAAATGATGAATTAGTGTGCCATAATTAACGTTTTAACATTAATTAGATTATTTGGTTGGATTTTAAAATTTTCGGTTGTTTTGTTAAATTGATGCGTTCAAATGATTTCTTATTGTTTTAAAATGATGTTTTGAGTTTTAAAACACAACAATTTGTAAAATGTTAAAAATACTCCGTTTTGCAAAACCGTGGGCGGCACATGGTTTTCGCACAGTAAAACCGCCCACCGATTTTCTCTATTTATTTTCTTCCTCTCTCTCTCTCCTCACTCTCACGATCATCTCTCTCTCTTCCTCTTGATCTCTCTCGGCTCTCTCTCTCTCTCTACATCTCTCTCAAATTTTTAAACCCCATTTCGAATCCAAGCTTCGGGATAGCAAGGAGGAGGCTCGGGGACGTGATTTGGCAACCGAGAACGCGGATTGAAGCTTCGATTCGAGGTTAGATTTGAAATTTCTAAACTTTTTACAAAATTTTCAATTTTGTGCATTTTTGAAATCTATGTTTGTTTAAGCTTAGAAAACCGTGGATTTGAGTTAAATAAACTTAGAACAACTAGAATCTAAGCTTAGATTGAAGAAAAACGAATTGAATTCGAGATTTTTTATTTTTCCTCAATTTTTCCCATTTTTGGATTTTCGGGATTTTTGTGTTTAAATCTTGTTTAAATGAGTTTTAAAGTGTCTAAATATGTTTTTCTATCATCTATGAATGTTTTCTATGCCTGGGATTTAAGAAAAACAGGTTAGAATCAAGATTTGGGTTTTGGGGAAATCGAAACCCGTGGCTGGAATTTCTGAGTTTTTCTAGTTCGACAGGCCGAAGTGCGTGTTCGGCAGGCCGGAACAGGGATCGGCAGGCCGGTGTTCTTCAATCCTGCAGGCCGAATCTGGAAATTGTTCGGCCGACCGAACTTTGCTTCCGGCAGGCCGAACTGTGCAGTTCGGCCAGCCGAAGCAGGGAGTCCGGTAGGCCGACCGAGGCATGGAAATTTTTGGTGATTTTTACCCGTTTTCACTGTTTTGAACCCTGATTTAAATTCCAACATTATAGGATGATTTTAAAGGTACAAATGGCACACTAGGACATCATGAAATGATTTAGTAACATAGAATGTCTCGAACTAGATATTGATCGACTTAGTTTGTATCTAGGATCGTTCGTGGTTCCGCGGAGCTAACGTATAGCGGACCGGGATTACGGTGTGGGGCACCGGCACGAGTATTGAGGTAGGACTTCTATCATATTTCTTTGGTAGCCTGGTTTTGAAATGATTTGGATTTGAAAAGGGTTTCTATTAAAATGTTTTCAACGGTGTTTGAAAATGGATTTATCGGTTATATTTTAATATACCGTGATCTGAAATGAACTTCATAACAAATGTAATTGACAACACTCGGTAATTGGGTTTTGAATGATAATGATAATAAACACATAGGCATGATGCCATATCAGAGATCGGGTCGCGTAGCGATCAACCTTAGGGGCAGGTCCCGAAACCCAGCTGGGCTACTACGGTGGTGATATCATGGTTTGCCTAGGAAAAGAAAAATGGTACTTTTGATTTGTGCGAGTAGACTGTTCTGGGTCAGGACGGTTCTACTCAAATTATCTATTTATTTATTCATTTATTTAAGTTTTCTTTTGAGTAACTCCTAAACAATGATATGTTTCTTTACATTAAATTATTTTATAAAACATAGTCCTACTGAGCCTTTCGCTCACGTTTTATTGTTTTAAATTTCCCCCTCTAGGTGGTTTCCCATTTAGGTTTGGAGAGGATTCTTCAGACCAAACTCAGGAGCAATAGGAGGATTGATCTATATTTTGTATTATTTAATCAAGGCATGTAAGAGTTAACTTTATTTGTACTTGGACTGTGATTGTATTTATGATATTGTCAGAACCATGTGTGTGCACAAGTTGTGGGTTGTGGAACCCATACTCGCGGTCCTTTATTAATTTTTATTATTTGCTTAATATTTATAAATTCTTTTATAAAAATATGGTGAAAATCTTCTTATTTCTCACGTAATTTGATCCTTAAATCATTTGTTTTAATTAAATTCTTATTTAATTAATCTAAATAATCCGTCACGTCACCTCCGGTACTCCGAGGCGTGATAGATTAACCATTGGCTGGCAGAAAATGGCGCCGTTTTGCGGGATGATCACGGGCTGACCGGGCTTTTATCCAGAAGTACTACCGTACGGTGTCACACGTTCATTGCTATTTAAATTTGGTCTCCAAGGCCTCGCCCGGTTGCATGCGTCGCAGATTCCGTACGATCCGTAGTCCCTCACCACCATCGGATCGGCCTTGCTCAACAAATAATCGGTAATCGGAGGAAAGAGGATCCCCTCCGTTGCATCCTTCTTGACGTAGCTCTCGTCCGCGTTGCCGTGGTCGCCCATAAGTTCACAAGAAATGTTAATGATTTTTTTTTCTTAATTTTATTCTTCTTTCTTCTTGTAGGTTAAAGTGTTGGAAGTTATGTTCTTTATATGGAGAAATACTTGTGTTCTTTTTGGCGGTGATTTAGGGAAACGATGCGATTCTGAGATTAGCCACTTCTGGTTTACGTTGAAGGATAATTAAAAGGGGCTGCCTTTATATTACTGGATTCTCTTGGGTTAATATTCCATTGAAAGAAACACTACTCATAAATGTTGTTCGGCCAGTCAATTATCATGAGTATGCTTAATTAATAAATTCTTTTTATACAGTTTTCATATTTTTATATAAATAAACATATATGAGCATGAAATCTTTGTCAAGTATGTAGGAAATAAATATGATAAATTAGGATCTGGATTATCAAGCTATGAAATAAATAATGTTAAAATTTTTACTCTTATTTTATTAATATTTAACTCCCAAAAATTTTATTTCAATCAATTGCCTTTGTAAAATCAATTTCTACATCAGTGACACTGCACACGCATAGCTCATAAAACAAAAAATCTGAAATGCAACTCAAATAAAAAGCTATATATAGATATAAAACCCACTTTATTTATAAATTTGCTTATCACAAAGCTTGACAAGTACAACCATTTACTATTATATTATCGATATCAAAAGCCCATCAATATTAATAGGCGATATACATATATAAGACCACACACTGTTATATATCATAACAGACTCCATTACGCACCAATCGCTCAACTGACTCTGGTATAGAACCCAATACATAAATCCAAACATATATATACCTATATGATCAGCATATATATATATATATATATAGAAAAACCTCTGCAGATCAAAAGCAGTAGCACTGCTGTTTTTCAATGATTTTTCACGTCAATTACTTCAACTTCGTATGACCGTGCCGTGATACCTCCTCGCAGCCTCGTAGCAGTCAATCACCGGCTGACCAGTAGTACTATCGATCGGGTACTTCGGTCCATGCGGCTTCGCAGCTTGATTAGTAGTGCTCTTCCAATCTGATCCAGAGGTTCCGTACGGCTTCACGGATTCAGTGTTCTTCACGCCCGATCCATAAGTGCCGTACGGCTTCACAGAGTCAGTGCTATTCCTGTCCGATCCGTAAGTACTGTACGGCTTCACGGACTCCACGGGCTTCACGTCCGATCCATAACTACCGTATGGCTTCACAGACTCAGCAGGCTTCCAGTCTGATCCGTAAGCACTGTACGGCTTCACGGACTCAGCGGGCTTCACGCCCGATCCATAACTACCGTACGGCTTCACAGAGTCAGCGGGCTTCCAATCCGATCCATAAGTACCGTACGGCTTCACAGCTTGAGAAGTACTATTGAAATTCAATTCGTACGGTTTAACAGACTCGGTTCCGTACGGCTTCACAGGTTCGGTCCTCGTCCCAGCTCCTTTCAGGTAATCTACAGCCTCGCCGATGCTACTCGTCGGCATGCCAAGTTTCCCGACGCCGTTGCTAGTCGGCGTCGTCGAAGACCAACCGCCATCGCTGGCGTAAACAGGGCTAGGCCTAATCGGTGGTGTATCAATAGGCCGAATCATATTCACATAACTCGGCTTGTGATTGTACTCCTCGTCATCGTGGTCCTCGTCGCTGCTGCTATATCCCCCATAGTTATTAGCAGTCCTGTAATCACCGTATCCACCATAGCCAGGATTAGGACTCGAGTAAACCGTCGGTCGGCCGAAAGCGACGGCGTTTTGCGGAGTCCTGTACCGGTTATTATTATTAGGTTTGCTTGCCTCGACCTGGACGCCGGTGAGGAAGTCGTTGACTTCCTGAGGACGAGTAGTACGGTCGTAGGACGACGGGCTCGAAGGCCTCGGCTGGTACTTGAATAATGTGTAGGCGTAGTCATGGTCTCCCATATTCACAAAAACTTTGAATGATTTTTTTTTTCTTTTAAATTTTCTGCTTCTTCTTACAGATCAACGTGTTAGAAGTTGTGAGCTTTATATAGAGAAGTTGTAGTGTTCTTTGAATGGTGCTCAGGTAAAAGAACGATGCTATTTTGAGATAAGTCACTTCTAGGTTACGAAGGAGAATCAGGTACCTTTTTTTTCCCCTTTAAGGCATATTTTTTCTTTACACGATTCTCTTGGGTGGTTAATCTTCCATTGCATGACAGTACTCATCAAAGTTTGAGCTACACAGAGCGTTAGAGTAGTGTGATACCCTTTATTTCTCTCACAGGCCTTATTATAATTTAATTAATTATTAGTGTATTAATTAAAATATTTTTATTTTATTTAAAATCTATTTCATATTATTTATTTTTACTTATTTTTAAATTTTAATTTTTAAAATTTTTTTATATTTATTTAATATATTAACCAAAATACTCTTAAAACTTTTATTTAATTACAAAAAGACCATTTAGCATTATTAGACTCAAAGTCTCCAAAGGAGACTTGATTGTCACCTGCTTTCATCCCTTTTGTCCCATCTTTCTTTTCTTTTTCTTTTCCTTTTCCTTTTTCTTCTCTCACTCTCGTCTCTCCCTTTCTCTCCTTACTCTTCATCTTATCCCTTCTCCTTCTTACTTCCACTGTGGCTTAATCAAGGGAGATCCGAGAAGAAAATCAAATAACACTTTCAAGCTATTTTCTCACTAGATTTACAAAAAAAAAAAAGGATTTTTGCAAGCAAAATAACTAATTTTCTTCAAACTTGAGGTAAGGTTTTTTAAGCTAAAACTTTAATTTAAATTTGTGTTTTAGTATGAGATTTGTGAAAAATATGTGTTTGATATTTATTGGTAATTATACAACGTTTTTGAAGCTTGATTTATATAGATCTTTGTTTAAAATGAGTTTTTGAAAAGTTTTAATTTTTTATTTAGATTTGTATGTTAAGTATGAAAATTTTAAGAAAGATGATCCATATGTGTTTGAGTGTGATATTTCATAGTTTATATGCATTTTCTATGTCTTGAAAATTGATAAAAAAGTTCGGATTGAATTGTAAAATTTGAAACCTTTGAAAATGGAAAACTGAATTTCCATAAATTCTTTTGTTTGCAGGCCAGACTTGTCAATCGACAAGTCAAACTCGTTAGTAGCTTCGATAGGCCGATCCCTACAGATCGGCAGGCCAAACACTACCAGGTTTGGCAGGCCGAACCCTCTAGGTTGGCAGGCGGGACTCTGCCAAACCAACAGGCCGAACCTTACAGATCAGCAAGTTGGAAGAGAGGCTTGAAATGTGTAGTTTAATCAATAAGCCGATTGGGCAGTCTAAACTCATCTGTTTTTCATCGTTTTGTGTTACAAAATGTTCCAAGGATTTTATATTAATGATTATGGCACACTAATAAGAAAAGATGGTAAATTGAAATGATTATAGATTAGAAATTCAGTTAAAGTATGGTTGTTTTATATATTTTAGGAGAAGATGTACTTGGAGCTTACGTGGTGAACTTGGTTTCGTAAGCAAGAAGTTATCAGCAATACATTTGCCAAGAGATAGGGAATCTATTACTCATCTTTTGTGAGATTTTATAGAATTAAAATTGATTCTTTACATTACAAGATATATATATTTGTTGAACTGTTATTATACGAATATCACTTATGAAACAATAACATGAACTCGTCCTGTAATGCACAGCGAAGAATAAATTGATTTGACATGTACTGAATAAATTGAGAAGCATGGTTAGGAAATATACTCTATACATAGCAGTAGCGGTTAAGAGAGGAATGACAAGACGTGAAGAGGGCAGCGGTTACATCTTTGGACATGAATACCCTAAAAGGTAAAATAGTGTAACGCCCCTATATGGGGGTTAACAGTTTTTAATGAGATAAAATAAAAATAAATAGTAAAAGTAAAACCTTAAAAATAAAATTTGCCCGGGACTTAAATGAAAACTCTTAACTCAAAAATAAAAATATAAACGACAATTAAACCACAGTTTTAATGTAGCACCTTAAATTTAATAATATAAACTGTTGTCATCATCATTTTATCCCTCAACACATTGTAATACAGTCACAGAAAGTAACAATTGATGCTTACATTATCATGAAGAACATTCTCAACAATTGAAGCAGTCCCAATGTAATATAGTTACATCACTTCCTCAACTATATTTCTCGTAGCCACCTCACACTTAGTGAGTCCTGAAAAGATATAAACATAAGGGAATGAGCAACACTATGCTCAGTAGAGAAAGCCATTACTCACCTTTAGGTTTTTATCATTACCACATTAAAATCTGCATGGTTAGTAAGTCACATCATATTCCAGATTATGAGGTTTATTATGATCACATCTTATGGATACCGTAGTTAATCATTACCAAGTGTCATAATTACACATTTATACAAATATTACCAATCATCATTGTTCCTAGGTATCCATGTTAAATTGAGTATCACTCAACTCATCGAGACCCAAATGGGCGCACTTGATCACCCTATAAACATTCCAAGGGTGTTCCGGTGAGGGGACATCAAGCCCCGAGTCCTCACCAAATCGATTCCTGTACAGTGTGTTCTGGGACTTTCAACCCAAGGAAGCGTCATCGCCTTCCCCCTATTTTACCTTTTAGGGTATTCATGCCCAAGGACGTAACCGTCGCCCTCTTCATGTCTCACAATTTCTCTATATTGAATCATTATCAATAGAGTTAGTTTTCCTAACCATGCTTCTCAATTTATAACATGTGTCAATTCATTATGTTCCTCGCCGTACAATACAAGACGAGTCCATGTCATAGTTTCATATGTGATACACATATAATATCAGTTCAACATAGATATATATATTGCAGCAAAACAATCAATTTTAATTCTATAAAAACCTCACAAAAGATGAGTAATAGAATCCCTACCTTTTAAGCTTATCAACAGTCTCTTAATCCTGGAATCAATTAACGTTAGCTCCATACTCCCTTGATCCTAAGGCGTGCATAAGGACAATTAAAACTAAAGCACAACATACAACTACATTCATAAAATTTATTTTAATTTAATCTTAGAATTTCAAGAAATAACCACTGCCCATAGAGGTATTATAAAGTTTAACAATATAAATTTTCTGTCTAGGGCATATACACTTAGACTTCATACATATGCTCCAAAATAGCAACAAACATATACTTAGGTTTAAGAACGCAAATTTGAATAATCCTTTAGTATAAAAGAAAATTTATAAATGAAAGACTAAATTTGTTCATAAGATTCTAACCTCGGATTATGGTTAGTTGGAAGCTTGAAATGGTTTCAAAACAGGTTCCTTTACTTCGGTATGACTGAAATTCTTGCTCAAATGGAGGTGATGGTGGCTGATTTTTATGGCTGCCTTGAAGAAGTTCTCTAAGTATTTTGCTTTAGCAAAGAAATGAGAAGAAGAGTGTGGGAACCGTGGAAGAGAAAGGAAGAAAAGATGAAGTCTTTGAAGAGAAGTGATAGAAACAATTATAGAGGAGACATGTTGAAGCATGTCACGGAGGAAATAAAGAAAATGAGGGTCAAGAGTAGTTGGAAAAGATATCCTTATGTCTCATCTAAAGACTTTAACACACATAATGCCAATATGAAATTTTTGAGATTTATTAGAAGTTCTAAGACTTTTTAGTAAACATACTAAATAAATATAGGAGAATTTTAGAAAATTTTAAAAAAATAGATAAAAATAAATATTATAAAATAAATTTAAATGAAGCAATTTTTTTTATACATTAAAAATTAATTTAATTACCTCAATACCCGTTAGGAGAATAACGGGTGTCACAGCTCTACCCCCCTTAAAGAAATTTCGTCCTCGAAATTTCAATTCTAGCAATACTAGTAAAAATTATGATTCCACTATGATTCCAATTCTGAGTCTAAACCGTTAATGTTATTTGTCCTCCAAATTTAAGTTATCGTATTTCCACTTATTTACTTGCATAATAAATCTTACTCCTAAATCCCTCAATAAGAGTATTTTTGACAAGTTTCAACTTATAACACCGTATAATAGTCTAAGAATCTGATCAGGCATACATATTGACCATATCATGATTCCAGTCCTTCATTGTCCATGGACTGTGATTTACAATCACATTTAAGGAGATTGCCAGAGAAATTTTATATACTTCATCTTTAGGTTCCTTTTCCTTTTTGAGTAAGGAAAAGTCAAATATATTTGATTTCATACCTCAACTAATAAACTAAAACATAATCATAAAACATATATCACAAACACTTATATTCAAAACCATACATTAAACTTATTCATAGAGATATTAAACGGAATCTCTGGTTGCAAACATACCCGACATATTTTTCATTAAACAGCTATCCTCATGACACAAACATTCAATCCAAATAATATACTCATATTTCATATGGAATATCCCCATAACTGACTCTGGTACTTCCACATAATATTAACAGAATATTACACATTACAAACATAATACGGATACGTTTCGAGAGTACAAGGCACTCCGTATACCAGCTATCCATATCATGCATGCTTATAGAATACAAAAACATCGATAAACAAAAGATCGGACCTTAAGAAGGATGCGTTTCGAGAGCATCAAGTACTCCGTATCCAGCCATCCCGGCATTAGGCTCAATGAATCTAAAAGATTGAACAACAACGTACCACAAGAAACACAGAATACAAGACAAACGGTTATTCGCAACACACGAAATACGGACACACATGCCTATATGCCAAAGATAAAACAAAAAGATTACAGATGGAGATTCAAATCAATTGGCCGCTCCCGGCTTTCCCTTTCCCATTCAAGCTTGGATGTTGCAGTGTCGGATTCTGGATGTATGATTTGCATTTTATCTATCAATTCCTCAGCTGTTGAAGCAGTGACAAAGATTTGTCTCTCCGATTCTGTAGTGATGTTTTCTTCCACAGCGTAATCTAGAAATTTCAAAAGACCGTCATAAAAACCCTTTACGTTCAGCAGTCCCAAAGGTTTGGAATAAAAGCCCAACAATTGCCCACAAGCAACTATAAATATTTCCTCAAGAGTACCTAGACCACCAGGTAATGCTATAAAAGCATCAGAATTATAGATTATGTCTTTAAAATTTTTAGGGATACTCCTGACTCCTTCTCCCTTACCTATGGCTTCCTTACAAAGGTTTCCTTCAACTGGAATATGAGGCCAAATTCTTACATCAGTAGCGTCGCTAGACCTAGCTGCTAGTGCCATATTTACCATCATTTTTATACTACCACCCCCATAGATTATGTTAATCTTCTTGCGTGCTAGGACTTGCCCTAAGTGATTTGCAGCTTCTAAATAAGCTTTATCTTTTCCAAAGCTGGAACCACAAAAGACACAGACATTCTTTATTTTCTTCGTGGACTGGGAGGTAGACATATTTGGTTTATAGAAGTGGTTGCTTAATGTCTGCTCCACTTAGACTTCGGGTTCTACATGAGTTTTTAAAGATGAGAAATATACAAAAAGGGCTAAAGAGATAGACGAGTAGGTAATGAAAAGGTAATCCAAAGATTTAAACAAAATCTTGTGCGGATAAGAAAGTAAGATAAGGTGATTGATAGTTTACAGAAAATCTGATTCACTTTTTGAAAAAGATTAGACTCTAATTGTATAACTTTTGACAATTGAGAACAATTCGACAGAAGACCCTCATGACACAACTGTAGACTTTTTGACAAATATACACCAAGTCTAGAAATTTAATATAAACGACAAATACTGTAGAACTTTTGAAATTTGAGACACAAATCTTGAAATATCTGGATAAGCTTTTCAAAATTCAAACATATTACTGTACCGTATGTAACGTGTCTGATAAGATATATATTTTATTATATATATATTTAAGAAAATCATAAATTAAATAAGATATTAACACTTACTGTATCAATCTAATAATCACAATTATTTCAAACACAAAAGCAAATATTCTGAGTAAAAGAAAAACACATACTGTTGAACATCAGCTAAAACTGCTTCAAATAAGTAAAGACTAAATAACCTTTATAGAGCGATGACTTATTCCCCATCCAGTTTTCTTATGGCTTGACAAACAGGATCTAGAAATACCATATTCCTGAGGCGTTGTCTTTCTGTATAAAATTTAGGCCAGAGTTTAAAAATAGCTCCTTGAACATATCCACTAGGGTGACCGTGGAGAGGAGGATGGATGCTATCCAAGTTCTCCTTTGAAAGTCCATTCCTACAAAACCTTATTTTATCCTCTCTATTCGTAGACATATAACCAGGTGAAGTACATTTACCGTTACAATTTTGTCTTCCACATTTGTTACAAGTGACCACGATGGCACGAGCTCTTCTTTTCATTGCACTACGACTGGTACCCGTTCCTGGTAAACCGACATCTTGACTAAAGTCACTCGGACGGATTTTCCCCTCTATCAACATTCTCACATCACAAGGGATACCAAAACGCATAAGAATCCACAACCGAGTAATTCTAGCCTTGTATTTCTTTCTGAGAATCTTTTGGGAGAGTGATGGGAAATACTTTCTCAGGTGTTGGTACTTTGGGTCCATGATGAGATGAAAGAAGAGTAAATAGAAATGAAAAATTAAGATAGTAAATTGCAGAATCCTAGAATTCCTTCTTCTTTTATAGGAAAAGAAGAATTTTTAATGAAAAAGAAGAGGATTTGCGATTTAGAGAAAAAATAACAAATTAAGAGAGAAAAAGTGAACTCGGAGAAATAAGGTCATACGCACAGTAAACGTATATGTAAACAATAATTAAACCACTGTATATGACACGTATAGAGACCACGTGGGAGAGACAGTGTGAATCAAACTGATTTAAGATTTGAACTAGGCCCAAATGTTCTTAGTTGAAAATGGTCAGGTTGTTTCGGGCCTTAACACATTTAGAACAAGTTAAATAACAAACATAAAATTGAAAACCAATTCGTATGAATCTTAAACCCAATTCAAAGCCCACTATAGATAAAGTTAATTATGAACAACAAATCTAATTTAACGACAACAAGGATCTTCCTGAATGATCCAGCAACTCAATAATTTTGTTTTAATCAAAACCTTATTGAACAATGCATACACCCATATGTTATTCCTAATACTCAACATCTATCAATGGATTCATCATCATTGCTACCAAGGGTTTAGAATGTGACTAACCTTGAAATCAATACGATTTACGTCTTCCAACATAGACCATATCAACGAACAAAGACACTTGATGTTACTACTTAAGAACATCTACAATCCCCACAATTCTACTTATACAATATATAATTTCCTCATATAACAAAACCTTAGGTAACCAAAAGATTCACTGATACACTTAAATACAATGTACGTAACGAAATATTCTAATTTTGAGATTCATGCATTCTAGACTTTACACAGTCTCAACAGACCAAAAGTCTAACATTTATCTCTCTCAAGATTCAATACCATGATTCCCAACTTATATCATATTCCTCAAATAAATAGAACTTTCAAGAAAAGTTATTGACACTTATGTGCTCCATCGAATCCACACATAATCATTACTTAGGTTTGAATCAATTACGAAAAATTTGGCATATCTATGTCAAACTTTAAAATCAATAAATCAAGCCTTATATTTCTTATTGTTTTTCACGAGACAAAAGGCTTTTAAATCCTCGTATCTATACGAATTTCTCATCGTTTATACGAATTAAATATGCTTATAGATCCAAATATTATACGAATCTCTCATAAGCAATCTACTTATAAACTCATTCCATATAATTATCATTCCCTCATAACTATTAATACTTTCCTTCTATATAATTATTGTACTCATATAACTATTAATATTTTCATTCTATGGCCTTTCCATGTTACATCCTTCTAGACTGTATAAATCAATGTGAAGGTTCATTTTGATGATGACAATGAAAATTCAGCTTCAAAACCATCTCAAAAATATATTTTTTAAAGTGGTGCTACACTCCCTAGGTTAACCGAACCTAGGCTCTGATACCAAAAATTCTGTAACGCCCCTATATGGGGGTTAACAGTTTTTAATGAGATAAAATAAAAATAAATAGTAAAAGTAAAACCTTAAAAATAAAATTTGCCCGGGACTTAAATGAAAACTCTTAACTCAAAAATAAAAATATAAACGACAATTAAACCACAGTTTTAATGTAGCACCTTAAATTTAATAATATAAACTGTTGTCATCATCATTTTATCCCTCAACACATTGTAATACAGTCACAGAAAGTAACAATTGATGCTTACATTATCATGAAGAACATTCTCAACAATTGAAGCAGTCCCAATGTAATATAGTTACATCACTTCCTCAACTATATTTCTCGTAGCCACCTCACACTTAGTGAGTCCTGAAAAGATATAAACATAAGGGAATGAGCAACACTATGCTCAGTAGAGAAAGCCATTACTCACCTTTAGGTTTTTATCATTACCACATTAAAATCTGCATGGTTAGTAAGTCACATCATATTCCAGATTATGAGGTTTATTATGATCACATCTTATGGATACCGTAGTTAATCATTACCAAGTGTCATAATTACACATTTATACAAATATTACCAATCATCATTGTTCCTAGGTATCCATGTTAAATTGAGTATCACTCAACTCATCGAGACCCAAATGGGCGCACTTGATCACCCTATAAACATTCCAAGGGTGTTCCGGTGAGGGGACATCAAGCCCCGAGTCCTCACCAAATCGATTCCTGTACAGTGTGTTCTGGGACTTTCAACCCAAGGAAGCGTCATCGCCTTCCCCCTATTTTACCTTTTAGGGTATTCATGCCCAAGGACGTAACCGTCGCCCTCTTCATGTCTCACAATTTCTCTATATTGAATCATTATCAATAGAGTTAGTTTTCCTAACCATGCTTCTCAATTTATAACATGTGTCAATTCATTATGTTCCTCGCCGTACAATACAAGACGAGTCCATGTCATAGTTTCATATGTGATACACATATAATATCAGTTCAACATAGATATATATATATTGCAGCAAAACAATCAATTTTAATTCTATAAAAACCTCACAAAAGATGAGTAATAGAATCCCTACCTTTTAAGCTTATCAACAGTCTCTTAATCCTGGAATCAATTAACGTTAGCTCCATACTCCCTTGATCCTAAGGCGTGCATAAGGACAATTAAAACTAAAGCACAACATACAACTACATTCATAAAATTTATTTTAATTTAATCTTAGAATTTCAAGAAATAACCACTGCCCATAGAGGTATTATAAAGTTTAACAATATAAATTTTCTGTCTAGGGCATATACACTTAGACTTCATACATATGCTCCAAAATAGCAACAAACATATACTTAGGTTTAAGAACGCAAATTTGAATAATCCTTTAGTATAAAAGAAAATTTATAAATGAAAGACTAAATTTGTTCATAAGATTCTAACCTCGGATTATGGTTAGTTGGAAGCTTGAAATGGTTTCAAAACAGGTTCCTTTACTTCGGTATGACTGAAATTCTTGCTCAAATGGAGGTGATGGTGGCTGATTTTTATGGCTGCCTTGAAGAAGTTCTCTAAGTATTTTGCTTTAGCAAAGAAATGAGAAGAAGAGTGTGGGAACCGTGGAAGAGAAAGGAAGAAAAGATGAAGTCTTTGAAGAGAAGTGATAGAAACAATTATAGAGGAGACATGTTGAAGCATGTCACGGAGGAAATAAAGAAAATGAGGGTCAAGAGTAGTTGGAAAAGATATCCTTATGTCTCATCTAAAGACTTTAACACACATAATGCCAATATGAAATTTTTGAGATTTATTAGAAGTTCTAAGACTTTTTAGTAAACATACTAAATAAATATAGGAGAATTTTAGAAAATTTTAAAAAAATAGATAAAAATAAATATTATAAAATAAATTTAAATGAAGCAATTTTTTTTATACATTAAAAATTAATTTAATTACCTCAATACCCGTTAGGAGAATAACGGGTGTCACAAATAGGGGAGGTGATGATACTCTCTTGGGTCAAAAGCCCCAGGACGCACTACATACGAATCGACTTGGTGAGGATCTGGGGCTTGATGTCCCTCCACCAGACACTCTTGAAATAATTGTAGAGTAGTCAAGTACGCCCATTTAGGTTTCATTGAGTTAAGTAATGAGATATTCCATTAAAATGCGGATAACTAGGAACATTGATGAATTATGATGTATGTATATATGTATATGTATAACATGTGGTAATGATTAATGTAAGGTATCTACGATAAGTAATCATAATGAATCTCATAAGATAAATAATGTTGAAAACTAACTAACCATGCAGGTAGTAATGTGACAATGATAAAAACGTAAAGGTGAGTAATGGTTTTTCCTACTGAGCATGTTGTCGTTTATTCCCCTATATTTTCATCTTTCAGGACTCACAAAGTGTGAGGTGACAAAGAGAAATATAGTTAAGAAAGCTTGGTATCTGTATTGAATTGGAATCTCTTCTTTTACTGAAAATGCTCTTCTTGATAACGTAAGCATCGTATGTTACTTTCTTTGACTGTATTAAGATGTATTGAGGGTTGAAATGATGATGATGACGGTTTTATATTATTAATTTAAAGGTGCTACATTACACTGTGGTTTGTTGTTGTTTATATTTTTATTTTGATTTGAGAGTCCTCATTTAATTCCCGGGCAAATTTCTTTTGAAGTTTTATTATTATTTTTTTATCTTTATTTAATTTATTAAAAACTGTTGACCCCCACTTAGGGGCATTATAAGTGGGCGGCCACTCTCTCGCAATTTTTTTTTTCTTTCAATGTTGTTTATAAAATTTTATAAAAATTATATTCCGCCTGCTAAAATTATATTTTGCCTCCTTGGAATTATAGTCCGTCCCTTCTGAAGTTCTATATCTCTTGCATTTAATTTTTTTTTTGACAATATTATTATACATCCCGCCTATCTGACTATTTTTTTTTTTTCACTCCATCTCTAATCGGCCAGTCAGTTTTCATGCATGGATGTCGTCTCCGTCACTCTACATAGTGGTAGCCCTGTTTTTTGGATCTTGCGCTGCGTTTGAACCATAGGAGAATATTTTTCAAATATTGGCTCCAAAAAGGACTTTTATTCCTGAGGTAAACGTTATGGTCCATACCTTCATATCATATAATTGCTAATTCCTTGCTGAAAGAGAACTTGAAAGCACTTAAATATCACAAATCATCTCATGACTTTATGTTGGTGGGAGACTCAACCAAGTGGCCACCAATTTCTTTTCTTCGATTTTTTTTTTTTTAATGAAACACATGAAGAGAAATATATGTTGGTGGGAGACTCAACCAAGTGGCCACCAATTTCTTTTCTTCGATTTTTTTTTTTTTTTTAATGAAACACATGAAGAGAAATACAACACACAAGATTCAAAGGTATAGATCAATCAAATAAAAAAAATTAATATACCAGTTATGTTTATCCGAGAAGGGGAAACAAAGGGTTGGATGAGAAAGAGCTACAAAAGAAAGAAGCCAACATAAGCTTTCATTTCTTGGGGTCTATCATAGGAAGGAGGCTTAAAGTTACATCAAGTATCAATACTTTTCCTAGGAGAGAGCCAATCAAGGATCAATTCAGATTCTGTCTTTTTTTTTTAAAAGAAGAAAAAAGCAATCTTAAAGAATCCCATTCTTCCCTGTCATCGTGTAATCAATATCAATCTGCTCTGGTTTCCATTATCTTTCCCATTTGCGTGCAATCTGTTGTTGTAGGACATCAAAGTCAAGAAAATAAAGTTAAACCGTATTTGCTTTACACACGGCCTCTAGAGATAATAACGAACACAATTTCTGGTGCTTCAAGATTGAGACGCACATTTGGGGTGACTAACGAATATCTTTCTTATCAAGGAAAAAAAAAAAGAGAAGAAATAACGAATATGCTCCAGATATCCAGCTGAGTGCCCAGAAGAGATCATAATAAATTCTCTTACGAGGTCCATAGTGACGAAATGTTTCGTCGGATGCTTACACACATATATAGGCTTTGTCTACAGTCCTCCTGTACTTCCACGTGACATAGTGAGTAAAATAATAATGATTTTTATTTAACATAACAGATTATAACACCAAGAAATTTATAGCCGGTTTGGTTTATTGATTCGAATTAAAAGTTTAAATTGAAATTTAAAGATTTTCAATTTTTAAGAGAAATATATCGTAACAAAACCAGTTTGAATCAAACAAGTGAAAATGACCAATTAGTTATCCCAACAATTATTACACCTCTAAAATGGCAGTATTGCGTTGGAAAAAATGTCACTTTACGTGTCTCAATATGTTACGTAGAAGTACCACCGAGAGATCAGAATAGAAATCAATTTAGGACCAAAAAAAGCTTAAAACCAACGCATTCAGACCAGTATATTCTAGATAGGGACACAAGCTCCTAAAAAAGATAGTTCCGCATTCTGTTCTTATCAATGCAAATATAACTAGAAACAGCAGCTAATTATAAGACTGGTTCAATGTTCATGATCAACTATTCTCCAATATGCGCATCTATTAATCAGATGATCTACCTTATTCTACTTCATCTTTAGTTCAAAACATGTGTGTGTGTGTACTTTTGTACATAAACCTACTTCCACCAAGGAAGAGGGAAAAAAAAAATTCATAATTTACCATGCTAATGAAGAGGACTTTTTTTTGCTCCTTGAAACAAAGTTATCAATTAAGGCTCAAATGCTGGGACTTCATGGGAAGAACCATACAGTGCCTTATATACAGTTCTATCAATGACGCTCCTATAAGGATCCTCTTCTCGCTTCTTAAGTAGGTATGCTAGACAGTTTTCTACTTCAGACTTTATCTGCGAGTACAACTCATTTGCATTATCTCTGTCTTTCAGGATGTTTTGTTTTCCCTTTGTTTCTATGGGCTTCCCAAACATGTAGTAATATCGGCCGGGCAACTTGGGCAAAAGCCCCGGGACAAAGAGGACTTCACGAGCAACTTCCCCTTTTGATTTGTCCCTAGAAACCAAGAAAATTCTCTCTCGTAAAAATAAATATTTTAATGTCATCCGAAATACTATAAGCGGTCATCTTAAAAAAGAAATAATGGTGATTACCTCACTCTTATAGTACTGCGATTAGCATGTCGAATGTAGTCATTTATTATAGGGATCTTCTGCAAGTCATTGTAGTCAAGAACCAACTGCCACGTTGAATTTAATAACCAAAAGTAAGTAGGATCATACTGATTCCAAAAGCAACTCTCCGAAATTCTCATTTATCAATAGTAGAAAAGGCAGAGAAAATGAGTTAGTTATCATCGGAACAAGATTGTTTTATAAAGGAATTATCTAAGCTTACTTCAAGCATATCATCTTCTCCAACAGCTCCAAATGGTACAATTGTGGCGCCAAAGCGAGCTGCCATTCTGACAAACTCCGGTTGATCAGGCCAAAACAACTTGTATGCTTCGCCCTGTCAACAATATAGACAGCATAGAATAACAATGAGAAACCAGAGAAATTTAAAATGACCAGTTTTTAGTCTTAGGAAAAGAAATATTCCAAACAAACATGAGGACGAACCTTGTAATGTAGAGCCTCACGTGCACCCCCAGGATAAAGGAGGACATGTGATTTTGATGAAAGCAATTTGAATAGATTGCTTGCTGTGACAGGTAATGCACCAAATATTCTGAGCCAATCAGCCATAGGAAATTCGGGTGACAAACTCTGGAAACCGGACACGAACAATTGAGGATGTGCAACGCCACGAAGCACTATATTTTTCTCCCGCAAATATTCTTCAACTAGTGAATATAGTTCAAATCCGATCATGTTGTGATACCCAACTAATAATACCGGACCTTCACTAGGAACCCCAGAGAGACCTTTCACTATAGATCCATCTTCCAATGTAGAGAACGTTACCGCACCACTTGCAATGCGAAGTATTCTGCCATTCAGGTTTAGCTATCTTCTAGTCAAACATATACCAAAAATTTTTTATTATGTCCAATTCTAAGAAAAGAAGTAAGATAAAGTTCTCTGTTGAGTTACGCAATCAATTCTTCAAATGCATATTCGAATTCTTTCCTACTAGGAGGAAGAAAATCTGAGATGAAATCATGCCTCCTTGAGCGGCGGTATTTGCTAGTCCCTTTTATAATTGTCATCAAACTAATGCCATCTTCCTGGAAGATATAACAAAAGTTGCAGTCAGTCACACAAGAAACATAGCCATAGAAAATAAGTTCCTCTACAGATGTACGAAATTTATGGTGAAAGATTTTCCATAAAGGTGAAAAGTAAGATGGATAATTTAAAAAAAAAAAAAAACCTGGATTTAACATGATACGAATATCCATAATTCACCATTACAGAGCACTTAACTTATCTAGGTATACTTTATATATGGTAAAAAAAAAAAGGGCACGTAATGCTCAAGAATATTTATCCCCTGTGCAAGTGGAAAATAGCATCCATATTCCATGCCCTCTAGGAAGATTCACAACTTTGCTAGCTAATGCAGAGTACAACAATTTATCACACAAGTTTCAATATGTTCTAACTAGTATCTCCAATTTCTGTTCCAATTTTCACTATGATTTTGGCCTTAGAAACAATTAAAATAAGATTCTCCTTGACTCGAAAAACCAAATATAAATATTACAAACGGAGTCACAAACTGTGTTGATTAGTGAAAAAAGAGTGTCGCGAAAATATTGAAATCAACAGAATCTGCACTAGTTTGGAAGCATATAATGATGACAGTAAAAATGGTCTATGTGCAGCAAAAAACAGATTACAATATATGCATGTATTAACCTACCAATAAAAAGGCATGCCCGTTGTCCTTGAAGTGACGGACCGTGCAATTTTGTAGCAATTTGCTTAATCTTTCAGCTTCATCTCTGCTTGGGACCATGTTATCCTTACCACTGAAAGACATAATTTAAAATTAAGGTATCCACGGAAGTTAGAGAAAAGGACATATGAGAAAGCCTTTAACACATCTTAGAGAACTCCTACTAACCCAATTAATAATCCAATCAAATTAGTAGTGTATCAGAAAACTGTAACTCATGGTTTGATGTACAACTAAGATTGGCAAACGTGCGTGACAGAGACATATAACAAAAATCTCGATATAACACAAAAAAAAAAAAAAAGAAGAAAGAAATGAATGATAAAAGAAAGTGACAACAAATATTAAGCCAGTCTTTCATCAATCAAAATATTAAGCAAGCTCACAACGTTATTAGTAAATACATAACTAGAGTGTAACAGTTAGGATTAGAGATAGAACCATGAATTAAAAAGATCTATTTACACTTTTTAAAGCAATTTAGAAAAAGTAGAAGAGAAATATAATCATCTACAGATGCCAAATGAAAAAAGGTGAAATAGATTCTAGTGTGTGAAAACCTGGCAAGCACCAGCACTTCGGCTTTAACAGCATGGAGACGGGAATTTGCATAAGCAGCAGCTGATTTAAGCAGCTTCAGCTTCCAAAGAAGAGTATCTCTCGGTATAATATTGGACAGAGACTGTAAATGAAATTGGAAAGCAAATATGAAACGAAAGCCAGGAAATTCATCAAACCAAATGTAGATTATTTTAAAGTAACAAAAAGGAGGACATAGAAACAATACAAAAGGAAAACAAGATGATTTTTGAATACAAGGGCATGCAATTTACTAAAAGCAGATACCATTGCCAAAGAGGAAAATGTTGTTAGAGATTCTTACTGAAAGGCATGGTAACATAGCAGTGAGGTTCTGAGACATTTTCTCAAGCCTGTGCATTGGAGGAAGCTTACTTTCAACATTAACCATTGCCATCTTTGTTGGATCACCTGATGCCATGAAAGTGAAATAGCAATTTAAGAATTAAGTCTTCAAAATGACATTTTCAGAAAGATCTGGAGATGGATCATTCATATATAAATGAATCAACTCCTATCATTATTTGCATTCATTTCAGAGTTGACTGTGATTATAAGTAGTTTACACTCTGCTATAAAAGATCATATATGTACCTATAATATAGCTGAGAAGATAAGGAACTATGGGGTGTAATACATCAGGCATAGCCTCCAAAATGGGGAAGACGGGCTGCAGTTGAGACTGGCCAAACGAAGTAGCTAAACAAGAAGCAGCAAAAGTGTTAGAATTCTTTGATGTTATTGACCAAACAAATGTCATTAAATAAAAACTTATTGTAAAAAAAAACCTGGATTTATTAGTATAAGTACTAGGTCGATGGAGGGATTTCGAGCAGCAACGGCAAGAGATAAACATCCTCCAAAGGAATCTCCCACCAAATAAATTGGTTTGTTTGGAAATGAAGCATGTTCAAGCCTAACAGTTTTTTCAACAAATTTTACCAGCCCTTCATACAATAAAAGCCACCTAATTAATAGGAAAGCATAAATCAAACAGATAAGATTGAAAATAATACAAGCCATACTCCCTAAAGCGTGACACACTCTTGTGTACATGGACGGGCAAAAACTCACTTGGACCAATTTAATAGTTCCGAAGATAAATATGAGATAAACAAGTCAACGTCAATATTGTTACAGTAATTATACCAAAAGTAATTTGTAAAAGAACATTATGCAGGCATGCACATATCTATAAGATTACAACCTTCAAATGGTGTTCGATCATTAACCGGAATATGCAGGCACCGAACTTCAAAAAACCTGCATTTTGTAGACATATACATTAGAAATCATTTCCTAAGGTGAACCAAAAAGCAATTCTCCAGCGATGTCAATTTTCTATTAACAGGGCAGTGACTACTAAACAGCTTGATCAACAAAAGAACAATTTCCATTATGACCATTGAAGCTTGAAAATGCATGACAAAAGAAAAGAGAGAATGTTTTGAACCGTCTTGTGAGGTTGGACCAGGAACGTGAAAAGAAAATCACCCAAATTTGGGCCCATTAACTTAATCATGTAAAAGGATAAGAATATGCTCTTACAGGAATTCATTTTATCTCCAATGCTTCTAGTAATGTTCAGTTAGACCAAACTTTTAGCCTTACCATCAGATATTATCATTGCACAAGCTGTTTTATCTTAAGTACAATCACAGCTGAACATATTACTTTTCTAGAGACAAAAATTAATATAAAACTTACTTTCCAAGAGCTTTGTGGTGCAAAATAAGGCCCATCCCAGTACCATCCATTCCTGATTACACCAATGCCAAAAATGATATGTTTCAAATTAGAAAAACAAGAAAGTCTAATCACTAACTAGCCTGCATTTTCAAAGTTCCCCAAACTAACAAATTATGTACTCCTTTTTCGACATAAGATTCTAAAAAACCAAAAGAATCAAAAAATTACCAGGCAAGAACAGGAGAAGTGGAGCACACTTTAGAGGACGCCCGCAAGAAATGGGACTAAACCACCTGGGGGGCCCACCATCAGGCTTAATCATCTCCTGTACCGCATCAAAATAATCCCTGACAGTCTCAGTCCCATACCCATCATCCCAAAACGGCTTCAACTTTTCCAAAACGTCATCATTATCCTTTACTGCAATATGACTCCTTTTATCCTCAATAGCATTACCATTCTCAATCAAAGTCTCTCTTTTCCCAACTACAGAAGCTCCATTAAGAACTACAGAAGAAGCAAAATCTGATGACAACACAGCCGAATCTCTGCCATTACCACCACCTAAACTGTGAACTCGCCAACGACAGTGCTGATAAGGCCTGTTCTCAGAGTTTAGTCCCATAAAAGTTGGTATCCTTAAGCCTGTGACTGAAGCCATGGATTCTTCTAGAAGCGATGGCAAAAATCTCCGACCCCTTTTATTCTCAAACCGAGAAAAAAAAAAAAGACAAAAGAGAAAAGAGCTAATATTATTATATCTCTTGCTAAAAGGTTTCACCTTGTTGTGTTCAGGCTAGCAAGTGCAAGACTCAGAATGAACATATAAAAGAATGAAACAGAGCAACCCCAGGTGGCAAAAATGCCAAAACCAAAACGTTACCATTGCGGGACTAACAATAATTGCAACCAAAGTTTAGAAGAATGATATACATCGTAAACCTCTCACATGCTTTGAGAATGAAAAGCAAAAAGTATGCTATAACTTAAAACCACCGTCATTTTCAAACAATATGAAAGCTAAAAAGCAGTGATAGATAACAACTAGAAAGTGAATGTAAATATGACCCAAAAGGGAAGAAGAAAAAGAAACAGAAAAAGAAAAGTAAAAGTAGTTTTGTTCTCCGTTTGGTAAGAAAGAGAGGAAATAAGCAAGAAATAAAAACCACGGAAGGAAGAAAATTATATGAAAAAGAAAGGTTTTAATTTTTTTACTTGTTTAGTATGTAAAGATAAAAAATAATAATTTTATCTCCTCATAAAAAAATTACTATTAATATAATTTTTTTTTTTAAATATATTTAGCTATTTTCTTGATTTAGCACATATATTTTTTTTAGAATTTTGATGAAAGAAAGGTAAATTAGTAACTTTATTTTTTTATATTGTTATCAAATTTTTTCTTTATAAAATCCACACATATTTAAAGAGATTCATTTTAGTAGTATTCACGTATTATTTCTTCAACCCACTTTTTCTTCTTATTTTAATTTTTTTTCTATCAAACACCCTATTGTATTGATTTTCGTCTCAAAATTTTTTTAATGTTTTTTTTCCCTCAACTTTCCACCCATACCCATCAAGCATTAAAAAGAGGAGTGTAAAATGGATGGACAGGATCACAAGAAAGATCGGGAAAACAGATGCTAGGCGGAGAAAATTCGTTGAAAAGGTGAAAGATAGCTAACTTTGGCATTTACCAGATGTGGGTCTGAGTAGTGGTGGTGGTCGGAGGCTTGAATGGCCATTAACTTTAGGACTTAATAGTGGGTGCAATTCCTGGTTGCGCAATGGCCACAACAACACGTGAAAAGACTTTTTGCTATCTAGTTTATTGTGATTTATATGTGTGTATGTAGCTATTTGAAGAGGAAACGAATTCAAGTCAAAGAAGTCTGAGTTGAATGTTTTTGGGTGGCCCCAATGGAGCTGGGGTTAGGTCCAAGATAGGGTAATTGTTAGAGACCGTCTCTATTGATGCCTAGGACCGGCATAACACCACATGCAGGGGTGAACAGTAGTCAGGTTTTTTCTTCTGTCCTGCTTTGTCTGGTCTAGTCAGATCTATAAGAGAAGAGAATGCCTCAGCTTAATAGGACACTGGTGCAGTATCTGCCAAAAGGCACTCTGATGCTTAAGTCAGTGTTCTGACTGAGAAGAGCAAAGGGAGGGGCAAAGTAGGCTAAGGAAGAATGTCTATACCTTTTATGGTGGAGTTGATACTCCTATCTGTAGACTTTAGCTTGGATCTGAGTGTGGATTGTGTTTGGCTTGTGACCCGAGTGTACTACTGTACAGAGCCTAAGTGGCCAATGACTGGTGTCACGATCTCCAGAGAAGGAGGATTGCCCAATAGAGATCTAAGATGGTACCACGTGGTGGTCTTTGGGTATGATCTACTACTGTGTAATCTAGTCGGGGTTCGATCATCTTGTTGGTACTGTAGAGTTGTTCCCTATGGTTGCTTTGGCCAGGTCGGGTTGGAGCTCGGCCTATGGTCGGCCAATGCTAGGCTACTGCTCAACCTAAGATCGGTGCTCGGCCAATGGTCAGCTGATGCTCGTCCTAAGAACAGTGCTTGGCCTACGATCGGCTAGTGCTTGATCTATGGTTAGTCGATGCTCGGCCTATGACCAATGCTCAGCATATAGTTGCCTGGTGTTCTACCTAACACTAGTGCTTGGCCTATGATTGGCTGGTGCTCGGCCTAGAGTTGGTCGATACACGGCCGATGATCGATGCTCGGCCTAGGTTGGTCAGTATTCGGCCTAGGGTTGGCCGATGCTTAGTCTAGGTTGGGCCAGTTGATACCTGGCCTCTTCAGCCATTTGGTTCAAAGGGTTCTAGATTTTTAAATGATCTTCTCATTATGAAGATTTTCCCCACAACAGTCTCTATCAATCCCATAAGTTAAGTTGGCAGCATCTATCTTAAACCATGATAGATGAAAAGAAAGAGACCACCATACTCATACAAATATCAAACGTGCAAGGCTGTTATTCTTGTTGCAATCATTTCATGGGATAACCTTTGTTTTCGTTTGAAATAATAGCTATGACCAAAGTTTTAATTTTAAAAAACTATCATATATGAGAACTTTATACTGTTTTATACTATTTATAATTATAACTGATTGGTTAAAACTGATTTTCTAAACACCCTGTTCATTGTAATAAAGGAAATTACAGTAAATAATTTTTGTTCAAGATTGAGTAAATTTGTTATTAATAAAAAAATGATTACGTTTAAGTCGGTTATTTATTGCTCCAGAAAAGCAAGTAATTTATTGAACTTATATACCGTGCGCACGTATATAATATAATAGTTAACGTAGTATAACCATTCCTTTAAAATTTTATAAAAGAAAGGATCTATTTTTAAAGTATTTTCATGTTTAGGCTTAAAACACATAAAAAAAAATAAAAATTGAGCAACACCTACAAGTCAGTTCTGAGGATGCCAAAACGTGTCCAGGGAGTAAACCAGGAAGATTGGTTGGCGCGTGTCACACGGATTCTCACGCAATTAACAAGATTACGTGAGAGATTTTTTTTCTTTCAAAAAAACAAAATAAAGTGACGAGCAGACGAGTTGGTATTTTTCATCCATTAACATCACGGGTAGAGTTACATACACTACCGCCGTTTCTTGATTTTTTTTTTTTTTTTTGATGTTGTATATAAAATTTTATAAAATTATATTATTTTTTTTTTAAAATTATATTCAACCTTTTTTAAAATTACATTTTGCTTTTACTAAAGTTTTATATCTTATTTATTTAATTTTTTGGGCAATGTTGGCATATCAACTGCGTCTCCTTACAAATTTTTCTGCCCCTGAGTAGCACTGTTCAATTTAATTACAAATTAATTAGTTAATTAATTAATCAATCCAAAACGATAAAGAAGGAAGAGACAAACGAAGGTCGTCAACTGTCAGGAGGCCACAACAGTAACAAACACGAGACACGTGGCAAGACAAAGGCCAAACAACATAGCCAAGAAAATCTCACTTTTTTTCATTTGCTTTACGATTTTTCTTTTTGGTTTAGGACACCTTGGCGTATTTATGAATTCTTTTTTTCAATTTAATTTTTTTTTGGTAAAGGTGTTATAATTTATAGAAGTGGAAATGAGTTAAATTTTTTGTCCAATTTTAATTTCTTAAATGATATTGAACTAACATAATCATGATATATCATTTAAATTTTAAAAAATATTTAGTTAACTTTTATATACTTTTATTAATTAATATATCATAATATAATTAATTAAATTTGAGACAAAAATTGAACAGCCTTAAATGAAACAATAGTAAAAACTTAAGTTGAGCTAACTAGACGAGAACCGTGAGAGTAGCTTTCTACCTTAGTGGATTGGCACCATTCGTGTATCGTAGTACGTTGGAAGAGTCACAAGACACGATTAGTTTCCGTCATCATAGAGAGGGAAAAGACAGAGAGAGAGAGAGAATAATTTTAATCGATGTTGACCACGGAGGACAAAGACGTTTTCAACCTGTAAGCACTCATCTACCAAGCTTTCGCCACTAACGCACGCCCCCCGTATCAATATGATCACCCCCACCCAAGTATTCATCTCATTTTTTGTATGAAAAAAATATATATAAGTACTAGCCTAATTCAAGCCCTTTCGAGAAATAATTGAAACCATCAATTATAACTCTAAACAGCATAAAACTTTCATATACTATATTAAAAAATAAAAAGTTGCTACAATATAAAACTATCATATGCTACAATTTTCAAACCAAAACAATTGGTTCCACAACGGCCTAACAATAAGAGTAGTGCGAATTAAGAGGAAAATCCCAAACTCGGATTCTGAGATCAACTAGCTTTGTATTATTAATAAAATTTAAAAATAAAAATAAAAAAAAGCCCTTACAAACAAAATTTCATTTTCAACAGGATTCCTACAAAACAAACTTTACCAGGCTACTATTACAACACAAATAACACATTTTAGAGGTCGTTGCTTGGCAAATAAGTGCGACAATGTGACATAGGACTTTCTTTGAATAAGAGTATTAGTAACGTGTAAACTACGACAGTGAAGATAATAGAACAATCCACCAGAACTATGCCATAGTTGCGATAACAAATACCATCAGACAGGAGTTTCCAGTAGAAAACAAAATTTGCACGACGAAGCAGAAGGTATGTAAAGGAGAATAACCTAGCATATAGATATATTTAAAACTAATTTCACAGAAATGGGATCGTCTTATTTCCGAAAAATAATTTAAAAAAATCACCTTCACAGAAGAGTTCTTCCCTATAGCTATGTATTGTGCCCCACAATACAAATCTACAACACTTTCATCATCATATTTTTAAATATGACTCTAGGGGAATTCCCAACAGTCTATCCATCAAATTCTCATCCACAGTCAAAAACCCTTCTATAACCATTTTTCCAGTGTCCAGCAAATGCTTGGCTACAATATCAAAATTTATAATACCACCTTTCCAAATTGGGAAAACGCTGAAACGGGAGCTTTGCAGCAGACATTTGAGGACGCACTGTATTGTGATTAATTGCTTTTCCAAATTTACAACGATCCGATGTTTTCTGATCACCAGAGGCATCCTCAGAAGAATCAATATTTCCCAGAATTTTACATGGCACATCACCTGCAACCGCCAGTTACAAACCTTTAGGATAATGTTGGACAGGATTGGAATTCGATCAATCTAGCTTGGTCAGATTACGACAATGATCAGGGAAAGAAGAAAAATGACAGAAAAACTAGCGAAGAAGCATCTTTAGCAGAAAGATACGTGACAATGTGTTTTTCTTCTCCGAATCAACTTTTTCTAACCCATGAACACATTACACATACACGCACACACACTTTTCTTCATGCATAAAAAAGAGATTACCCCATAAATTTTTTTTTTTAAATATGACATCAAAAAGGCATACTCACCTTCTCTCCAGTGTCATAAGTTACCTTCCTTGTACCCTATAATTTAGAACCAGATCATCAGATTTCTTCCATATGTAAGCACGGACTGTAGCTAAGCTCATATCCGGAGACAAAACCTGAAAAAAAAAAAAGAAAAAAAAGAAGAAGAAGAAATCAATAGGTAAGCACGTAATGTAGCTGTTCAAAAAGATTAAAAATGTACATTACACGACTGTGATAAAATTTTAAGCTCTTCCACATGTGAATGGCTCCCACTTGACAAAAATGTGCTCTCACTCAATATTTCACTCCAAATAAAAGACTTACTTCCAGTGCATTAGAAGGGCTGGCGTATAGGATTCTGTCTAATATGCTTAAGCAAGCTAATCAAAGCAGAAATACAAAAATAGCAAAACAAAGAAGGAATGTAGGGTCTGCTTCAGAAAGTGCAATTTCCCTTGAAAAATCACAAAATTGAAGTTTTAAACCTGGCCCTTGGGGTCAATTAAATTTTTTACCTTCTGCTCAGT
Source organism: Artocarpus heterophyllus (assembly GCA_025403435.1). Taxonomy (NCBI): domain Eukaryota; kingdom Viridiplantae; phylum Streptophyta; class Magnoliopsida; order Rosales; family Moraceae; genus Artocarpus; species Artocarpus heterophyllus. Next base: position 5,076,395 of record CM046338.1, on the reverse strand, counting down.
TGAAAAATGAAAGCATAAACATGCATGAAGTAAAAACAGACTCGGACAAAAGAAATTGCATCTTTATAGACACAATCGTTAAATGAAAGATTTGGCGAATCTCAAATAGGACACTTGCATGGTGACACAAATAGGCCACTTTACCACTTCATTCTTAACAAGAAAATTGCAGGATGCATCCATGACCATGGAGGACCTTAATGAATGTTTTCTTACCATTTGGACATTATTTTTCAATATAACTTTGTTTGATGAATGCAGCAAATATAAAGATCATTATATGACCGTCATTATCATGCTTATTGTTGTTATTATAATTACTTTAATGTTTTTAAATTGTATCGCACAGTTGAGAACTGCAGAATAGACCATTCATTTTCAATTTCTATGGTGTACATCCCTTAACATGCATATGCACTTGCCTAAATTTTGCATAATATCTCCATAGGACGACTTGCCTGGTTGTTGCACAATATCTCTATGGAAGGCTTAACCTTGTGCCAGGGCCTATTTCCCCGTAAAGATTCACCAACCGCTGAAGATTGTAACGGCCCTCCGGCAAGACCAGGAGCAAATGTTCCATCAGGATTCAAATTATCCAATGGTTTGTCGAGGACCATCTTCTCAACGACATAATTGATAACCTGTGCAATCATAACACCAAGCTCAGTCAATTGCAGACTATAAACAACGCAAAAGGGCATATCACTAGAATACATCCATGCAGTACAACCTACCATGGTATGAATTTTTGCAGCTTTCAATTATACATGTCAACTTTATTAAGATAGGCTTTTAGGCATACAAGCAGCAAATAGTTCAATCTGATGCTTGGGTGACATCATTTAGCATTTTAGAGTCCCACCAAAAATATTAAACAGCACCAGTAGTTGTTATGCACATTTAATTCCAAACCATAGCACAACTAATTACTGCAATAATTACAACTAAACAAAATTCCCCAATCAATGACATATTTTTAAAGAGGACATAGATTGACTAAAGGATTTTCTACTCAATCCATAAAGATGAATCTATGTTTCTGCAAAAATAATCTTCTGCGGACACCACTCAAAAAAAGCTTCCTTTGTAAAAGAGCAGTGAAAAGTCAGAACGTACTTTATGAATTCTCAATATACGAGGTGCACTCAATTTTCCTTGTGTGAGAATCTGAACTGTTGAACCTTCACACGGCTGAAGATAAAAACTGCACCTGTGAAAATCGAAATAAAAACTCTAGATTAACATCAGAACAATATAGCATCTTCCTAAACATAGAAACTTTTAGAGTTTGACTAAATTCTACCAAACTGAGAGAGCATCTTGAATACTAAATAGGGAAAAAACAAATAAACGACTGTAATGAGGTATGAAAGACACAGGGCCACAGAGATAAAATTTTAAGGACTCCTTAAGCATATACTAGATAAGTTGAGGTAAGAATGATCGTGTAAGGCACTAAAATAAGTGTATTACGGAGTCTTTCATGCAGAAATGCACGTCAAGTGCATATTAAGAACCTAAAACAAAAACGACTTTCCACAAATTGATACGGTGCACATTTGAGAGAGAGAAGAAATAGTGAGTGTTGCAGTCAAAGCAATTATGATAAATGCACTTGAAGTCAAGAAAAATTACTTGGTGTTTTCTCTAGGAGGCAAGCGATTATTTAACACGCAATCCAGACACCACCACGGCAATTCCTTGTCGTCTTCAGTACCATCTAAATCAGTAATCTTCTTTCTCCATGGACCTCCCTGGGAGCCCTCAGAAATAATTGAAGGAGGCGAAAGCGCTGAAAACTCAAAGGGTGGATATAACATCGAGTCGTTTTCTGCATTACCATCGACATCAACTTTTGAATGGGTATGACTTCTTGTAGTAATGTCCTTCCCCGATAACTCCCCATTGGCAGAAGCTTGGTAACCAAATCTTTGCTTCCTTTTCACTAACCAATGAGCCAGCAGTCCTTTAAGAGTTTCTCGTGCAAGGTTGACCTGCAGAAGCATAAAAACATGATGCAGCAGAGGGAAAGGAACAGGGAAAGTATTACAGTCAAAGGCGGACCACGGTCACATATACCTTATCATCTTCAGGCTTCCCAGCAATGTTAAGGTCCGCTGAGTACATCTCAGCTGAGAAGCATTGTGGGGTATCCAAATGGACAGACAAACTTCCAAGTCTGGTATCCACAGTGAACCAGGCAGGAATGCTTACCTAAAAATAGCACAGAAATCCAGACATAAATCACCAGGAATATTGAATGAACCAATATGTGTAGGACTAGAATATACCATCTCAAAAAGCTCCTCTTTTTTCTCTTCAAATGAAACCTGTACTTTGATCCAAAAATAAATAAATTTTGTTAATAGTTAAACACACATATCAAGAGCAAAAAACTGAAAAGACAAAATGTTAACCCATGAAAGAAAAATGGCTACCTTTCCATAATCTTCAATCACAATGCCCCTGGTAATCTCCCAAAGCTTCACTGATCCAGCAGTATCCTATCAGAATCATGTAATTTATGAAATCATATTAAGAGTGATAATATGGACATAGATCTAGATTTAAGATAGAAGCATTAAATTATAAGCATAGCATTACAATTACCTTTGTCAAGACGTGCCTTCTATTATTCAATATTTCATGTTGTACTATTGCAGGCGTTCCAGGAATTGCAAGAGTTGGTTCTTTATAAACAGGAACCTGCACAAATTCATCAAAGTATATTACTTCAATCTTGTGAACCATATCTCATGGGAAAATTTGATGAAAGTTGGTAAATTAAAAGGTTTTTTTTATCAATTACTAGATATACAAGGTTAGACAGTACAAGGAATTCAAAACCAAAGAAGATTTTTGTAATTATTAGGTTTTCTTGATATAAAAATATGAAGAAAAAAAAAATCATACGTACGGGGCTAGATCCTTCAACTGACACCTTTGCTCTAGAAAAAGACAAGTTTCCAGCTAAGAAGGAACCGCCTCTTTGAAAATTTTTCTGAGGATTATGTGCTTCAGCAGGCCACTTGGTAACAGAAGAATCTGTAGTTGCAGCCCATACGCTATCATCATGCAAAGCAACTTTAAGGACGGGGTGCTCCCCTGTGCAAAGCAAAAGACTCTCTCTTGTTGCCAAGTCTGTCAAGTACAACTGAGGGTATAAACAGAATGGGTATCAAAAGGACGAACACTAACAAGGAAAAGGTAATTGAGAAAGAGAAGCCAGCGGGTAACAAGATATTCATTTAGATAAATTTTCATTGAGATGCACTCACAGATTGATCTCTGCCACCACTATATACGTGACTGAATGTTGGAGAACTAGCAAGTGCCCACACAGAATCTGTGTGTACACCATAGGAATGCACACATCGCTGCTGACCAAGATCCCATAGCCTACAAACAGATATAGAAATTTAATCAAACCACAACAATAGCACATTCAAAGTTCTTATTTGGTTACATTCAAGTACAAATACAAACACATGCAGGCTTAAAACAAATCCAGTATAACAAATAGAAAGCTATTAGGATACCTACCTGATCATTGAATCCGAAGATCCTGATAAGCAATATCTGAAACCCAAAAAAAAATTGAAAAAGAAACAGAATGAAATTCATTTTAGATTGTCAAATAACCAGGCAATACGTCAACTCCTACAGTAAGTATCACTTAACATATGTCCTCAAGGTAATCAATTAAAAAGATTTTCAATGCCAAGAGTCCTTAGTGCTAAAAGAAAACACAAGGTACCAATACGATAGTTTTTCAAGAAAGTTCTCTGGACAATTGAAAAAAGCGATTGATGACAATTTACCATAGGGAACTTAATTTACCATTTTCAACTAATGCTATCTACATTATGTCTAAAAGAAGTTATAATTTCAGAGAACAACGTTTAATTGTTCTTTGTTGTCTACAAAAGCAAACTAAGACAAAACAACGAACCTGCCAGTAGAATCTAGAAGCAAAACCCTGATGTTATCCGCATGCCCTCTAAGTTTCATTGTCTTCGAACCACTTCTTGGGTCCCACACACGCACGACCTAGACCAAAACACACATTTTCTTGTAAAGCTATATTTCGGTAATAATTCGGAACACAAAAGCAACCATTGAAATCAAAACACACCTTCTCCGTACCACCGGAGACAAGAAGTGTTCCACTATCATTCATTGCCAAGGCATACACCGACTCCTTATGGCCTTTGGCTGCTATTGGAACATATCCATGCGTTTGGGTAGCATGTACAGAAATATTGTTGCTTGAATTGATACTACGTAAACTTGTAATTGGCAGTGGATGCCCAGAACCATTTATACCATTGGAACAATCATCATCCATTGTGTCACCTGGCTTTGAAATTGGAGAAAGTGCAGCTTCAAGATCCCATACGAATACTTCCCCTCCGAGTCCCCCAGAGGCAACAACATTGCTCTAAAATGCACGACACTATAAAAGGATCAGAAAATGGCATTGATAACTCACACAATTATGACTTCGAAGACTATCTGGTTATTAAACTGAGAATGAAACTTAGGACTGCACTGACAGGAACCTGCACTATAAGTTTGACAAAGACATTACATTTTTTCCTGCTGCAGCGAGACAAGTGACGTAGTCTGAATGCTGACGGAAAGTCCTCGTACAAGTTCCAATAGACATGCAATTCCAGGTCTGCTATGCACAACAGTCACATTAAGTTAATTGACAAAAAGTAAAATGACAAAATTAGTCAACCTAATCTCAACTCAGTATGAAAGCACCAAAAATGATCAAAAATGAACCTTGAGGGTGGTATCTGAAGAACAGGAAACAAGCGTATTATCACCTGCAATAAGAGCATCATTAACCTGCACAAACACAGCCTTATGTAAGTATGCAGATATAAATTATCAATCAAGCAAAAGAGGAAAAGAGGAAAATACCCAGATCACTCCCAAAACCCAACCCCATTTTCTATCTTTGATGAAAATTGTGGCTAGTGGCTACTGTGATATGTTCCCATGATTTAATATCAATAAGACCTGGGAAATGCCATAATCTAACTCGGTTAGGAGGAGAAAAAGAATCAATACCCAATCCACATGAGACTCAAAGGTAGCAGAGCAGGTGGCAGCCTCTTCTCCCAATGCCCATCTTTTCAGCGTGCCATCACGGCTCCCAGTAAAAAGGTAATCACACCCATCACACACTGTTGACTTTAGTACAGTCAGACAATTTATGCCTGCACAATGCTGCAAATAGAGAAATATCCCAAACGCAGTAACATGAGGATCTCTAAAAGATCAAGATCATCAGCCCTTAATGATTGAGACGAAAATAAGTTACTAAGATACTGTTTTCCTAGCGGAAAAAATTAAAATGTAACGAGTTTGACGGTTGTTAATCCATTGGCTTCTTGAGCAATCAATGTATCAAAGTTTCGATGACTATCAGAACATAAGAGAATAATATAAAAACTTTATAGCAAAAATAAAACCTAAGAGCCACCATTTGCTTACTCTTGAACTACCTTACTGTTAATCAGACCAGGATCGGTAGCAAGATTGCATGCTCAAAAAATACATACACGCAGAAAACGACCTTATATTGCAATAGACAATACAATTAGATCTAACAAGGAAAAAAAAACAACACAAGGAAAACATAGCCAAACCAAAATGAGATGGGCAAGGATATTCCCTCGTGAAAGACAATTTGAAGGTCCAAACTAAACACAACAGAAATGACAGTGATTCCCTTTACAACAACTCAAATAACTGAAGCTAAACATAAGACAACGAGGCAACGTAGCAACAAAAGTTCACCTTTGTATCATCAGCATCATTCAAGACATATGTCAATCTCTTCTCTTTACGAGGGCGGGTGGAATTGGCTGTGTTTCCCGCGCTACCCACACGGTGCATTGCAGAAGCCACTGGAAGCATAGAATTTAACACAATGAATCCACCAAAAAAAAAAAATTCGGCCTATTAGCACTCAATCTTGTAGTCTAGAAAAAAAACGCAACTAAGCATCAAAAGTACACCCCACAAACTAAGAAATCAAAACCTTATACCAAAAAAAGAACTAAGAAATCAAAACGATAACACCAGGTTATCATCTAAAGCTGCCCAAACCCTCGACCGAAATCAACAACCCGATAGGAAAAACCACCCTGATCTTCGAATAATTTACCAATCGGATCATCAAAATTAGGGTTTCAACCAGGAAATGAACCATATACATAGAGCTCACAAATTTACCAAAAAAAGACAATAATAATCAAACAAATACACAAGTGCATAATCCAGATAAATGAAATCGATTCAGAACAGAAAGAAATGGAGTGGGATTAACGAAACTAGAATCAACCGTAACCTCGTCAATCAGTGATGAAATCCAAGCTCTTCCCTTTGCTCGTTTTTCCTTTTCTTATTTTTAATTTTTCCTTCTACTGCCAAAGCTGCTATTTTAGAGGGAGAAAGTCTTTAGAAAGATAAAGACACGAGAGTTAAAAAAAAATTGGGATGTGTGGGTTTCGGCATTTTATTGTGGCTCGATTGAGTCCCCTTTGACTTGTTTTTTTCTGTGTCCTTGGTGAGGGCAGAACGGTCTTTTCGTTAAACAGCTGAACTAAGGGAGAGGAGATTTTGCTGCCTTCATCGTTTCAAGTGGCGCGTGCAACCACGCTACCCTGCCGGCTGGGGAACTTTTGCCTTTTTGAAGAACCGGCTAAGGTTTTTGAGTTTTTCTGTCTGGAAGGGATGAAAAATCATAAAATTACAGAATGGCCCTTGGGCGCGTGGATTCTCTCACTGTGGTCGGCGAATGGAGTTGAAAGTCGAAAACATTGGTGGAAAAACGGCGTTACATTCGCTATTGTCTCGCCATTAGTCCTTTTTTTTTTTTATAGAATTCTCTTCCCGTTAGTTTGCATATTTATACATTAGTCCCCATTTATATGTTTTCCTTTGCTCGTCGCACAAATATGAGAGTTCTCCGCTATGATGATATGAAGAAGGGAAAAAAGAAAAGTACATGTTTGGTGTTCAAACGTCAAACAATGATTTCGTAGGATTTGTACAATCACTGGCTACAAGTTTACTAGAAAAAAGAAAAATCTCCCCCTCAAAAACAAAAGAGAGAAAAAAACTAAAAAAATAAATATGGTCTCTTTTTGGGAAAAAAAATGGAGTAAAACGATAATACAGGAAAAAAAAAAAAACATAATCAAATTTTTATATTTTCAAATTCAAGATAGAATATTGGTCAATAAAATATATATTGGTCAATGAATTATTTCTTGGAGTTCCATGGTCGTTTTATGTGGAGTACTAATGCATTGGTATGTGTTAACTAATAAGGGATCTGATAAGTATAGTTAAAACTAATTTTAATTAAAATATTATAGTATGTAAGTGCTTTAAATAATAGTAACATTTTATTTTTTATTGTAACTACTAAAAGTTTTACACTATTTATTAATTAAAATCAATTGGTATTAATCAAGATTTAAACATCCTATAAGTATTTCTCCCAAAACAAAAAAAAAAATAGTGATTTTGGAGAAATATATACTCGAATTTATTTTTTGTGCATGTATGTGGAATAGGGCCTGTTTGTTTCGTGGTTCGAATCATTGTTTGAATCATTTTGCTACAGTATTTTCTCTCACAAAAATTTAAATCTTCATTCAAATTCTCTATTCAAATACTCGAACCAAACAGACTATTCACAGTCAAGTCGATAGATGTATTTTAATTGGATTTTTTTAAGTATATTTCGCTTAACGTTTTTACTGAAAATAATTACGTCTAACTAGTCCAAGAGTTATAGGGTATATTTGTTTCATACATTTTTTGAATTCAATGGACTCAAATTTGGATTGAGTATCAAGAATCCTTTTGATACGTGTTTCTTTCCCCCAAAATCTGAATCATTTGAGTATCAAGAATCCAAATTTTCAGAGTTTCCATCCCCTTAAACTTTTGATAGTTGGATATTTTTGCTACAGTAAAAACTAAAATTCTCTTTTCTATATTTGAAGAAAAAAATCATAACTTCTTCATTTGATATCCAATTGAAATGATTCTTTTTTCACTGTGTTTTTAATAAAGAGAGGAATAAATCAAGATCTATATTGCATATTTTTTAAGATCATTAATATTAAGATTTTATTAGATTTATTAATAATCAAAAATTATCTTCACTACCTCTCCAAGCACAAATTCTAATTTTATTTCGTACTCAAATTAAAACTTAAATATACATCCAAATGTCAATTCAAATAACAATTCAAATCACTAACTCAAATCTTAATTCAAATTACACTAATTTAAATTAAATCACTAATTTGAATCTATTTACCAAACGGACCCATAATTCGCTTCACCATATCATAGCCATCATTTGCTATAAACTTTCTGTTTGGTAAATAGATTCGAATTAGTGATTTGATTTGAGTTAGTGTGATTTAAATTAGGATTTAAGTTAATGTTTTAAATTTTTATATGAATTGACGTTTAGATGTGCATTTAAGTTTTAATCTGAGTATGAAATAAAATTAAAATTTGTGTTTGGAGAAGTAGTGAAAGTAATTTTTGATTAATCAACAAATCTAATAAAATCTTAATAATAATGATCTTAATTTACTTATCTTTTCATTAGGAACACAATGAAAAAAGAATCATCTCAATTGGATAACAAATAAAGAAGTTATGATTTTTTTTTCTCAAATATAGAGAGAATTTTAGTTTTACTGTAGCAGAGATATCTGAGTATCAAAAGTTTAGAGGGAGTCAGATACTCAAAGGATTCAAATTTTAGATGAAACAAACACGTATCTAAATGATTCTTAATATTCAAATCCAAATTTATGTCTAAAAATTTTAAAGAGTTATCGAAATAAACAAGCATATATGTAAACATGTATATATTATTTCCTCTTGATGACTATTGTGGTTGATTAAATTAAGTGAGTTTTTTTTTTTTTTTTACTTTGTATGCTTTTCAAAAAAAAAAGATTAATGCTTCATTTTTCGTAAGTTAGGTATACTTACATTTGGACAAAAACATGGTTGTTTTTGTTTTTGTTTTTGTTTTTTAATTCCTTTGAGAAAAAAACAAATTGGGGCCGCATAGCAGAGTTTGCACGCGGATGTGGGTCGTATTATAAAATGCAGTTGATGGTCAAAAGGAAAGCTAAAACTAATAAAAGCCTTGGTCGGACGGATTCATTTGTCACATAAGAAGGGATGTTATGCATGTATTACCAAGTCAAAAAAAAGGTTGGTTCTAATTGAAAGTTATTTTGCACATAATTATTTTTTATTGATAGCTTTGAATTTATTGATAGTTTTAAGTTAGGAAACTTCTTGATTTTAGAAGATACAATAGCTTTATATTATTTACTTAATTTAGTAATTATAAGGTATATATATATATATATTATATTATTGAATCATGTTAAATCTCATTCTTTTTATTTTCTTCTTGTCATTAATAGCTGTAACAAGCAACAGCTAAATGATCTTCGCAGGGAAAGCAAAAAAGTCCCTATGCCCCCGCCCTCCGCATTCGAACATCACCCTTCCTCGATGCCAATTGGTCCAATCCTATCCAGCATAAATTCTAATATATGAAGGTCCGTTTGTCTCGAGAACTCTTTAGATTTTTTGTATCTAAATTTGGATTCAAGTATTAAAAATTCTTTAAATACGTGTTTGTTTCCCCCAAAATTTAAATCATTTGAGTATTAAGAATCCAAGTTTTCAGAGTTCTGACTCCTCCAAACTTTTGATAGAGTAAAAACTAAAAGTCTCCCTCCTACATTTAGAAAAAAAATAATAACTTCTTTATTTGTTATCCAATTGAGATTATTTTTTTTCATTGTGTTCCTAGTGAAGAGAGAAATAAATTATGATTGATATTACATTAAGATTTTATTAGATTTATTAATAAATCAAAAACTATTTTTACTATCTCTCTAAACATAAATTCGAATTTTATTCTATACTCAGTTTAAAACTTAAATACACATCCAAACGTCAATTCGGATAACAATTCAAATCACTAACTCAAATCTATTTACTAAACGTATAGTGTCTTTACGAAGCAATTATTTATTAGACTCATTTGACACAGATTCTGCATATGCTTTTAGTCAATAAAAGAAAAAAAATAAAAACTATATAGCTTTTCAATAAGTGCTTAAAATCATAATTTTAAAAAAGTTTAAATGGGTCGATAAGGTTTCAATTTTTTCAAATGTATTATTAATACTCTAGTACAAGTTTCAAAGTCTATTTCAGAAGTATTTTTTTGAGAAGTTACATTTTATGGCCTTAATAGGAAGCATTTTTTGAAAGTAAAAGCACTTCAGACAGCTCATCCAAACACTTCTAGAAGCAGCTTTTAGACTTAAGGAGCTAAAAGTAGCTTTTAAGAAGCCCTCCCAAACATACCCTTAAGAGTTTACTTTATTAAATATATATTCAAATAGAGCATACTTGTAAGAAAATGGTAATGAAGCAAATTAGACGGTCAATTATTTATAAATACGTATGAAATCATAGCAGCTCGAGCTTTAAATTTGCCATTCCTCAATCTCTTGATCCATTATTGACGATGCAATTTCATATGGCCATCGACAATTATTGGGGGACATAAATTTCCTTAAAAAGACAATGTATTAACTCAACGCTAACAAAATAAACCGTATCATTTATGCTGGAGGCAAATTTTGAAAGTTAATATTGGCCATGTTTGATGGTATTTGAATTTATCTCATTCGAGAAGATAAACGCACACACTTTAACAATACCGAAATTTTAACGGAGCCCTTCAAAATTTCCTGACTTAGCATCGAAGTGCCATCACCTGATATCTACTATTTACTTGTTTAATTTGCAAAATTCTTAGGTGTTCGTCAATAAGGTATTCTATTTTCTCATCAAGTTTTTGTTTAATTTGTTTGTCTGGATTACAAGTTCAACAATATGCTTTTGCACCAACAAATCAAATTCTCTACTATGTTCCAAGACTTCTACTTATCTTTCTTCACACTGCATCAAACAGTCCTTCAGCTGGTAAAACCCCTAACTATTTCTATAGCCACCAAACAACAGCCCTAAACAGAAGAAAACCTTGATCTGTTGGAATTAATTCCAATAATATGTGGGCTAATATATTAAATAAATGTGTATTAATGCTATCAAATAAGATTAACCTAATAAAATGATCTAATAAAGTGTAAAGATTTGGGTTTTAAAGCATCTCATAAAGTGTGAGTACAAAATTATGTGTAAAGACCTAAAGTATAATTTCTATTTTATGATGGGCCAAAATAGAAATAAGGAAAAGTTAAAATATTATAAATGGTTGTGGTCCCTGAGTCGTTATATTTTCTGACATCCCATCACTGGAAAAGATAGAGAGAAAACTTTCTTTCACAGACATCACACCTTATTGACTCAGAAGATCAAGAACCAAGAATTCAATCGCTCTAATGGATTCAGGTATACTTCCACTATAATTCTTGATGAATCAACACGAGCCTTGGGATTTGATGATGGTCTTCATCAATAGAATTTTGTTTCAACAAGTAGCATCAGAGCCTTCTTATGTTGAACCAAGAATTCAATCGCTCCTTCTTGACTCAGAAGATCAAGAATCAATAATTCAATCGCTCTAAAAGATTCAGGTATGCTTCCGTTATAATTCTTGATGAATCAACATGAGCCTTGGGATTTGATGATGGTCTTCATCAGTAGAATTTTGTTTCAACAAGTAGCATCAGAGCCTTTTTATGTTGAATTATTGAAAAATATTTTCTCAATTTTTTTTTCAATTCTACGTTGATAAAAATTACGGTGTATTGCATTATTCAGTTTATATGTAAAGATGAATTTTTGGTTTGCGTGTTTATACGAATCAAGAGGGAAACTTTCTCTCATTTACTATATTGAACATGCATTGCGATGTGCATTAATTGAGGCTGCCATTCATTTAATTATGGCTGCTGCATTCAATTTTTTTTTTTTAAAAAAAGTGAAAATGATGAAACCGGTTTTGCAGATACGATTTCTTTGAAATAGTTTGCATATGGGTTAAGTAACCCGTCAGACTACCAGTGGCAATCTCATTGCCACCGACAAAGAACATCGGCCGCGACCCTCAGGCGGCACCGGAAACGAAAAAAGCCGTAGTCTCTGGCCACGGCGGAGGAGTGAAAACGACGGCCAAAGGCCGTTGTTCAGCCAGCCTGTTCGGTTTCACCAAAGACAGAAGTGGGCTGGTTTTTTGGGTTTTGCCGGCGGCTTGCTGCTCCGTCGCTGGCGCCGGCACTCTATGGGTGCGACCGTCAAGTAGCATCGGTTGGCAGATCGACAGGGAAGATCTTCGACGGTAGCTGTTGCAACTGTCCCCTGGTGTTCTTTCCCAAGGGTCGACCCCTGGGTGTACTGTAGAATTATGGGCTCTGCGTCTGGTTTACACGGGCTCTTTGGCCCGTAACCAGTTTGAAACCCAGGGGCTCAACCCCTGGGTGACCAGGCAAAAAAAAAAAATCTGTTTTTACATGGGCCCAAAGAGCCCTTGAGGGCCCGTGACCGGGCTCAACCACTGGGTGACCCGATTTTAAAAAAAAAAAGGTAATGGGCCTGGGTTTTTATTTGGGTTGGGTTTTAATAGTGAGTCAAATAATAGGTTAATGGGTTGGGTTTGGGTAATTGGGTTTGGGTAAAGAGCTGGATAGGGTAACCCGTCCGTACAATACCCGACCCGTAGGAACTCGACCCGGTTGACTTTGATCATTGATCGGTGACTTTGACCTTGACCATTGACTTTGACTTTAACTTTGATAAAAAAAAATTATTTTATTTTTTCATTTTAATATTGGTCAATTTTTGGTGCAATTTTAAATTCAAATATTAGTATTTTATATGTGTTTTGAAATGAATTAATTGAATTAACATGTCACCAAAGTGACCTCTTTTGTGGAAATTAATTTATTTTAAAATATAAATGGTCGTGTCTATGCAACATATGTGAATATTGACCGGCCCAAAGGAGGGTTAATATTTGACAAAATTACATGTACACCCGTGGTAATAAACATGTGATGATTATCCGGTTTTACATATGAATAATAAATTAGCCCAAATGAAGATTTATTGTTTGACATGTACTTGTTATCAATGTTTGATTACTACACCAAGAGTACCACTTACAAGTTAATATTTTTGTCCAAAGACTAAATATTAATGTTATGCTAGGTATCTTGTGATGGGCCCTACCATTATTTGAATTTATTTAAGTATGATATGGAACTTATGTGAGCTTCTTGTTTTGCTGTTTTGTTGTTTTGTTCTCTGTTCAACTACAAGTTCTACTTCTAATATTTCTGCTAGCATCAATTCAATTCCCATGCTTAATGGCACAAACTTCAAGGCATGGCAAGAGAACATTATGATTGTTCTTGGAGTCACAGATTTAGACATTACGCTGAGGGTTGAACGACCTCCTGATCTTACAGAGAACAGTTCCCTTGATGAAAAGAGGGATATGGAAAGGTGGGATTGTTCGAATCGCATGAGTCTAATGATCATGAAACGTGCTATTCTAGAAAATTTCAGGGGCACTATGTCCGAAAAGGTTACTACAGCCAAAGATTTTCTTGAGAAAATTGAGAAGAGGTTTGTCAAGAAAGAAAAGGCTGAAACAAGTACGCTTTTGGCAAATATTATTTCAATGAGGTATAAAGGAAAAGAAAACATAAGGGAGTACATCATGGAGATGTCTCATCTTGCTTCAAAATTAAAAGCACTTAAGCTAGAGTTGTCTGAGGACTTACTTGTGCATTTAGTTTTGATATCTCTTCCTACACAGTTCAGTCAATTTAAGGTGAGCTACAACTGTCAAAATGACAAATGGTCCCTTAATGAGCTCATCTCATATTGTGTGCAAGAAGAGGAAAGACTTAAGTAAGAGAAGGCAGAGAGTGCTCATTTGGCTACAACCTTTAAGGACAAGAAAAAGAAAAGGAAGAAAGGCAAGGAAGCTGTAGGTGCGGCACCACAAAATAAACAACAAAAGGGACAAGGTGATGAATTTGCTTGTTTCTTCTGTGGAGGTAAGGGACAAAAGAAGAAGCAATGTACCAATTATCACGCATGGCGTGCAAAGAAAGGTAAGCTTCTTAATTTGGTTTGTTCTGAGGTTAATTTAACTTCGGTACCAAGACACACTTGGTGGATAGATTCCGGTGCTACTACTCACATAAATATGTCTATGTAGGGTTGCCTGAGCTGCCGAAAGCCAAGTGATGGTGAAAGATACATCTATGTGAGCGATGGCAAATCAGTGGAAGTCGAGGCAATAGGAATATTTAGGTTATTATTAAAGACTGGATTTTATTTGGATTTGAATAAGACTTATGTTGTACCGTCGTTTAGACAGAATTTGATTTATGTTTCTATATTGGACAAATTTTGTTATTCTTGTTCGTTTGGAAATAGTAAATTTAGTCTTTTTCAGAATTCAAAAGTTATTGGTTCTGGTTCTTTATCTGTTTATGATAACCTTTATTTACTTGATACGGTTGCCTCATTTAATGAAACCTTGCATAAAAGTACACGTGGTGTAAAGCGAAAATTAACCAATCAGAATTCTGCTTCATTGTGGCACAAGAGATTAGGTCACATCTCCAAGCAGAAAATAGAGAGATTTGTGTCAGACAGGATTCTTGATCCCTTTAATTTTACAGATTTTGAAATTTGTGCTAATTACGTAAAGGAAAAACAGACAACCATAAAGAGATTAGATGCCAACAGGGCTTCAGACGTCTTAAAACTAATTCATACAGATATTTGTGGGCCATTCTCTACAACTTCTTAGAATGGCCAACAATATTTCATTTCGTTCATAGACGATTGCACACGATATGGCTACCTATATCTCATTCATGGGAAGTCCCAGTCATTGGATATGTTCAATAATTATAAGGCTGAAGTTGAGAATTAACTCAGTAAAAGGATTAGAAGCGTCAGATCTGACCGTGGTGGAGAATAATATGACAGATATGACGGTTCAGGTGAACAACGTCTAGGTACTTTTGCTAAGTTCCTAGAGGAGTGCGGTATCGTCCCACAATACACCATGCCTGGATCACCTAGCATGAATGGTGTCGCTGAGAGGCGAAATAGAACACTTAAGGACATGGTAAGGAGTATGATTAGTCACTCTACCTTGCCAAAATCTCTTTGGGGAGAAGCCTTAAAGACTGTAGCTTACATACTCAACAGAGTGTCAACTAAAGCAACTGCCAAAACCCCTTATGAGCTTTGGACAGGCAAGAAGCCTAGTTTGAAGCACTTGCACATTTGGGGTTGTCCAACTGAGGCAAGGCCTTATAAGCCAAATGAAAAGAAACTGGACTCCAGAACTGTCAGCTACTATTTTATTGGATACTCTGAGAGGTTAAGGGGTTACAAATTTTATGATCCCACGACTAAGTCGATTTTTGAGACGGGAACTGCTTGGTTCTTTGAGGATGTCGAGTTTGCCGAGGGAGATAGAGTGAAGGACTTTGTCTTTGAAGAGGAATATATTGATATTCCTACAGTTGCTATTGACATTGATCAGGTTCCTATTCCTGACATTGTTCAAGAAGCAGATCCAAATCAAGACAGTGTCAGAGAACCTCCCATTCCAAAAATTGTTCCAGAAGAGCAAACTCTACCACCTCAAGAATCTTTGCCATTAAGAAGATCCATTAGAGAAAGGAGAAGTGCAGTGCCAGATGATTACATTGTATTTCTTTAAGAACATGAGTTTAACATTGGTGTGATGGAAGATGATCCAATCAACTTCCATCAAGTCATGGAAAGTTCTAAATCTCAAGAGTAGATTAATGCCATGAATGAGGAGATAAAGTCCATGAAAGACAATGACGTTTGGGATCTTGTTCAGTTGCCTGAAGGTGCAAAATCCATTGGTTGCAAATGGATATTTAAGACCAAGGGGGATTCAAAAGGCAATGTGGAGAGATATAAGGCTCGTCTTGTTGCAAAGAGTTTTACTCAAAAGGAAGGCATTGACTATAAAGAGACTTTCTCTCCGGTTTATTCGAAATACTATTTTATGACTATAATGGCATTGGTGGCACATTTTGATATTGAGCTTCACCAGATGGATGTAAAGATTGCGTTTCTCAATGGTGACATTGATGAGACAATTTATATGGTGCAACCAGAAAACTGACTCAAAGAAGATGGTTTGCAAATTAAAGAAATCCATCTATGGGCTTAAGCAGGCGTCTTGTCAATGGTATTACAAATTTCATCTGGTTATCATCTCGTTCGATTTTGAGATGAATATGGACGATGATTGTATATACCATAAGTTCAGTGGGAGTAAGTATATTTTCTTAGTTTTATATGTCGATGACATATTGCTTGCCAGCAATGATATAGGCTTATTGCACGAAACCAAGAGATTTCTATCAAATAAATTTGAGATGAAGGATCTTGGTGACGCCTCTTTTGTATTGGGTATACAGATACACCGGGATCGCTCTCAGGGTATACTTGGATTATCACAAAAGAGCTATATCGAGAAGGTACTTAAGAGATTTGACATGCAGGATTGTAAACCAGATAACACCCCTGTTGCTGAGGGAGACAGGTTTAGTCTCAATCAGTGCCCTAAGAATGATTTTGAGGTTAAGGACAAGCAGAATTCCTTATGCGTCGGAGTAGGGAGTCTAATGTATGCTCAAGTTTGTACGCGTTCGGATATTACGTACGTTACAAGGATGTTGGGCAGATACTTAAGTAATCTAGGGATGGATCATTGGAAAGCAGCCAAACGAGTCATGCGGTATTTACAGAGAACGAAAGATTACATGCTTACATATAGAAGATTGGATCAGTTGGAGATCATTGGGTATTCAGATTCTGATTTTACTAGGTGCCAAGACAGTCGGAGATCCACATCAGGCTATATCTTCCAACTTGCTGGAGGAGCTATTTCTTGAAAAAGTGCTAAGCAGACACTGATAGCTTTTTCCAGCATGGCAGCAGAATTTATAGCATGTTATGAGGCATCCAACCATGGGATATGGCTACGAAATTTTGTCACTGGGATGCGAATTGTGGATGGAATTGAAAAACCACTTAAGATATTTTGTAACAATAAGTAAGCAGTGCTATATTCCAACAACAACAGGAGCTCAACAAAGTCGAAGCATATAGACATTAAGTTCCTTGTTGTTAAAGAAAGAGTACAGAGTAGTCAGTTGTCTATAGAGCACATTGGGACAAACTCTATGGTTGCAGATCCGCTTACGAAATGAGTACCACTCAAGGTTTTTCATGAGCACACTGCTCAAATGGGTGTTGTATTTCTTGAGGATATGTCATTTTAGTGGGAGTTTGTATTTTAGATGCTTTCTTGTTGTAGACACATTTTATGGTTATTTTTTACAGAAATAAAGTTTATAGTTTATTTTCACTCTGTATATGTTTGATTTGATCTCACTAAAGAATAAGGTTGGACCAGTAGGAAATAGGCATGTTAAGATCAGATTGCATGAAATTTCCTTGCTACACATCCATACTTGATCTATGTCGTTCATTATATTAGTATACGTGACCATTGATGGGTTTAGTTACATAGAATGTAACGAAGACCGATTTGATCCTATATTAATATGATTGATGGACCGGATTGATTGGAGATGCTTTTGGTAATGATAGCATAATTCATGAGCTTATAAGGTATAATTCACATTTATAAAGTTTCATATATAGCCCAAGTGGGAGATTGTTGGAATTAATTCCAATAATATGTGGGCTAATATATTAAATAAATGTGTATTAATCTATCAAATAAGATTAACCTAATAAAGTGATCTGATAAAGTGTAAAGATTTGGGTTTTAAAGCATCTCATAAAGTGTGGGTACAAAATTATGTATAGAGACCTAAAGTATAATTTTTATTTTTATGATGAGCCAAAATAGAAATAAGAAAAAGTTAAATAATTATAAATGGTTGTGGTCCCTGAGTCGTGATATTTTCTGGCATCCCATCACTGGAAAAGACAGAGAGAAAACTTTCTTTCACAGACATCACACCTTCTTGACTTAAAAGATCAAGAACCAAGAATTCAATCGCTCTAATGGATTCAGGTATGCTTCCGCTATAATTCTTGATGAATCAACATGAGCCTTGGGATTTGATGATGGTCTTCATCAGTAGAATTTTGTTTCAACATGATCAACATAAAAAAAATAAATAAATAAAAGGTCAATTAATCCGAAAAATATTCTCCAAGATTATTGAAGAAGGAAAATTAATAACGTAAGTATGGAATAATCTCCTTTTCAATTCCTTTAAAAGGGACTCTTTTGGCTATGTGGCTGTGTTCAAGTCATACACACACACATACATACAAAGTATAAAAGTTGGCCTCTCAAAGCTCCGTAATTATGATAGAGATGCTCTAATGTATCCAATTTGCCTTTTAACATGACATGCAAGAGCCAGCATATGCAGCCCAATGAGCGGCTGGGCAAAAACTTTTCTGAAAATGAAATATAACTAACCATTTGCCTACTTCTTTAGTCCTCCTTGTGAATATTGACCAACAAAATAATGTCCACCGTATAAAAAAAAAAAAACCACGACAATCACTAGCTAAGACATGAAATATATACGTGAGGTAATCCTTTATTTATTTTTTTTTGGGAAAAATTTATCATGAAACAGACATTTTGGTTTTATTTTTATTGTTAGGTTTTGTTATTTTAACCGTTGGATTAACTTTTTTAATGGTTTGATTTATGACTAAAAACAGTTTTACCTCATATGTTGTAAATTTTTAACATAAATAGTCGTAAATTAAACCGTTAAAAAAATTAATTTAACGATTAAATAACAAGATCTACAGGATCATAAGAGCTTAGAGTCGGTTTGGTTCGAGTATTTAAATAGAGTATTTGAATGAAGATTTAAATTTTTGTAAGAAAAAATACTATAGCAAAATGATTTAAACTGTGATTCGAACTACGAAATAAACGCACCCTTATTTTCTTTTCTAAGGATGGTTAGAAAAACAAGGAAATTGAAGAGTTGGAATAGTGTGGGTGAAGAGTGGCAAAAAAGCCGGAAAATAGGGTGTGGATGTGTATAGTGCGTCTTTGGTTTGAGCGACATTTGGTGAGAAAAAAGTCTTTAAGTGTTCTAGAAATGTACCCATGGATTCAAATTCAATGTTTGATCACAACCGCACATCATGTCAAACGATAATGTTTAATGGTTCGTTTATTTATTTTTTATTTATAGTCTCAACGTTTATTCTATCGCAAAAATCGAAAGAAAAAAAATTAATAAGCTCAAAGGCATCTAGTATATTAACCAAAAAAAAAAGGCGTCCGTGATTGTGATGAAAACTTGTGAGATTTTATTTTAAAGTGATTGTGACACCCGTTATTCTTCTAACGGGTATTGAGGTAATTAAATTAATTTTTAATGTATAAAAAAAATTGCTTCATTTAAATTTATTTTATAATATTTATTTTTATCTATTTTTAAATTTTCTAAAATTCTCCTATATTTATTTAGTATGATTACTAAAAAGCCTTAGAACTTCTAATAAATCTCAAAAATGTCATATTGGCATTATGTGTGTTAAAGTCTTTAGATGAGACATAAGGATATCTTTTCCAACTACTCTTGACCCTCATTTTCTTTATTTCCTCCGTGACATGCTTCAACATGTCTCCTCTATAATTGTTTCTATCACTTCTCTTCAAAGACTTCATCTTTTCTTCCTTTCTCTTCCACGGTTCCCACACTCTTCTTCTCATTTCTTTGCTGAAGCAAAATACTTAGAGAACTTCTTCAAGGCAGCCATAAAAATCAGCCACCATCACCTCCATTTGAGCAAGAATTTCAGTCATACCGAAGTAAAGGAACCTGTTTTGAAGCCATTTCAAGCTTCCAACTAACCATAATCCGAGGTTAGAATCTTATGAACAAATTTAGTCTTTCATTTATAAATTTTCTTTTATACTAAAGGATTATTCAAATTTGCGTTCTTAAACCTAAGTATATGTTTGTTGCTATTTTGGAGCATATGTATGAAGTCTAAGTGTATATGCCCTAGACAGAAAATTTATATTGTTAAACTTTATAATACCTCTATGGGCAGTGGTTATTTCTTGAAATTCTAAGATTAAATTAAAATAAATTTTATGAATGTAGTTGTATGTTGTGCTTTAGTTTTAATTGTCCTTATGCACGCCTTAGGATCAAGGGAGTATGGAGCTAACGTTAATTGATTCCAGGATTAAGAGACTGTTGATAAGCTTAAAAGGTAGGGATTCTATTACTCATCTTTTGTGAGGTTTTTATAGAATTAAAATTGATTGTTTTGCCGCAATATATATATCTATGTTGAACTGATATTATATGTGTATCACATATGAAACTATGACATGGGCTCGTCTTGTATTGTACGGCGAGGAACATAATGAATTGACACATGTTATAAATTGAGAAGCATGGTTAGGAAAATTAACTCTATTAATAATGATTTAATATAGAGAAATTGTGAGACATGAAAAGGGCGACGGTTACGTCCTTGGGCATGAATACCCTAAAAGGTAAAGTAGGGGGAAGGCGATGACGCTTCCTTGGGTTGAAAGTCCCAGAACACACTGTACAGGAATCGATTTGGTGAGGACTCGGGGCTTGATGTCCCCTCACCGGAACACCCTTGGAATGTTTATAGGGTGATCAAGTGCGCCCATTTGGGTTTCGATGAGTTGAGTGATACTCAATTTAACATGGATACCTAGGAACAATGATGATTGGTAATATTTGTATAAATGTGTAATTATGACACTTGGTAATGATTAACTACGGTATCCATAAGATGTGATCATAATAAACCTCATAATCTGGAATATGATGTAACTTACTAACCATGCAGATTTTAATGTGGTAATGATAAAAACCTAAAGGTGGGTAATGGTTTTCTCTACTGAGCATAGTGTTGCTCATTCCCTTATATTTTTATCTTTTCAGGACTCACTAAGTGTGAGGTGGCTACGAGAAATATAGTTGAGGAAGTGATGTAACTATATTACATTGGGACTGCTTCAATCGTTGAGAATGTTCTTCATGATAATGTAAGCATCAATTGTTACTTTCTGTGACTGTATTATAATGTGTTAAGGGTTAAAATGATGATGACAACAGTTTATATTATTAAATTTAAGGTGCTACATTAAAACTGTGGTTTATTTATCGTTTATATTTTTATTTTTGAGTTGAGAGTTTTCATTTAAGTCCCGGGCAAATTTTATTTTTAAGGTTTTACTTTTATTATTTATTTTTATTTTATCTCATTAAAAACTGTTAACCCCCATATAGGGGCGTTACAGAATTTTTGGTATCAGAGCCTAGGTTCGGTTAACCTAGGGAGTGTAGCACCACTTTAAAAAAATATATTTTTGAGATGGTTTTGAAGCTGAATTTTCATTGTCATCATCAAAATGAACCTTCACATTGATTTATACAGTCTAGAAGGATGTAACATGGAAAGGCCATAGAATGAAAATACTTATGGTTATATGAGTACAATAATTATATAGAAGGAAAGTATTAATAGTTATGAGGGAATGATAATTATATGGAATGAGTTTATAAGTAGAATGCTTATGAGAGATTCGTATAATATTAGGATCTATAAGCATATCTAATTCGTATAAACGATGAGAAATTCGTGTAGATACGAGGATTTAAGAGCCTTTTGTCTCGTGAAAAACAATAAGAAATATGAGGCTTGATTTATTGATTTTAAAGTTTGACATAGATATGCCAAATTTTTCGTAATCTATTCAAACCTAAGTAATGATTATGTGTGGATTCGATGGAGCACATAAGTGTCAATATCTTTTCTTAAAAGTTCTATATATTTGAGGAATATGATATAAGTTGGGAATCATGGTATTGAATCATGAGAGAGATAAATGTTAGACTTTTGGTCTGTTGAGACTGTGTAAAGTCTAGAATGCATGAATCTCAAAATTGGAATATTTTGTTACGTACATTGTATTTAAGTGTATCAGTGAATCTTTTGGTTACCTAAGGTTTTGTTATATGAGGAAATTATATATTGTATGAGTAGAATTGTGGGGATTGTAGATGTTCTTAAGTAGTAACATCTAGTGTCTTTGTTCATTGATATGGTCTACGTTGGAAGACGTAAATCGTATTGATTTCAAGGTTAGTCGCATTCTAAACCCTTGGTAGTAATGATGATGAATCCATTGATAGACGTTGAGTATTATCAATAACATATGGGTGTATGCATTGTTCAATAAGGTTTTGATTAAAACAAAATTATTTGAGTTGCTGGAAGATTATGTTGTTATGAAATGATTTTAAATATCATTCAGGAAGATCCTTGTTGTCGTTAAATTAGATTTGTTGTTCATAGTTAACTTTATCTATAGTGGGCTTTAAATTGGGTTTAAGATTTATACAAATTGGTTTTCAATTTTATGTTTGTTATTTAACTCGTTCTAAATGTGTTAAGGCCCGAAACAACCTGACCATTTTCAACTTAGAACATTTGGGCCTAGTTCAAATCTTAAATCAGTTTGATTCATACTGTCTCTCCCACGTGGTCTCTATACGTGTCATATACAGTGGTTTAATTAATGTTTACAAATACGTTTACTGTGCATAGGAGCTTATTTCTCCGAGTTCACTTTTTCTCTCTTAATTTGTTATTTTCTCTCTAAATCGCAAATCCTCTTCTTTTTCATTAAAAATTCTTCTTTTTCTTTAAAAGAAGAAGGAATTTTAGGATTCTGCAATTTACTATCTTAATTTTTCCTTTCTATTTACTCTTCTTTCATCTCATCATGGACCCAAAGTACCAACACCTGAGAAAGTATTTCCCATCACTCTCCCAAAAGATTCTCAGAAAGAAATACAAGGCTAGAATTACTCGGTTGTGGATTCTTATGCGTTTTGGTATCCCTTGTGATGTGAGAATGTTAATAGAGGGGAAAATCCGTCCGAGTGACTTTAGTCAAGATGTCGGTTTACCAGGAACGGGTACCAGTCGTAGTGCAATGAAAAGAAGAGCTCGTGCCATCGTGGTCACTTGTAACAAATGTGGAAGACAACATTGTAACGGTAAATGTACTTCACCTGGTTATATGTCTACGAATAGAGAGGATAAAATAAGGTTTTGTAGGGATGGACTTTCAAAGGAGAACTTGGATAGCATCCATCCTCCTCTCCACGGTCACCCTAGTGGATATGTTCAAGGAGCTATTTTTAAACTCTGGCCTAAATTTTATACAGAAAGACAACGCCTCAGGAATATGGTATTTCTAGATCCTGTTTGTCAAGCCATAAGAAAACTGGATGGGGAATAAGTCATCGCTCTATAAAGGTTATTTAGTCTTTACTTATTTGAAGCAGTTTTAGCTGATGTTCAACAGTTTGTGTTTTTCTTTTACTTAGAATATTTGCTTTTGTGTTTGAAATAATTGTGATTATTAGATTGATACAGTAAGTGTTAATATCTTATTTAATTTATGATTTTCTTAAATATATATATAATAAAATATATTATCTTATCAGACACGTCACATACGGTACAGTAATATGTTTGAATTTTGAAAAGCTTATCCAGATATTTCAAGATTTGTGTCTCAAATTTCAAAAAGTTCTACAGTATTTGTCGTTTATATTAAATTTCTAGACTTGGTGTATATTTGTCAAAAAGTCTACAGTTGTGTCAAGAGGGTCTTCTGTCGAATTGTTCTCAATTGTCAAAAGTTATACAATTAGAGTCTAATCTTTTTCAAAAAGTGAATCAGATTTTCTGTAAACTATCAATCACCTTATCTTACTTTCTTATCCGCACAAGATTTTGTTTAAATCTTTGGATTACCTTTTCATTACCTACTCGTCTATCTCTTTAGCCCTTTTTGTACATTTCTCATCTTTAAAATCTCATGTAGAACCCGAAGTCTAAGTGGAGCAGACATTAAGCAACCACTTCTATAAACCAAATATGTCTACCTCCCAGTCCACGAAGAAAATAAAGAATGTCTGTGTCTTTTGTGGTTCCAGCCTTGGAAAAGATAAAGCTTATTTAGAAGCTGCAAATCACTTAGGGCAAGTCCTAGCACGCAAAAAGATTAACATAATCTATGGGGGTGGTAGTATAAAAATGATGGTAAATATGGCACTAGCAGCTAGGTCTAGCGACGCTACTGATGTAAGAATTTGGCCTCATATTCCAGTTGAAGGAAACCTTTGTAAGGAAGCCATAGGTAAGGGAGAAGGAGTCAGGAGTATCCCTAAAAATTTTAAAGACATAATCTATAATTCTGATGCTTTTATAGCATTACCTGGTGGTCTAGGTACTCTTGAGGAAATATTTATAGTTGCTTGTGGGCAATTGTTGGGCTTTTATTCCAAACCTTTGGGACTGCTGAACGTAAAGGGTTTTTATGACGGTCTTTTGAAATTTCTAGATTACGCTGTGGAAGAAAACATCACTACAGAATCGGAGAGACAAATCTTTGTTACTGCTTCAACAGCTGAGGAATTGATAGATAAAATGCAAATCATACATCCAGAATCCGACACTGCAACATCCAAGCTTGAATGGGAAAGGGAAAGCCGGGAGCGGCCAATTGATTTGAATCTCCATCTGTAATCTTTTTGTTTTATCTTTGGCATGTAGGCATGTGTGTCCGTATTTCGTGTGTTACGAATAACCGTTTACCTTGTATTCTGTGTTTCTTGTGGTACGTCGTTGTTCAATCTTTTAGATTCATTGAGCCTAATGCCGGGATGGCTGGATACGGAGTACTTGATGCTCTCGAAACGCATCCTTCTTAAGGTCCGATCTTTTGTTTATCGATGTTTTTGTATCCTCTAAGCATGCATGATATGGATAGCTGGTATACGGAGTGCCTTGTACTCTCGAAACGTATCCGTATCATGTTTGTAATGTGTAATATTCTGTTAATATTATGTGGAAGTACCAAAGTCAGTTATGGGGATATTCCATATGAAATATGAGTATATTATTTGGATTGAATGTTTGTGTCATGAGGATAGCTGTTTAATGAAAAATATGTCGGGTATGTTTGCAACCAGAGATTCCGTTTAATATCTCTATGAATAAGTTTAATGTATGGTTTTGAATATAAGTGTTTGTGATATATGTTTTATGATTATGTTTTAGTTTATTAGTTGAGGTATGAAATCAAATATATTTGACTTTTCCTTACTCAAAAAGGAAAAGGAACCTAAAGATGAAGTATATAAAATTTCTCTGGCAATCTCCTTAAATGTGATTGTAAATCACAGTCCATGGACAATGAAGGACTGGAATCATGATATGGTCAATATGTAGGCCTGATCAGATTCTTAGACTATTATACGGTGTTATAAGTTGAAACTTGTCAGAAATACTCTCATTGAGGGATTTAGGAGTAAGATTTATTATGCAAGTAAATAAGTGGAGATACGATAACTTAAATTTGGAGGACAAACAACATTAACGGTTTAGACTCAGAATTGGAATCATAGTGGAATCATAATTTTTACTAGTACTGCTAGAATTGAAATTTCGAGGACGAAATTTCTTTAAGGGGGGTAGAGCTGTGACACCCGTTATTCTTCTAACGGGTATTGAGGTAATTAAATTAATTTTTAATGTATAAAAAAATTGCTTCATTTAAATTTATTTTATAATATTTATTTTTATCTATTTTTAAATTTTCTAAAATTCTCCTATATTTATTTAGTATGATTACTAAAAAGCCTTAGAACTTCTAATAAATCTCAAAAATGTCATATTGGCATTATGTGTGTTAAAGTCTTTAGATGAGACATAAGGATATCTTTTCCAACTACTCTTGACCCTCATTTTCTTTATTTCCTCCGTGACATGCTTCAACATGTCTCCTCTATAATTGTTTCTATCACTTCTCTTCAAAGACTTCATCTTTTCTTCCTTTCTCTTCCACGGTTCCCACACTCTTCTTCTCATTTCTTTGCTGAAGCAAAATACTTAGAGAACTTCTTCAAGGCAGCCATAAAAATCAGCCACCATCACCTCCATTTGAGCAAGAATTTCAGTCATACCGAAGTAAAGGAACCTGTTTTGAAGCCATTTCAAGCTTCCAACTAACCATAATCCGAGGTTAGAATCTTATGAACAAATTTAGTCTTTCATTTATAAATTTTCTTTTATACTAAAGGATTATTCAAATTTGCGTTCTTAAACCTAAGTATATGTTTGTTGCTATTTTGGAGCATATGTATGAAGTCTAAGTGTATATGCCCTAGACAGAAAATTTATATTGTTAAACTTTATAATACCTCTATGGGCAGTGGTTATTTCTTGAAATTCTAAGATTAAATTAAAATAAATTTTATGAATGTAGTTGTATGTTGTGCTTTAGTTTTAATTGTCCTTATGCACGCCTTAGGATCAAGGGAGTATGGAGCTAACGTTAATTGATTCCAGGATTAAGAGACTGTTGATAAGCTTAAAAGGTAGGGATTCTATTACTCATCTTTTGTGAGGTTTTTATAGAATTAAAATTGATTGTTTTGCCGCAATATATATATATCTATGTTGAACTGATATTATATGTGTATCACATATGAAACTATGACATGGGCTCGTCTTGTATTGTACGGCGAGGAACATAATGAATTGACACATGTTATAAATTGAGAAGCATGGTTAGGAAAATTAACTCTATTAATAATGATTTAATATAGAGAAATTGTGAGACATGAAAAGGGCGACGGTTACGTCCTTGGGCATGAATACCCTAAAAGGTAAAGTAGGGGGAAGGCGATGACGCTTCCTTGGGTTGAAAGTCCCAGAACACACTGTACAGGAATCGATTTGGTGAGGACTCGGGGCTTGATGTCCCCTCACCGGAACACCCTTGGAATGTTTATAGGGTGATCAAGTGCGCCCATTTGGGTTTCGATGAGTTGAGTGATACTCAATTTAACATGGATACCTAGGAACAATGATGATTGGTAATATTTGTATAAATGTGTAATTATGACACTTGGTAATGATTAACTACGGTATCCATAAGATGTGATCATAATAAACCTCATAATCTGGAATATGATGTAACTTACTAACCATGCAGATTTTAATGTGGTAATGATAAAAACCTAAAGGTGGGTAATGGTTTTCTCTACTGAGCATAGTGTTGCTCATTCCCTTATATTTTTATCTTTTCAGGACTCACTAAGTGTGAGGTGGCTACGAGAAATATAGTTGAGGAAGTGATGTAACTATATTACATTGGGACTGCTTCAATCGTTGAGAATGTTCTTCATGATAATGTAAGCATCAATTGTTACTTTCTGTGACTGTATTATAATGTGTTAAGGGTTAAAATGATGATGACAACAGTTTATATTATTAAATTTAAGGTGCTACATTAAAACTGTGGTTTATTTATCGTTTATATTTTTATTTTTGAGTTGAGAGTTTTCATTTAAGTCCCGGGCAAATTTTATTTTTAAGGTTTTACTTTTATTATTTATTTTTATTTTATCTCATTAAAAACTGTTAACCCCCATATAGGGGCGTTACAGTGATTCTATTGGACATGAAATATTTCAATATTAACAGAGTGTTTAGAAATTGAAAAGTATGGTTAGAATCAATTTTAGTTAAAAATATTATAAAATATAAAAATTTTATACTGTAATAATTTTTATTTTTTACTGAAAGCTTTTTGTTGATTATTAGGCCAAACACCTTATAAATATTCTTTAGAATATTGTTTTTTTCCCCCTAAAAGAAAAAGAGGGGTCAGAAGCCCATCCTTTAAGTGTTTGGTGGTGGCCAGAGGAGGATGGAATGTATGCAGATATCCACCATGCAAATGCTTTTTTTCTTTTTTTACAACGACCAAATGATGTAATCCTTTTTGAAGAAAGATTTGAGTTGAAAAAATTGCTTCTTTTCTTTTTTTTTCCAAGTAATTGAGTCCAAACTTGCATGCTCTTGTAGTTGTTGTCTGAAAAAAACCCCAAGCAAAAAGAAATAAATAAAGAACAAAAAAATAAAGAAAACTTGAGAGGAAAAAAAAAAAAAAGACAAGCTAAAATATTATCGATTGCTTTTGTAGGTTCCAATAAGAACTTGACGACTCTGCAGCAGAACCAATGTTTTTGCAGATAAAAATAAATAAATAAATTCTTACCGCCCAATGTATCAGTCTTACCCGCCATTATTACAGCTTTACCGTTAACGGCAACTCTTTTAAACTTCACTGTAAATAAACAGTAAAGTACACCAAAACAACAGAATCTACTGCACTGACACCCACCATACAATGAGCTATTGCCCAATGAGAAATCGCCACGTCATCACGCCAGAATCTGTCCTAGAATTTCATCCACTGTAGACAATTTATCTTCCACTTACCTTTGGTCAAAGTTTTTGCAAAGCTCCAAGCCAACTACTGTCACAAAAAATAAAAAATAAAAACAAAAACAAATCTTCTCCTTTCGAGTTCCACTTTTGCCCCTTCTCTGCTCACGCTCCTCTCTGCATAAACTACTTTATCAGTTCAGTGTTTTAGATCTACGAACAACCAAAAACGAATCTCTCTAAAAAAAAAAAAAAAAAAACGTATTTTTTAATTGGTCCAAGTGACCATTAAACTGTACATGAACTCTCACTTCTTAATCTGGGTCCTCTCGAGTGTTCAATTATTGAAACAATACCCATATCCGTTTGCTCCTTTTTCATCTCTGTGTTTCAAATTTTCTTGGGCTTTTTTCTTCCCCTTTGAAAGTCTCTTCTCAGTTTTCTCAAATTTTGTTCATCAATACTAGATACATAATCTCTTGGGTTCTTTTAACTTTATTAATTACTAAAGTGCTTTATATTGACAATCTAGGGATTTCTTCGTAAAGATTTTGGCGGGTCAGTTATGGTAACAAGCAGTAAATGCATCAATTAATTTTTGTCTTTATTGTTTAAAGTTCAGAATTTCAGAAACCTGTTTTGAACTGTTTTCTCTTCGTTAAAGCTGGTTTTTTTAAGCTTCTAAACTCTTTATACACTTGTTTAGTAAATACAATACACTATTATCTACTCCATTTCTGCTTTTTTCCTTTTTGGGTATTTTTATTACATACGCAAAGCGGCCTTCTTTCTCCGCTGAGCCAGTGGAGTCTCTCTGTGACAGGCGATTTCCTCAGAAAAGTTCCAACTGTTTGGTCTGAGAAATGTTCATAACAAACGAAAATGAACAGATCTCGTTGGCTTCAGTTAATGTAAAAGAGCCCTTCAAATCATCATCTTTAATGGAATCAAACCTGGATTCCCCTGATGGGCTTCCATTGATTTCCGAGCTGTCCGATTCACACCCACTTCCTGCAATTTATACTGACGTCAGTGTTGTTCCTGAGCACGAGAAGAACCAGCTCTTACACTCCATATCAAATCTGGAAGGTAAAATGTTTTTGACAAGGTTAAGGTTTTTGATACTCAAAAAAAAGGGCATTGTCATGACACTAAGGATCTCGTTGTTTTGGTTTTGTAGGAGAAATTGCAGAGTTGAGGATAAAGCACAAGCTATGGAGTGAGAAGAGGAGAGAGGCATTGAATAAGATATTGGACATCAAAGGTAGTGAGAGTGGATCATGGTTAATTAGTTTGATGGAGAGATTATCTTTTTGGGTGTTTTAGTTTTAATCTGCTGTTAATCTTTTTTTAGGCAGCATTCGAGTTTTTTGTCGAGTTCGGCCGTTTTTAGATATTGACAGGAGAAGAATTCGTGAACCTATTTCCACTGGATCAGAGAAGATTGTGGTCAAGTCAGGTGGAACTAGAAAAGAGTTCGAATTCGACAAGGTTTTCGCTCAAGAAGTAAGCCAAGGTGAGCTGTCTGTTCATGTTGAAAATGCATTTTCCCCGAGTTTAACCCGAACACAATTTGTACAATACTGGTTTTAGTGAGAGAATTGAACAACTTGCAGGAGATATTTTTGTTGAGGTGGAGCCAATTCTGAGATCTGCACTTGATGGCCATAACGTTTGCGTTTTAGCCTACGGTCAAACTGGCACGGGCAAGACATTCACAATGGTTGGTAGTGAAAAAGCCCTTTTCATGAAATTATCGTTGCATCCATATTGTGGCGGCAGATTCAATTATTGGTCTTAAAAAATGTCATAGCTGATCTGAAATAAATGAATGTACAGGACGGAACAAATGAGCAGCCAGGGATCATTCCTAGAGCTCTAAAGGAACTCTTTAATCAAGCCTCCTCGGAAGGCGAATATTCATTAACATTTTCCATGAGCATTTTAGAGGTTTACATGGGCAGTCTTAGAGATCTACTAGCTCCAAGACCATCTTATAGAGCATCTGAGCCCATAACAAGATGGTAATTAGTTCTAACGGCAAAATTTTTCAAGGTAATATTGTTAGGTTGCTTACTATATTTGGCTGTCTCAACTACAGCAATCTCAACATCCAAACAGATCCAAGGGGAAATGTGGAAATCGAAGGTCTTACAGAAGTACAAATCCTAGATTATGCTAAAGCCAGATGGTGGTATAACCGAGGGAGGAGAGCTAGATCGACTTCGTGGACTACTGTGAATGAGACATCCAGTAGGTCTCACTGGTGGGTTCCAGATCTAGTTAGTTATTTGACAAAATTTCATTGCGGTTATTTGGTTTGATAATTACGTTATCTGTTTAGCTTTATATAATCTAGCTTAACAAGGATAACCATTTTCCGACACGGGAATGGTTCGTCGGAAGCTAAAACCGAAGTGAGCAGACTGTGGATGGTTGATCTTGGAGGGAGTGAAAGATTGTTAAAAACAGGAGCTAGTGGGCTGACACTTGATGAGGGAAGGGCCATAAACCTTTCTCTTTCAGCTTTGGGTGATGTTATTGCTGCTCTAAGAAGGAAGCGTGGCCATGTTCCTTACAGGTAATGTTACTTGCTGCTTTTGAATTTTGATTGTTAGCTTTAGTTGATATCCTATCCTTCTTCTTAGTAAAATGAAAGCTTGGACAAGGGGCCGTCAGATAATTGCTTTTTTCTTTTCTGCTGGTCCAACTGTTTTAACATCACCCGATTTACTTTTTATTTCTTTTGTTGCAGGAATAGCAAGCTAACTCAAATTCTCAAAGACTCTCTAGGTAAATAATATAGAATCTCTGAGGGAGTATTCTACTTGGTTTCATATAGAAATTTAAGAGCAAATTCAATAGTGTATGTGAGAAGTTCATTCTATAAGCAATTTTCTAATATCGCAGTATCGTAATAGAAAAAAGTAGCCGAAATTTAGTTTCATTTTCTTGGTCCGAAAAGGGTTTTTAAAACTGGCTAATTTCAATGGCTATAGGCGATGGTTCAAAGGTGTTGATGCTGGTGCATGTGAGTCCATGTGAAGAAGATGTTGGGGAGACAATCTGTTCATTGTGCTTTGCAAAGAGGGCAAGAGCAGTGGAGTCAAACAGAGAACAAGTTGAGGTACTTGTCTCTTTTTTGTTTAATACTTTAGTTTAACATATCATTACATGTTTGTTAAAATTTTGGGCAATTGCTTTAGGACCTAAAGAGGCAAAAGGAGAAAAAGGTTCATGAGCTTGAAGAATACGTGAGAGAAGCAGAAGAAGAGTGTCAGAAAGTTAAAAATCAAATACAAAAGGCTGAATTCCTTCTAACCGAGAACAAAAAGCTCTACTCAAACACCGACCAACAACTTGACGATGAAGAAAACTCCCCTGAAAGTCCTAAACAAGCGCTAAAGGAAGTAACAGAAACCCGTCAACAGTCTGATCAGAAATCAACGAGAAGAATCATTTCTAGATCCTTGCCCCGGTTCATGACTTCCACCGTTGCCAGCCGCGAAAGGCAAAGCGCGTTGGAGAGGGACATTGTTGGAAGAGCAAGAAGTCTGCGGTCTACAACCAGAAGTTCAATCCAGTTCACAGCGTCTCATTCAATTAGCTTCTCGGACCGGCGATTTAAAGCAAGTTTACAGAACTCAAGCACAAAAAAACATGTTGAAACTACAGATAATGTCGATGTTGTTGTCAACATGACTGAAAGCCCAAAGTGCAATGGCTTAGACACTAACAAGGCAACCTCTTTGACAAGAAGTAAGATGGTGACGTCATCCGATCCAAACTTAAGAGCCAAACTTTGTCGTCACAGAAGGAGGACGTCTGATCTGATCTAAGTGTGAAAAAAAAAAGAAAGAAGAGCTTGTTTTTTCAGTTGTTCTTGTGTGGTGTTGTAAAATGTGTGCGCCTATCGTTTTTGGCTTCATATCTTAAGCTGAAAATTTTGAGCGTTATCGTATACATGGTACGATAGAGTGATACAACATTAACTTTTTTTTAGAAACAATATTAGCTTGGTTTGTGGGTTCTCGTCTACTTTTTCTTTTTAAAATAAATAAAAAAAAAAGAAAGTGCCCACATGATACTTTTAATTGTTTGTCGAGAGATTTTTAAAAGTAACCTTGTGGGAAATTTTTTATGGACAAATGGTTCAAATTTTTGTGGATAGATTTTGGCACAAAAAAAAAAGGTTTTTTAGACATCAAGATGGTTCCAGTTTTTTTTTTTTTTTTCATCATGTTGAGGTTCATTATCCTGCTACAGTCATTTTTTTTATTTTTTTGAAAAAAACTGAAACAGTTTACATGCATTAAAAAAACGTGTTTTTTAGTTAAAAATAAAAGAGTTATTTATACAAATGAGGAATTTTTTGGGCCCTTTCATCAAAATCTTCCGATTCGGATTCAGATTCGATTTCGATTCGATTGGCGATTGGGATTGGATTGCGATTGTTGGGATTGGAGATTGGATTGTAAGTCATGGAGCATGGTAATTATATTTGTCAACTGTTTATTTATTGGAGCCGAAGGGTGGGGTGGCCAGCAGCTCTACCCCAAAATGGAATAGATGCAACTTTTTTTTTTTTTTTCCTGAGAAAATTGCATTCTGGTGGATTTGCATCTTTGTATCTAGATGGGAATTACCAAATAGATGTAACGTACTTGAAAACAATATTTCCTTCTTAAAAGACTTCAAAATATTCTGTGTCATTTTAGATAAAAATTAATACAAAATTTAAAAATTGCAAAAAAATAATAATAATAAATAAATGAAAACCCTCACCATATGAATTACAATAAATGACATTATGGGATAATTAGATATAATTATACCTTACTTTTAATTTTTTCACAATTTATTCCTATGATTTATTAACAACTACTAAACTATTCTTTGAATTTAAAAAAAGCATTCATTAAAGAAAAATTTCTGAAAAATTTTAATAATTTCAAAGAGATAATTTTTTTAACAAACTATTTTGTTTAATTTTATATTTTGGTGTAGGCTTTTTACATTTTAAGAGTTTAACATATTTCTAAGAATCTACGTAAAGATATTTTTTTTGTCTAAAAAATTGTTGAAGTGCTGAAAATAGCTAACATAAAATGAGCTCAAATTTAAAATTATCTTATTCTTGAAAGTGAATATATAGTTGAGACATAAAGAGTTATTTTATCTTCTATTAAAAAAACTAGGAGATATATTTATATAACGAGAGTAAAAAGGGATTAGGCCACCATTTATTGAGATTAAAAATAAATAAACCAAAATATAACAATGTTAACTCATTTCGATTAAAATAGAATTTATTTTAGTATAAAATAATGTAAAGAAAAAGATGAAATAACATTAAAATAATAAAAAACTAAAAAAAAGAAAAAAAATAAGATAAAATTAAAAATTTAAGTATTTAAAAAATTACGTACTTTCAAAAATATTATATGCTTAAATATTTTTAAAAATATGTTATTTGTCTATATTAAAAATTGAAACTATTATTTAATAAATTTCCCTTGTATTACACTACTGTACCTCATATATGATAACTAATGATGTTTGCCACGTATTATTATAAACTCCAGGAACATCCTTCACGCCCGCACAATACTATTGCCCCCTTCTTACATGATCCGCAGATCCCCTAAACGACAATCTGTCTACAAACAAATTGTAAAAATAAATCAACAAATTACGCTGCCAAAAAAAAGATGTCGTTTGGACGGTCGAAGCTTAGGACCAGAAGAATCTGATCTGGCAAAGATTATCACAAACAGGCGCCATCTTCTTCTTCTTCTTCTTCGATTAGAACTGAGAAGAGTAAAAGGGGATCAAGCGGATAAAAATCGCCGATGGCTTTGTCGTCGTCGTCTTCGCCGGCGAAGGGCGTGGTGATCACCGTGCCGATGCTGATACTGGTTGCCTCTGCCGCCGCCATATTCTTCTTCTTCCTGTTGTCCTCTCTCTCCTCCTGCGATTGCCCGCTGTCAGCCGCTTCAGGAGTCCCCGTTCCCGGCCGCTCCGGAAAAAGTTTCGCCGTGTGGGCGGCTGAGAGGATATCGCCGACGAAGGAGGACGTGGAGTGGGTGAGGGATCAGATCCGCCTCAATGGGCTGCATATGCAGGACAATGTGCTCCGTAAGGGCATTAACCCTCGCACTAGAGCTCAACAACTTCAAGATCTCTTACAGTTTGTACTCTCTCATCTCTATCTTTCTTTCTCTAAGCGTTTGCGTGTGTTTCGAATTTGGTTTAAATAGTGGAATTTTTGTTAGTGATGTACGATTGGACTTGGGAGCTTTGAGTTCTATTGATTTGTTTATAAATGTTGGAATTGGGGAAGAATTGCACTGTGTTTTGTGCTTAAAAAGCTTCGTGAGTGCGCTTTTCAGTGTTGAATGGAGATTAAACAACACGACTTACATAAATGTTTATTTTCACCCACATTAGGTTTGGCTGGTGTGAAAATGCTTTGTTTGATTTATCGAATTGCTGAGTCGACTGGGAAATTAAAAGATCAAAACTTTAAATTATTGCATTTCTAGGACATGGTAATACAATTGCAAGGTACAGGGTAAAAAGCTTAAAGTTCAGAGATTTATTGATAAGTAGTTCTTTTTAGTTCTTTTTGGTGACTAAAATGGTGTTTGTTGTACCTTCCCTGCAACAGAAGCAATGTTCCATGAAAAGTAAAACTAAAGCTTTTTATTACTTTTGCTAGATTGAAGGGAATTTCCCACTACGAAGAACCCGAATCAAACAATCACACTGCTCTTCCATGCCCTGGCGAACTCCTCGTTGAAGAGCACCACAGCAACTATGGTGAGCCCTGGGCAGGAGGACGGGATGTGTTTGAGTTTCTTGCTGAGTCAACCCACCTCAGACCCAACTACCGTGTTTTGGAGATTGGATGCGGTACCCTTCGAGTTGGTTTGCATTTTATCCGCTATCTCAATCCTGAACACTTCCACTGCCTTGAAAGAGATGAGCTCTCGTTGATGGTGGCTTTCAGGTATGAGCTTCCTTCGCAAGGCCTATTGCACAAGCGCCCTCTGATTGTGAGAGGTGAGGATATGGACTTCAGTAAGTTTGGTTCAGGAGTGGTCTATGATTTGATCTATGCCAGTGCTGTGTTCCTCCATATGCCTGATAAGCTTGTGTGGGTTGGACTAGACAGATTAGCAAGTAAACTGAAACCCAATGATGGGAGAATCTTTGTGTCTCATAATGTTAAGTTCTGTTCGCGGTTAGGAGGAGAAGAGTGCACAAAGAGGCTCACTAGTTTGGGGCTTGAGTATGTCGGAAAGCATACGCATGATAGCTTGCTTTTCAATCACTATGAGATTTGGTTCGAGTTTAGGCGTTTTAAGGGTTAGGATATGAGGGTTAATTCCTTTTGGTGTCAACATTCATCGTTAGAAAGGACAGACTAAAGTTACTGGTGGATGCTTTTGTTGTACGGCAAGAGATTTTTAAAGGCTGTGTCCGACACCTCTTGTTCATATTTGTACCTGAAAGAGAAGCAGCGGATGATTATTTGACGGGGCATTTTTTAAGAGTTTGTGTAGAAAGCTGAGCCCTGCTTTCTATTTTGTTTGTATTTTCATCTAGGAAAAGGATAACTTTATAAGCTTCTGATCTTTCAACTCTGAATGTAGACCTATAATCTTTTTAGTTTATATGTACTGTCACGGACTCACATTATGTAATCACTATATTGAGTTTGAGATACAAGTTATAACAGCTGTATCATTTGTATTCGATTCATTGACTTAGATATTAATTTTATTTGCCCTTTTTCCATTTTGTGTTGAGAGGAGTGTGATTTCGGTTACACTTATGAGGCCAAAGTCTGAACGGAATGACTTGATTTGTGGATGCTAGGGGAAACATAAAGAAAACTTGTAACCCTGAAATTAGCATATTTGAAAGTTGACTTTTGATTTACAGCGGTTTTGACTTAAAGGCACCCCGCGGGGGAAGGGGGGTGGGTGTGGTGGGGTGTTGCGGGTGGGGCCATGGTCGCCCTAGCTATAATTTTTTTTCTTTTTTTTTCATATATATTTTGCAATATAGTTTTTTTTTTTAATAATAATATCATATGGTAACCTGAGTGGTTATTTCAAACACCATGCAGGGCATCAAAATTTGAAATTTTCAGTCCACTCTAGTACAGTACGCAACGCAGCATCTTATAGTGTCTATAAATCTTATCATTGTGTATCAAAGCTTAGATTTGTTGAGCTTCTTCTTTCTTTTTGAACTTATCCTTTCTCTCTAGAATTCTCTCACTCTCTCTAAAATTTGAAGCTTATTCTTGATCTTCTGCATTGTTTTTTCTCATAAACTCGAATCTCATCCACAGCCCTTCAACTATCTTTCTTTCTTTCTTGTTTCTTTATTTCTTTATTTCTTTCTTGTTTCTTTTTCTTTATTTTTCATAGATACAAAGTACCATCACATAAGAAATACTTCCCATCATTTTCCTAGAATGTTCTCAAACAGAAATACAAGTCTAGAATCACTCAACTTTGGATTCTCATGTGTTTTGGAATCCCTAGTGTTGTAAGGATGCTGATTGAAGGAAAAATTTGTCCGAGTGATTTCAATCAGAGGGCCGACCTTCTAGGTATGGGTACCAGTTGTAGTACAATAAGAAGAAAAGCTCGTGCCATCAACCCTAGATGTCACAAATGTGGGGCGACAAATTGTGAAGGAAAGTGTCATTCGTCTAGATTTGTGTCAATAAATGAGGAGGACAAAATGACCTTTATGCTTCTTTTTAGAACTATTAGAGTGGATATATCCAAAGTGCAATTTCTAATCTCTGGCTCAAATTCCTTGCAGAAAGATAAGGCCTCAAGAATCTGGCATTTAAAGACCTTATTTGTTCGTTTGTAAGAAAATTATATGGGGAGTAAATTCTTAATCCATAGAGGTCATTTGAGTATTTCTACAATATATATATATATATATATATATATATATATATATATTGTGTTTCAAGTGTTTGTTTTTAGATTGTCATAGTACGTGTTAAACAATAAATGTTTATTTTTATTTTATCGTTACGATAATTATTATATATCCATGTTTGTTTTATTAAAAAAATGTTATCTTGTCATACGTATTACGTGTTTGTTCCTGTTATTAGTTTGAAATTTTAGAACAAAATGATTTTTCTAGATTCGAATTGTTTTTGTCAAAAAGTATATAGTATTTCATATGTTTTTCACTTACTTTTCTAGATTCATGTTGTTACTGACTTTTCTAGATTCGTGTTTATTTTGTCAAAAAAGTATACAGTTAAATGTGTCAGGTTTTGTTTGTTTGTTTGTAAACTGTCAAAAGTTCTATAGTTAGAGTCTCATTTGTCAAAATTCGGTCTGATTGCATGTTTATTTTTCAAAATCTAAACTGATTTTTTCTGGCTTTTCTAACATGTACGCCACTTACCTATCATAAGTCCCTAGTCCTTTTCTATTTCCATATTCTTTAACAACTGATTCAAGACTCACATGTTAAGCAAAGCAGACTTAAGGCAAAAAACAAATAAGAAAAAAAGAGTCAATCTATTTTAGATACCAAACATGTCTTCATCTCATTTATCTAGGAAAATCAAAACCATTTGTATCTTTTGCGGTTCAAGTCCTGATAAATGTAGAGTCTATTTAAAAACCGCAAAACATTTATGACAAGTCTTGGCACGTAAGAAGATTAACATGATTTATGGGGAAGGCAGCTTAAGGTTAATAGGGAATGCAACAACAGCAACACATTCTACGGTTAGTCATATAATAGGATTATACCTTATATTCTAGCTAAAAGGAACCTCTATAGGAAAACTATAGGTAAAGAAGAGTGAGTTTTGAACATCTCTAAACGTCTTAAAAACATGATTCATAACTCTGACGCTTTCATTACATTACCTAGTGATTTAGGGACCCTTGAAGAGTTATTTGTAGTTGTTGGTAGGAGTTTATTGGACATCCACTCCAAACCCGTATGTCTTTCGATTGTAAATGGTTTTTATGATGGTCTTTTAAAGTTTTTAGATTACGTTGTGGAACAAAATTTTATTATAGAGTCAGGAAAACAAATCTTTATTACTGCTTCAACAGCTGAAGACCTATTTGACAAAATGCAAGTCATTCATCTAGAGTTCGACACTACAACGTCCAAATTTGATTGGAATAAATATAGCAGGACACGACCATTGGATTTAAACCTCCACCTATAATTTTTTGGTTTTACCACAACATATTCGTCTGTATTTCTTATGTCCTGAATAACCGCTTTTCTCTACATCTTGTATTTTTCTTGTAACATGTTGTTGTTAAAACGTTTAGATTCAATGACTCTAGTGTCGAGATTGCTGATATTATGGAGTAACTAATACTCTCGAAACGCATCTCGTTTATAATCCAATCTTTTTTTATCGATGCTTCTATAACCTCCATGCATACATAGTTAGCATAGTTGCTTATACATATATACTCTTAAAATGTATTCATATTATGTCTGTAAACTCTCTATGTATTATTTTAATACGCGTTTTTAATATATATATTTGTGTTTATTATTATTATTATTATTATTATTATTATTATGTAATATAACATCCCTAATCTAATTACAAACCATAATTCAAAAATAATAAAGGACTAAAAAATGACAGATAAGCATTTACACTTCTCTTAATATATGTCAGAATAATCTTTATAAAAAAATACACGGCTCCCATGACTCAAAATCCTGACTCCGTCACTAGGCACTAAAAAAAGGTCCTAGACTTCACTGAGAGGCTCTTTAAAGCTTTTTTGTTGCCCTTTTCTTTTCGAGGCTTAATCCTTCTTGTTCAACTATTATGCACTAACTAAAACGCTTTTATTTTTTTGGGTGAGTTTTTACTAATTGGTAGTTGTTTTTTTTTTTTTTTTGCAAATATGCAGATTTTTTTTTTATACTTTTTTATTTACTATACTCTTAAGAAAAAAGACTTTGAGAAGTGAACAATTGAAGGAAAAAAACAGATGGATGCGTTGTTTAAGATTTGATAATTATAAGAGAGTTTGCTTTAAAATTGTTCTTCCTCGTGACTCATTAAATTAAAGCTTAGGCCTTTTTATAATTTTTTTTCTATTTTCTTTTTTTGTCCTTAGGGTTTAAATGCATAAAAGTTTTAATATGAAGTTCTGGTTCTTGTTTGGGCAAATTAAAAGAGTGCCTATTAAGGTGAAATTATAAGATTTTGTAACATTTTTTTAATTTAAAATTTAATAGAATGTAATTGAAAGACTAAATTTGAGACAATAAAAAAAGTTTAAAGGATAAGTTAAAACACTTTTAAATGTGTTTGAAAATATATAGTTAAAACTAAAACATTATAGTATATAAAAAATTTATATTGTAGTATATTTTTGTTTGATATTATAATATATAAAGGCTTTACACCAAAACAACTAAACAATGGTAAATAAATACTTGCTTTGTCAAAATAAAGAGACAAAAAAAGTTTTAACTCAAATATATAAGCACACAAATGACTTGTCGTTTATCGTCTACCAATGCAGCGACAACGTTCTGAGCCTCAGATCCCTAAAACCCCACGGACTAAACCCTATCTCCCAAGCGCTTTGGAGGAGCAAAACGTCGCGGGTCAGCTCAGTTTTTGCGATCGGAAATTCCGAGAATATGCAATCACGAAACCTTGGCAACACTTTGTTCAAGAAAAACTCCGACTTTCTCTTCTCTTCCATTCCGTCACAGTACCGTTCGATCTACTCCACAACGCCTCTACAGAGCTCATGGATGGACAAGATCAAAGGGGTATTCACCGGCAAAAAGGGCTCCGAGGAAGAACCCCAAATCACCTCCGAGTCATTCACGCTTCTCCGTACGTCCTTGTTGTCACTGCTCTGTCATTTTAGCTTACACCTATCAATTTGTTTTTCTGCTTCTTTTCATTTTTATTTTTTTTTCAGAAGAAAAATATCGTATTTGAGGATTCTTTCCTTCAATTCTGCATTTTTCTGTACATGAGTTGTAGTTATTTACTTGATTAATCATAGGATTTGCGAATGAGTTGAAGAATGCGAGAAGAATAGGGGCGTTCAAGCAATATATGGTTGGTAGAAGCAGTGAGGCGACATTTTCTGATGCTTTTGAGAAACAGGAAGCTATAATTCGGTATCTTGGAGGCTTTGATAACACTGGAGAGGTTTTTTTTTTTTACACTACATTAATGGGTTTTCATTATTATTATTATTATTATTATTATTATTATTAGTATTTGTGGTAATGGAAATCGGAAACATTCATTCTTATTGTTTTACAGTGTTTATGTCATTTTTGATAGTTTTAGATTTGAGGTTTTGTAGAATCTCCAAAGCAATCACAAGCAAGAAGCAGCAAAGAAATGTAATTGCACGATTGCTGACGTTGAGAATGCTCTGGCCAAGTTTACATGGGCCAAAGAAGCACAAAAGAAGCTAGAAAATCTGAAGAAAGAAGGGAAACCCATGCCCAAGAGTCTTGCTGAGGTATATTTTATATATATGTGTGTGTGTGTGTTAACTTCTGAATTTGGATTGCTCCTTTCTTCTTTGGTCAATGAAAATTTATATGCAATGAAATGCAATGAAAATTTATATGCAATATTTAGAGACAATGCAATGAAAATTTATATGCCAATGCTAAAATTTGATATTTGGGGTAAAAATATTCTCGAGTACAATACTACACTAAATGTCGAATTTGGCATATGGTTGCTTATTAGTTGATATATTGACTTTTTCACTTTATAATTACAACATTGCCATTGTAAAATAAATTTAAGAGATTTTCCACGTATGGATTTTAAAGCTCAAACTTTGTGACAAATAAATGCAGCATTGAAACTAGTATTGTGGATAGGAGTAGAAAATAGAACATATCAAATATCATGTTTTTACTCTTTTTCTTTGCTAGATGTAGCATCGACTTTAGAATTTGGATTAAACATAGTCTTAAACATGTATCTTGTATATTGGCTTAAAAAATAGAACATACTTATGTCTATTAGTTCTAGGGGAGATTGATACTATTAGTTTACTTCAAACTTCATCGGAAAGAAACGTGACTAATTCACTCATATTGTTGTTCTTATTTGTTATTACAATTTATTTTCTTCAGGTGCAAAAGCTGATGGGCTCTACACCATTGGATTTTGCTAGGTCTAATTTAGCCAAGAGTGGACAAATAAGTAGGAATGCGCTTTGCCCTTGTGGTTCCAAGAAGAGATACAAACGGTATTCCCTGTTTCTACCTTTGCAGAAAGTTTATGTTATAAGTAAATCATGAACCAGAAGTCAAATTTTGCCGTAGCTACATGCGTGAGACAGGGCTATCACATCTGTTTTTGGTGTCATTGAATGCTTGGCTTTTAAAGTTGATGAGCTAATAGCTTAATCTTATAAACCTTCCTTTTACATATCCATCTACTCAATTTGTTATGTTAAAAGGTGTTGCGGGAAGAACTAAAGTAATTGAAGAACAAAGCAAACAGCACCCAGAAGAGATCCTACTTTACCATGGAAATGAAGTTTGAAGCAGTGATCAGAACTCCTGGAATCAATTTTGAGGTCTTAAATGTTAAAGCCTTTTGTTTTATTTTGGCTAGTTGGCCGAGTTTGTCCATGGATTCAATCAGATTTGGGGAGATTAGATAATCATACAATTGTTTCTAATCTTAATTGATTGCTTCTGTTTATAGATTTATTGTAATAAGACTAAGGTGAAACCACTCGATCATAAATGCATAACTGCATTGTTTTCCTTCTATTTATAAATTTGGAGAGTAGGCATATTTCTGTGTTTGTGGAGCAGTATATAGTTTCTTGATATTATTACCTCTCCAAATTGATTTCCAACCTGAATCAGTATATTTTGTTTAAGCATGTCTATTTATATTAACATTTGCTCCAAATAGAACTGTTAATCTGTTCTCACTACAAATGTACAAGCATGGGGATGCAATATGAACTTCAAGTAATAATTGAAAGTGACACCTATTCAAAATT
This sequence comes from Artocarpus heterophyllus, assembly GCA_025403435.1. Lineage (NCBI taxonomy): Eukaryota > Viridiplantae > Streptophyta > Magnoliopsida > Rosales > Moraceae > Artocarpus > Artocarpus heterophyllus. Next base: position 5,033,877 of record CM046338.1, on the reverse strand, counting down.
TTCCCTCCTTATTGCCTTTGTCTAGTATATAATCTCTAATCTCCTTCTCATGAAAGATGATGATGGATTGTTTCAACTCATACGAGAAACAGTCATAGAAATGAAGGAAAGTTCTATAGTTATATAAGAATAGACCTGTCAATATACTTTTTCGGATATTTGGTTTTGATAGGGGAAAGAAAAAAGAGATAGACTTCCTTAAGCCAAAGAGAAACTTAGAACTCAATTGAATTAAAATGCTGCATCCTACAGGATGGCATGGATTATTTCTTCAAATATGACATAAGTATTAAAATCTGCTAGCTGGTTTTTGAATACAGTTTGAAGCTTAAACCAGACCCCTTGAACTTTTCTTTAATGAGCTTTTCCATGCGTTCAACCATAGAAGGTGTAAGATGACTCCTCCAATCTCCTACCTCACCCTTCCCAAAAAGGGAACTATTTGGTATCCCGACTGTGAGATGTGTGCCATCTATGTTTGGCTTCAAGCTTCTCCTTTCCCAAGGCTACACAATTTCACTATCTCCTCAATAACCCCTTGCTCCTCTTCCTCATCGGAGAGTGGGAAACCCAATAACTCAGCTAACTGCTTGATGTAAAATACAGTATCTTCTTTTAGATCTTCGTATGCCGAATACAAGATCTTATGAGGTCTCTCTAACCTAGCATTCCAAGACCCTGGGATGTGATCCCAAAACAGACCAAAACGATGAACCCCTCGACAAAACATATCGAAACACTTTTCAATGCTAGGAAGCCCCTCCTATTTAGTTCTGTTATTGACTATGGGAAAAAAGTGCCAATGGGACACAAATAGGTGCATAGGGTTCCTACATATGTACACAATTTTGCACTTAGAGCTTCTCAAGGAATGTGGAAATGATGTTAAAGGTGTGTGTGTGAACAACAGCGTTGATCTAGGATTCTAGGAATGTTGTCAAGATCAATGGGTTGGAAGCTAGAGTAAGGCTCCATGTCTAAAAAGGGAACTAGATCATGTGGACTAGCCCTAACCAAAGGGCTCTCTTTGGTGGTAAAACGAGTGCGGTTAACAATTGAAAAGGCGATGGATTTCAACCAAGTGGTTCCTGATTTTGGACAAGAAGCCAATATAAGGTCATCATCGAGTGCCACATGTTTTAAAGAGGAGGCTAGCGGTCTAATGTAGCGCTCTGAAATCCAAAAGCCTAGGTAGAAATAAAGGGTTGTGCCATTCACCAAACCTATCTCTTCGAGAAGGTTTAGCAACATTTCTTGAAACTTATCACTTGAAGCTTCCTCTTGTTTTGAGAGGAAATGATCAGGTTTTTCCATCAGAAAGTGAGATGACAAAATAAAACTGCAGAACAAATTTGGGTGAGCAAAAACAAATTCCTAGACGAGCACAAGTTCATTGGCCGTAGGTGTTGGTTAAATTTTTGATGTCATAAGTGGCTCACTCTGCGTCTAGGCTAGCCATGACTCATTCTGTACTTTTTTTTTTTTTTTTACAACCACTCTGTTTGTTCAGTGGTAATAATTTCATGTGTTTTTATTTTCCTTTTTTGAACTGATTTTCATAGTGTTCAGTTGTTATCGTTATTTTTTTATTGAAAAACAAACAATTCCATCATATCTGGATAGAACACTACTTTGTCCTCTTATAATGTCACTGCACATGTGGAAGCATGGGCTGCGTCTGAACTTAAGGTCCTATACAAAATACAAAAATGGCAAAAAGTATTTGAATGTTGCCCATCTTAGTTTCATTACCATGAAAGATAATGCTAGTTTGTTTTGATTCTCCATGTTACTTGAAGGATCCTGTTTTGGGATGTGCATTTCACTCTAGTTCTTGTAATTGGTTGCCAAGGGCTGCTAAATTCCTTGGTCTCTAGAATAAAATCATCCTATACACAATGATCATGCATGATGATTTAAGATTACCAAAACATATCTTAATTAAGTAATAAGCGCACCCTAAAGGTAAATATTAAAATCTTAAACTATAATCAAAAGTCACATCCTTTAATGTCCTAAAGTACTTTATGAAGCACATAATTTCCAAAAGAAGTTTGGACATTAACAACCAACATAAAGTTGCATAAATCATAGTGCGTATAAACTATAAAGCCTTACACCTCAGAAAACACCGAATAAATATTCCAATATGGTTTTCCAATTGAACGCAGTGGAGGAAAAATAATGCTCTGGAATTTATTCTTCCAACGACAACTTTTAATATTTTAAGTAAAGAATGATGTTGAAAATAAGTAATTAACTTGAAATGGGTTACACGCAGGAACTTTAGTTAGAATCATATCATTTTCATCAATTTAATTCAACCCATTTTGCCTTTAGTAAGTATTGACTCTTTGCAATTTCATATAGACAGATCCAAAATCATGAACATTTGCAATGAAACCAAATATTCGTTTCTTTCAGCAAAGTAAATATTAACTGTCGTTTTCTCACTTAGAACTATATCCAAACAGCAGCGGATTTCTTTCTTATCTATATATATGGTTTAAGTTCCATAATTATCACAAGTATCAAGAGCTAGCTAAGACCATAATTAGTGTTGAGATGGCAAAATTATCCACCTTTATGTTCCTCCTGCTTGTCTTTCTTGTTTTTAGCCGTGGTAAGAAAACGTTTTACTAACTCACATAATAGCGTTGCTCTTTCAATTTCTTGCTTGAGAGCGGAAATTTTAAATATTGCACTGCGAATTTAATTTCAAATCTTTTTTGTTGCATTTATTTCTTAATTATTTTTTTTACAAGAGGAGAAAATAGTGGTAATTGTGGAAGCCAAGGACTGCCACAAAACATGGAACTGCAAGGGTGACCAGCGTTGCTGGGACGACTGTAAAAAGCGTTACGAAGGCGGGAAGGGATTGTGCGACTTGTACACTGCACCTCCTGTTCCAAAGCAGTGTTTTTGTGCATACAAGTGTTGATGCCTTTGCATTTTGATGCTCATGAGTTGTGTACCAAAGCTGATGGGAAATTGTAAAAAAATAAAGACTTTATCTACACTTTTATATGGGAGTGTGCAACAAATGCTTTACTTTCTGTTCATATATACTATGATTGACATCACTCTTTTACTGACTTCGTTCTGTATGGATATCAAGTATCAATCTCAACCTTGTCATTAGCCAAAAAAAAAAAAAAAAGTATCAATCTCAACCTTGGGAAAGCAATAAAGAAAAAGGAGAAAATTTGTTATTTCAAGTATGGACGTGCATAAAACCCATTTTATCAAAAAGTTCTTAGCCTGAACAATCCATTTAATAATTGTCTTAATCGTATCAACCGTTATTAACTCAAACCCATTTATAGTAAACCCAAATCCTCTAAATTCGTGCGAATTTCGTATCGTGTTGTCATGTAATGGCCTAAATTGTCACTCCTACCGATTATTATATCCATCCCATTTCCTTTCATAAAATGAAAGCCACAATACATTCTTCTTGGAGAAACTTCCAAATGCTCAATCACTATAAACACTGTTAGTGATCCAGCTGAACTTTGGGGAGTTCAGATACACTGTTCACTCCCTGCTGATTCATTGATTCTGTCCATTCTGGAACCTCCGTCACGCAATTCAGATGCGGCATATGTTCGAATCTCCTTGGAGTCAGATTCTCTTAAGGATAGAGTACTTCAGCCTCGCCAGACTCTAACCGTTTGGCTAACCTGCAAACCGAAAGAATTGGCTTTGTACAAGTCTCTCGTTTATTTTGATGTAGGAGATGAAAAGGGTAGTTCGTGTTGCGAATCTATTCGCTGAAGACTAGGTCTCCCAGTCTCTGGCTTCAAGCGAGCCATACTTGAGAACACCGAGAAGGAAACAGTATCTTGCAGATCAGCGTTGTGGTTCTGTTCAACCTTTAAGAGCAAGAACCAAACGATTAAACTATAAGCTTCCTGAATTTCAAATCTTGAAGGAGAGTTTCTCGAGAATAAGCCAGTTCCAGCTGCTCTTATAAAAGGCCTAAAGAGGGAAAACCACGTCAGCTGCTTCAGTACATTAATTACCATGGAAGAGCTGCATTTAGAGGTATAGGACAGGGGATTTGGACTTAAAAGACCTCAATATTGCAGCAGTTTTAATTAGTTCTTATGTATTGACTCAATACTGATGCTACTGTACTAGAAAGAAATGAAGAGTTATGACATGGAGTGCGTCAACATTAAGAGTGTTGTTTTCCAGGCTAATATCTTCCAAGAATCATACAGAGTCGAAGAACAAGAAGAATAACACGGTTCGGATTTCTGAGAAATCCTACGTCCAAAGGCAGAGGCAAGAAAACCTCTAGTCCAATTCACTATTATGTGGAAAACGATTACACGCTCAAAGCCTTCACTCAACAATGAATCGCTTAATTACAAAGCTTCAAAACCCAAGCTTAACCCAGAAATTTTCTCACTTTCTCTCTCTAACACTCACCAGAGAAATACAGACTCAATTCTAGAAAGAGAGAGCAAAAACAGAATGAAAGACTTTATTGTTCTTCACAGACTATATAATCGCAATTTCTATTTGTACTCCATATAAATAGAACAAGTAATTTACACAATGGTTAACATAGACAGTTATGTTAATCAACAGCTAATGGGCTGTAGTCCTATTAGTCATAAGAAACTTAACTAATTAATAATTAACTCACAAATCAGAGTCACATTATTAACTAAGAGGAAAGACGAGAGAAGAGGAGAGATAGGATCTGCCATGAAAGCAAAGTGTTGGGGTAAGGGAATAGCAACTGAAGCTGTGAAGTTGGCCTTGTCCTGTGTTTTCAAGGAGTTGAAGTTTTTGGATAGAGTGGAAGGATTGGTTTTTGAAGAGAATAAAGCTTTACAAAGACCTCTTGAAAAGGCTGGCTTTGTTAGGGAGGGTGTTTTGAGAAAGTATTTGTTAAGGGTCAGAGTAGGGTTATTGTTGTTTACAGCGTTGTAAACTCTGCTTAATTAGTTCGTTTATGATTTGTGAAATGATTTTAGTTTTTTCACTGTTGAATGATTTTGTTTGCGCTCTATTTCTTCCTACTCTTTCTTTCCTTTCTATTTTTTTTATGAATTTAGGATGGGGATTTGAATTTGGATGTACTTTGATTTGGACTAGATTGTGTCTGCGACCATTAATTTTTTTTTTTCTACTTTGTTTTGTTCTTTGGTCAATCTATTTTAATTTATGTGAAAGAGGGAAGTGGAAAATTACTTCACTTGAACATATTATGGAATCTTAATTTAGGCATGTACACAACAAAACTAACAAAATCTTCAGCGAAGGAATCAATTGCTGTCCCTTATGTACGACATGTCGTTTTACTTTTGTATTCATTTTATTTTATTTTATTTTGAGGAATAGTGTAAAAGAAAACTGGCCGTGGGTTTGAGACAATTTTACACAACCGACAAATTTTCAAACTGAGTGTCGTTTCAAGGGAAAGTTCACTGGAAATAATAAACGATGTGTCGTTTTCAAGAAAACGACAGCAAATCTTAGACGATACACGACAACACGCCACATTGTTATGTCGTAGATGACAGCTATAATTTAAGCAAAAAACAGCATATGCTTTGTTTCTTATACATAATTTTACACAGCCGACAAATTTTCAAGATGAAAATGTCGTCAAACGGGAAAGTTCACTTTAAATAATAAACGACGTGTCGTTTTCAATAACCGACAGCAAATTTAAGACCATAGTCGATGAACGGGAATACGCCCTACTGTTTTGTCGTCGACGGCAGCAATAATTTAAACAGAAAACCACAAATGCTTTGTTTCTTGAAAAGCAAACAACATGGTTTCTCAAGTACGGTCGTTTTTATAGTCTAACTGTGTGTTTGGTTGGAGGGAGGGATGGAAGGAGGGAGATGGGGCAGAAGGAGAGAGGCGAGAGGAGAGATCAAATCTCTTGGTTGGAAGAAAAAAAGGGAGGAGAGAAAAGGCGTAGAGATGAGCTCTTCTCTTGGGCCCACTAAAACCACTCATTTTAATTATCTAAGAATCCACCAAATTCACCCTATTTAGAAGTGAAGAGATTATTTTACTTTGATAAAATTGTTAATAAATAGTAAAAAAATAAGCAAGGTAGTAATTAGACAAAAAACTCGCATCAATCCTTTCAACTCTTACTTCTTTCTATTAAACAACATGAAGAATTATGATAATCCTCTCTATCCTTCGTATTCACTGTCCATCCAACTTTTTTCATCCTTTATTATCTTCATCTCTCCTGCCAAATAAAGCCTAACAGGTAACATGTAACAATTTCTATTTCCCTGTATTCTCCGTCCATCCAACTCTCTTTATCCTTTATTATTTTCATCTCTCCTATCAAACAGAGCCCAACAGCTAACATGTAACAATTTCCATTTCTCAGGGAGCAAAAAAGTAACAACAGTCATTCCTTAAAAAAAATTAAATAAATAGAAAGACACCTTTCCAGCTCTTCTTTCCCAAAGGAAAACGCATTATGTCGTTTATGGAGGTTAAAATATTCGGGCCAGCCGATCGACTCTCCCCAAAGCAGAAAAGGACATTCCCTAGCATTCTCATCCAGTTTAAAACTAATTTAATTTGTCATAAAGTAACCCCCTTCCTTTTATTTTCAACGCTAGGAATTTTCTCTGCGGTTTCATTTTCAAATTTTTTAGCAGCCAAAAAAAAAATATATATTGACTAGTCTTGCCGATAAGATCGTACTACGAAAAAGAAAAATAAATGAATCAATTGTAATATCTTAATAGTACCCTAATATATATATATATATAATATCTTAAGACACGAATTATTTCTCTTTCTTCTCTATTCTTTCTTATTTTTAACTTGAGGTTGGAAAATCCAAACGCTAGACCTCATTTTTATTAGACGGGTATGAATATATTTATTGTTAGGTCAAGCCAATCACGATAAGTTTTTTTACTCTTCAAGGTTTTTTTTTCTTTGCTAAAATACTCCCTTAATAATTGAGTGCAGTGTATTACATGCTTGACACACCAAGTCTATTGCTGATACAAAGTAGCCAAGCAATACAGCCCCCCAGTGTCTGCCATTGTTTAGCTATATAGATGGAGGTCAACTTATCAGAGATCACCCTCCGTCCGTTCAATCTGACAGACGCGGACGACTTGATGACATACGCAGGTGATGATCAAGTGACTCGGAACCTCAGATGGAAGACGTTGACCTCCAAAGATGAGGCGTTGATTTTCATCAAAGATGTTTGCATCCCCCACCCTTGGCGCCGTTCCATATGCATTGGCGACCGTTCGATCGGTTTCATCTCCGTCTTCCCAGGATCAGGTGACGACAGGTGTAAGGCAGACATAGGGTATGGTGTAGCCCCCAAGTACTGGGGCCAAGGGGTAGCCACAAAGGCAGTGAAGATAGCACTTCCTCAAGTGTTCAAGGACTTGCCTGAGGTGGTAAGGCTTCAGGCTTTTGTTTTTGTAGAGAATAAGGCCTCTGAAAGGGTTCTAGAGAAAGCTGGCTTTCGAAAGGAAGGCCTTCTTAGGAAATATTGCTATATCGAGGGAATAGTAAGAGATTTATTTGTTTACAGTTTTCTCTCTACAGATTTTCCTTCTGATCAGGAGTACTAATTGGATGATTAGCTGTGAATTATTATGAGTAGGTTTCATCATTTCATGCAGTAAAGGTTTCGTTATAGATGATTTGATGTTTTGCTTATGAACATTAATTTCTTGATATATATATTTTTTAATTTTTGTTTCTATTTCCTTTCATCTGGTATGGATTAATTAGTTAATCGTCAAGAGAAAAAAGGAAAAAAAAATTGATTTTCTTTTGCTAAATACATGAATTTTTAAGTAAAAGCATAAACATCAATTAACTTCCTTATCTTAACTCGGGTGAGGGTTTGAAGGGATTCTAACTCTAAATCTCAGTGTTAAGAGAGGTGCAGATTTACTATTAAGTTAAGCTATGCCTGTAATCACTTTTACAAAAAAAAGATTTCAAAACTTTACAAAATCAACATTCAAAATTGGTGATCCATTAGCAAATTAAAGCATATAAAAAGTTTCATACTTGCGCAAAAAGGAAATTTTAGTCTACTAATGCTAGCTCAAATTGTTTCGATCATATGCCTCAAAAGTTGTAAAAATCCACAGCGCATGCTTGCAACGAGAACCATTGAATTCTTGGCAATTCAAAAGGAAATATATATGTATATATATGTACAGAGAGCAGACTAATTTTGTGCATTCTACCATAAGCCTGTATAATGAACATCCTCTCTCTCTCTCTCTCTCTCTCTTACTTGCTCTTACCATCCCTACTTAGATCCTTTGGTTGCTAGTTGCTGCCCTTTTTTTTAATTCTCTTTTTCTTCTCTCTCTCTTTTCTTTTTCTCTCTGTTTTGTTTTTTTTTCTTCCTTTTTTTTTTTTTTATAAGATAGATGCTACCCTCGTTAGAACATATACAAAGAGGTATTGGCTCAAGTTTGCAAACATCTAAAAACTATAAGTGCGAATGGCTATACCCCGTGCCCCTAAACTTTTAACTGCAAAGAAAACGAAATCTGTATCTGTGAAAACATATGATATTTGTTATCAACTATGGACATGCAACTATACAAAAAAAGCCTGCCGCAGTCTTTAGGCAGCAGCAGAAATTACATACATCACACAATTTTGTCTACAAGCTTTTTCATTTTCCCTCTCTTTTTATAAACCTCTTTCATTTTCATTTTCATTTTCATAAATCTGTATCTCTCTTTTTATAAAATATACACCAACCACGGCTGAATAAATGGAACTGAACGCCTTTTTATTCACACTTGTGAGAATGAAACATTTTCAGGAGAAGAGTTTACCGGAATTTCTTGCGGTAGCGGTGCACTTGGCTGCTCCAGATTGGACGGTATGACAAGTCGCTGCAAGGGCTTGAGAGCTACTGTGAGCTGCGCAAATGAGGGCCGCAAGTTTGGTTCACTGCAAAGTAACAGGACAAAAAGACAATCAATTGAACTAGATATATTCAGAAGAGGATACTAGATATATGCACGCATTCGAGCTTCCGTAACTTACGTTTGCCAGCATTCCCAGATTATTCTTGCAACCTTTGGATCTACTTCCTTGGGGATGTCAAGACGTCGATTCTGAAAACCCACAGCACCTACAACTTGCATCGGGTTCATCCCACTCCAAGGCAATCTAAGGGTAGCAAGCTCCCACAAAATGACTCCAAAGCTATATACATCACACCTATATATGTGGCACAGTAGCCGTAAAATTCATGTCATATTAGTGGTCTTGTAAATTTACTCACACCACATACAGCAAAACTAGATTGAATTGTTCTCTAGCAATGCATTTCATGGGTGGGCTTTAACATAGCTTTGCTGCCACAGAGCAGATAGAAGAGACGTTAATGGGAAAAACATACAATGAATAAAAAAATTCAAATAATTTATCCATACTTATGCAATCTGTTGAATGACTTTAGTTCAATTAGAGATACCACAAGCATGGAAGCCATCAAAAGGCTTCTTGCCCTTTCCCACTGATTCCTGCCAGCTTTGTTGGCCTTATTATTGTTCAAGTGCTGCATAACTTTTATTATTATTTTTTTTATCTTTTATCTTTTTTTTTTTGGTTAGAGAGGAAGGGGGGGGTGGAATGTTGTTGGCGTGGTTAACTTAGGGCCTCTTTGAGCGCCTTGCTAATAATTGAGGGTGTGTGTTCCTCCTATCTGAATACAACGATACAAACTTGGGAACGTGGCCCCAAGGGGAATCAAATCCACGGCCTCCCATTCATAAGGTGAGACCCCTTAAGGTACCCTAGGAAGAATATCCAACAAGATGATGCATATTTTAGTTGCTAAACTATAAGCACCTTTACTCTCAATATGTGTCTTGTAGAATACAAAATGCCATACAAAAAAAACAAAAAAGGCACGGTCTTCTCGGGGGCAGAAAAGACACGCATTATATCTTAGCAGCTGAACAGAGCATTGAGACCTAAGTGCATAAAGATTTCAATGGAACATGAAGTAGGGACTTGCATAATTACATAACAGCCATTCATCGCAAAAAAACAAGAATATACAACAGTCAACAAAGAAAGTGAAAGCATATGTAAGACAACTAATAACTTACTTTTCATTGGAGGGTTCATTGCGAAGGACTTCAGGCGCCATCCACTCAGGCTAAACTTGTAAACAAAAATTCAATAAGAGACTAATTCAATAGGCATCAACTTTTACGTCGAGTCATTATGCAGAAACTACTGAACACAGCACAATTCTTACCGTTCCCGCAGTTGATTTGGATGACAAGAAAGTGTTATGTTTTAGGCGTGACAATCCAAAGTCACCGACCTGTATAATTAAATTTGCTTACTTTGTTAAAAGAGATACCTCAACTAACAATAAATAAAAATTCAAATGGCACATTACTTGATTGCCAAAAATTTATATCAGCATAGAACTCATCACTCATGCATTGCCATTTTGAGTTTATCAAAACGTAATAAACATGCTATACAACCAGAAACAGACAATAAGAGAATTTATAAGTTATTAGCCAAAGCAAGGTCCACCAAATCGACAACAATCAGAATTTTAGTTTGTGCAATATTCTTTATCTAACAAGAAAGAATTCAATTTAGCAAAAACAAGATACTAAAACAACCTGAGCAAAATTCATACCTTTACGTTCCAATTTTTATCAACCAATAGATTAGGTGATTTCAAATCTCGGTGAACAATTGTAGGTATGCTGGTATGCAAGCAATTCATACCCCTAGCCTGCCAAAATGCATGCAGGGAAATTAGCGGATATGAGACAGGGTACACATTGCAAAAGAATATAAAATGCATTATCTCATACCACATCAAGAGCCATCTTGATTCTACGTTTCTCATCAATTTGAAAAAGAGGACGATGGATAATCCGATATAAGCTTCCTCTGGAAAACAAAACAACCAAATGAATGGAACACTTAATGAGCAAGGATAATGCCGTGTGTAAACACAGAAGATAATACATGATGAATTCAGCACCAATTGATAATCGATCATTTCAACCACAAAAAAAAAAAAGAAAGAAAGAAAGAAAGGAACAAGAAAAACCACAACAGTAAGGGCATGACGTGCACATAAATGCATATATACCTTGGAAGAAACTCGGTAACAATTGACAGGTTTGGTGGTCGAGTAACAGCACCCATAAAAAGAACCACATTTGGATGACGCAACCTACGCATAATCCGTACCTTAAATCCAAAAATGAAGAAAAGATATGCGAGGTCAATAACTTTAAACCAAAAATAAAACAGCAAAAACAGCCACCAGTTTCACTACATCCAATTCTGTTTGCCCACCGTTGCTTCTATGACATTCAAACACCACAGGAAAATTTCAATTTTCGACGTTGTCAAGAATCAAGTTCTATGTATATTTGTCAAGCCAAAAAACAAAACAAAGCAAGAAAGGTTCACTGCATTCTTACTGCAAAATTGATAGCCATCTTAACAAGTGTACAAGGCAGAATTTGAATAGTCCATCGTTTAATACCACTTTCCCAAAATTTTGCAAATGTCATTGGAAAATAAATGGCACAATATTAGTTAACAAAGAATTTCAAGGGAAAAAAAAAAAAGGATCGTTGCTTACTTCTCTTTTAAACTCATCCAAAGCAGCGCCTGAAAAGTCCTGGTCTAAGAACTTCTTCACAGCTACCTCCTGTAATAAATTCACCAACAATTCTGAAGTCAGCTGTTAGAAAAACAACGCCACTTGGAGAAATCATCCTCTGTGAGTGGATACAAAACAAAATATGAAAATTCCCGCAAGTAATAGCAATAGAAGAATAACCACTATGAGAAGATGACAAGAAAGCAACGCTTAAAGACTATCAAGACTGTTAGAAGAACAATGAAGTACGAAACTTTAACATGTTACAAGAGCGGGAAAACAGAAAAGAGTTTGCTTTTACTTGTAGTCCACGAAAAGAGGTTGGCATTATATGAAATCACTGACCAAACCTCTCATACACCTTAGTTAAGAAAACTCTTAACCAAATCAGTTGTAAGTTCCAAAATGTAAAACAACAAATCACATAACGTAATAACGAGATGTATAAAATAACAGCCTAGAAACTCACAGTCCCATTCCAATCTGCATGATAAACTTCTCCATATGAACCTAATTGCAGAAAACAGGAAAAGAGAAAAAATGATTAGACTCAATAGGAAACATAACGGTTACACTACACAAGAAGCCAAGAACTGAACATCAACCTACAGATCTTAATGGGATACACTTGTTAACCCTTGCAAAGATTCCTACCTTTATCCATAACATAAGGAAAAGTGGAAAGAACAATAACTTCCACATAGGAAATATATATCTCAAGCCAAATTAATAAACCATCTAAACAGATAGATGAAACTCATGAACAAGCATATGTAAGCATATGTATACATGCACTTGAATGACAGACACATATATGTACTGCATTTAGACACAGAGCGAGAAAGAATAACGTTAGCAAAGCTTTGAAGTAGCACTACACTTGCCAAAAAAAACAGCCATGTGCATTACCTAGACCAATCCGTTCACCAAGAACTAGATCTTCCCATGATATTTCGCATTCACCTACATCTACATCATCAAATACTTGATCAATCCTATTTATGATGGAATTAACAGGTGAGCATTCCGGATCCTTCAGTTTCTGATTGTTCTCCATAAATCTGTTGTGTGTGCATTTTCCACCATCCTTCAAACTAATTTCATTGTTTTCACCTTTTTTAACCACATGTATCCAGTCACTTTCTAAATCATTTGTATTCCTGGGATGTTCTTCCTTAAAGTTATTGTTGCGATCATCTTTTAAAGTGAACTTATTGTGTTCATTTGTGCTTCCCGCCAACACTGAACCATAATCAAAATTAGGATTCCGTTCACCATTTTCCTTACTGGATGTGCTTATATTACTGGAAGATTTGAAGGCCTCATCGTTGATCTTTTCAGATGAAGTAGAGCTGGTGGAAGCTAACGATGACGAATTATTATAATCATTAGGTTCACGATTAATTCTAGGAAAGAGACCCTCTATATAATCTTTTTCCTTTTTCTTAGGGACTTCGTTCAAAGGATGACGGCTTTTCCACATCGATGGTACAGGAGGTCGGCCAGAGACAACATTATTTCTCGGTCTGTGAAGCTCATCAACTTTATTGTCTGCAGGTTTGTTGTATACAGCATTCTTTCCGGGTCCTTTTATATGGAATGGATTAAGATCAGCAAAAAGGTTCTTAGGGTCCTCCTGGTTTTGATTATATGGGACCACATTAACATTCATTCTTACGCCACCATCTCCTGCATGGGCTCCACGACTGCCCTTATAGTAAGTATTCCCTATGGCCGATGAGGCAGTTTGATCACTAGGAGTAACCTTATTAGATACTCTAGAAGAACCAACACCATTATCAGCGCTCGAACCTGAAATTGACAGAAAAGATTCAGCCTTTTCAGATCTTGGTCTTCTATCCAGAGCTGAAATGCTTTCAACTATAGGATTTTGACTGCTGCCCTCCCCTTGGAATGGCTTTGATCCAGAATAAGCAGCTCCAGTATTATTCAGGGAATATCGAGGTGGGATTTTGCTTATATTTGAATTATACGGCCTAAAGGTGAGATCTTTTGCGCTTGGAATATCAGCTGGTATAAGCGTTCCAGGAGCTGCCATGAGATCAACCAAAAACTCCCTGAAGAAAGAAAAATACATGTTCATAACCATATATATAAAAAAAAAAAAAGAACAGCAAACTATCGGTTACAAATATTTACTAGCAGCGATAAATAAAAGGTACAGATTAGTTTATTACAACCTTTCATCTTCCAACTTTATTACATTGACAGCATCATCCTCAACACCCGTATAATGACTACCTTTCAGAAGTCTACAGGGCATCTTTATATTGTCTGCTAATACCTACATCCAGGGAAGCAGGAAAAGTAAATAAAAAACACAGACAATAAGACTAAAAACTTGCAATAAAAGATAACTCGAAATATTTGAACATATAATTAGAAAAACATTCGTAAGAAAACACGGAATTCTTGCCATCTGATTGGTCTATATTGACAGACTAGAAGGCAATCATCCACCCATTAAAGTTCATTCAGGTTAGACACTTCCTGCAGACCCTTCCTAAAGAATAGATAGATAGATACACATTACATATATGTGCGTGCGCGCATGTGTAAAGTATGACAGGTACAAACAATGGCCTAACATTTCATTAAAAATAAATAAATAAAAAAAGAAAGAAAAAAGCACAAGAAACCATACTAAAAATGGTAAAACCCAGACAAAAGAAAAAGTTTAACAAAAAAAGTATCATGTAACAGGGTTACAGCAAACCTTAAAGAGTAAAGCACGGTGTCTTGAGAGGCCAATAGTAATAGATCCAATGGGTAACACACTTGTGTGCAACGACGTCCTCAACTCCATACTTCTTTCCATCCACCTAGCCAACATGACATTTGCATCCTTAACAGGCCCACCCATATGTTCTGTAACAAGTTCCGCAAGCCTCTGAACCAAAATGCCAACCTCACTTACGGGGCAGTCTAAGGCAATACATTGTGCAACTTGAACTAACTCTTCCAAGGCAGGATCAATAGTTTGATTGACTAATAAAACTTCAAATCCAGAACCCCCCATGTTTGTCTCAAGATCTGTGAGAGAAGGCATTTTTCCTTGAATTGCTGTTTCTGTCGAGAGTCTATACACGTCATAAAAACCATCTACCACTTTCTCCTCATAGTCAAGCACATTGTATTCCTAGCGATTACAAAACCAACATTACAGAAATTTTCAGCAGAAGCATATAAAAAACAAAAACATATGCTAGTAAAAGAACAAGTAGCTAATCACGAAGTAAATTTCAACTATATTAGTCTATTACACAAATGCAACAATTGCATGTAAATATTCAACTTCTAAACGCACCCCTGCTGCCGGAATTTTGACATCACAATGACTGAGCACGCAACTTTGATTCTCTAGGGCGGCCACCTCAGGCAAACATATGAAGGAGAGGGACTGTATATTTGTTTGTCACCAAGATACTAAATGGGAACTGGGCACCAAAAATGAATAATGGCCAAGTAAACGAAAGTACATGCTTCGCCAACATTAGGCTAACATGAAAAAAGAAATGCTCTCTCAAAATTAAAATAAATAACAATTGGACCCAGATAAATACACCAACTCAATGATCCTCGTATTGCCTACTTACAGCAATTAAATACGATGCCCATTTTAAGCCAGCAACAAGTGAAGATGAAGAAAACTTGGTGGTTTTAATCAATGGGATTTCTCTTTGGACAAAAAAACAACAATAAAAAAAAAAGAGGATGAAGCAAACTTGGTCCAATCAATAATGATCCGAGAGAAAGTCAACGAAATTAGGTCCCAAATCGCTGCTGCCTAATTGACGACAATCCAAAATAGGATACAGAAGTACAGAACTACACAGATAAGAGCACAAATACAGATTACCAAATCAAAATCCCTAATTCATACTCATCCAACTCAATTGATTACAGGCAAGAGTAAAGCTGTTCCGAATTCCAGTTTCGAAAGTCCACTAAAACTCACCCAGTAGTGCTTCGACAAGGCCTCAGCGGAAGCCTCCTCCTTGTCTGTCCCCGAATCGGTCCTCTGATTGCCCAAGCTTAAGAGCGTCACTGCTCGGATCTGATCCTTCTCAGGATCATCGAGAAACTCAGAATTCGAGGCGCTGATCGCTAGGGCAAGCTGAAACTGGAACTCCTCCTCGGACGACATGTAGTCCGACCGATTCGCGGCGGTCGTCGACGGAGTGGTGGTGGTTGTGGAGGTGCCAGTCGTGCTTCCTGAAACGAAGGCAGCCGGCGACGGCGACGGCAAAGACAACGAAGGACTCGCCGGAGAATGCCCAGACTGCTGACTCGACGCCTCCCGGTGATCGGAGGAACATGACGGCGAAGTCACCGATGAAATCGAGGTCTCGCTGGTTCGATTCGGCTCGTGATTGCTCCCTATGTGAAGCTTCTTGAAAATGTGTTTCATCTTCTTCTTCCCTTCCTCACTCTCCCACTCTCTCTCTAGAATTTCCGAGTGTGTTGAAACTCCTTCACTGCTCGAATTTTCTCTCACTTTCTCGCTAATTTTCTGAGTCAATCCTTCCCCAGTTTGCCTTAGATTTTTTTTTTTTTTTTTTCTCCAGAGGAAAGTGTTGGGAGGGAAAACTTTGCGCAGCAGGATATATCCATTGTTTTATTGTCCGGGCGGGTAACAAATACGGGACTTGGTTTCGACGAAATTACAAGAATGTCATAATCCCCCTTCGTACGCAAGGTTTTATGACAAGGTTTTTACTAGTAAACAAACTAGTCAACTGCCACGTTGGCATTTTGTCGGACCCGATTTGCCGACATGGCCCTGGCACGTCCCACCACGTAGCACCTTTAATTATCATTTCTTTTTTAGGGGGGCCTTGATTATCAATTTAGCAATGACGTGGTACCTTTTCAAAAGGAACTTGGCTTTTGCCTGTTAGACCTGTGAAAAAAAGAAAAAAAAAAGATTCCAATAAAACCAAACAGCTTCAAAATATACACAATTAATAGAGACATTCACTGAAAAAATATTTTTTTCGTAAAAACAGAAAAAATATCTATTATTAACCAGTTGTTTGGTAAGGTTTTCACATATAATTTTCACCACAAACTCAATTATAAATAGTATAAAGCTCTTACATACTACAGTAATAAAAAAAATTGCTACAATATAAAGCTCTTATATACTACAGTAAAAATAATTTTAACCAATAATTTTTACCATCCTTCTAAATACCTTCTAAGAATTTGTATTTTAGCCGTGGAATATGTAAAAAATAATTATAAGCTTGGCCATATCTAATAGTCTAAACGTGTACCACTAATTATATTGAAGAATAAGGTAACATGAAAATAAAGATGATATTATATTAAAGAATAAGAGAACATAGATACTAAAAGGAGCGGTTTTGGGTAGAAAAACTCGTCTGTTTACAAGGAAGAAAAAAAACTGTCTGATTTTGGGTGTCAAATTTTGTGTCTAGCGTGAAAATTTTGCAAAGAAAAAGAGACCACAAACGACGAAATGTCTATTTTTTTTATGCAAATAACGAGACACAAGTTACGACTATTGTAAGGAAAAGATATTTTATAAAAAAAAAAATTTAGGCAGGATATTTAAATAAAGGATCGAAACTTTATGCCTTCTTTCAATATAACCTATTTTTAATTCTTAATGTAAATAAATATTATACTTTTAAAATATTTAAGTACATAACATTTTTAAAATTATGTCTCTTTTTAAATACTTCAATTTTTAATTTTATTTTTTTTTCGTTTTTGTTTTTCGTTCTCTCTTTGCTCTTTCATTTTTTTTATGTTATTCTAGAGAAAACTAAATTCTTTTAATTTAAATGGACTATTTAATAAACATTGTCAAATAGTCGTTTATTTATTTCATTTCCTATGATGACCTAATTCCTTTCTTCTAAAAGAAGTCCTTGTAGCAATTAACTATTAAATTATATTGATTTCCAAGATTATTTTCGCTAAATTTTAAAATTCTAAAAAGAATCCAAATTCTAAAAAAAGTCCTTTGTAAATTTTTTTGACGGAAAAGAGTCTGCGTCTATCACACGAGCTTTTAAAACGTATATTATAAAATGATGTTTTAAACGTAATTCTAATCATTGTTATTCTGTGTTGGCTCAAGAAAAAAAAAAAAAAAAAAAAAAAACTGTGTTGGTTTCTAATTATGTTGTCATGTAATAACCCAAGATTATCGCCTCTATTATCCCCTCTAATCTATTTACAGAATGGTAATATTCTAGTCAGCGATAGTTCTTATAGAATACAACAGAAACTTCAAATACAATAGATAAAATAAAACATAGAACAGCTTCAATGCTTAATTTAAATAAATAAGATATTTTTAAAAATATTTAAGAATATAGCATTTTTAAAATCATGTTTTATTATTAAATATTTGATTTTTTAATTTTACCTCATTGTTATTCTTCTTTTTTTCCTTCTTCTTCTTCTTTTTTTTTTTTTGGTTTTTCGTTCTCTTTTTGCTACTTCATGTTTTTCTCTACGTCATTTTATATACAATTATTTACTTAACACTTATATTTTGGTCTAATTATTTTTATTCCATGGCATAATTCCCTCCTTCTTCCAATAAATTGGGTACCCCTATTGGCCCAACCTTCTTTAATCCTTCTCTTCCATTGTTTCTTCCCGACTGTTTTAAGGGGGGAGGGAAAAAAAAAAAAAGCAAAAGAGAAACTGTAGCTATGTCCTGGTTTTGAATCTTTATACATAATGGTAAAACAATGTTCTTAACTCCAAGATTTTGTAAAGGTAAAACATGAGTTTATAAACCAAAAAAAAAAAGAAAGTAAAAATATTATGTAAATAAAAGACATGGTAAATATTAATGCATATAAGTTTGAATTTTGTGGGAGTAAATATTGGATTTGTTACATTTTATAATCTTTAGTATCATCCTAGAAATACAATAAGACCGATAAGTTTATTCAAGATCTTTCAGAGGAAGAAAATCGGTCGACTGTCCTACAATGTATTTGAAGTTATTAAGCGGCGAACCGATTAAATAAAAATTTTAAGAAGTAATATCGAAGGACGTATAAAGAGAAGACAATATTGATCAACACCCGACTGTCAGAAATTAAATAGAAAAAAGTTATCAACATAAACATTGGCACTTGAAACAACTTTAAAAATAACAATATATTCATTTCTGTTTCAGCTAGCTGCTGAAATTTAATTCGAATTCAACAAGATCATATTATCTCCTCATACCGTACGATTAACTATATAAACAAGCTATTTTGACTTAAAACCAAAAGTTTAAACAAAAATAAAGTGAAAACTAATATATTAATGTGAGAATTTAATAGTATAGCAAATTTTTATTTTATATTATAATGTATAAGAGTTTTTTTTTTTTGAGTTGACACCGACAAATTTCAACTTATTTTACCAAACAATCTATAGTATTGATCTTTTAGCCAAAAAAAAAAAAAAAAATCTGTAGTGTTGATGATGTGGTCTTTATTACTATAACTAACTGTTTCATTTAATGTTCTTTTATTTTCTTATACAGTACATGCCCCTTGTAGCTCTGCAATAACTCCATGAAAATGGAAATAGACACTCCTGATTTGGCAACAAAACGTGAACTTTGGAATCAGTACTACACTTCACAGTTTCCCTACAACATCGTCAGGTACTCCAGTCTCCCTTCTTTTCCTGCCACGTAGAACTACGTGTCAAATTCTGCATGTCCCATGCACGCACATGCAAATTACCAACTTTATATACACACCAAAGTATCAAACCCTCCCGATCAAAAAAATAAATAAATAAAAGAAAAATCCTTCTCAATTACAAGCGTTCATTCTCACCTCTTCCAGATCAGACTTTTCCCGAACCTTGACCAAATATTAAAAAAAAAGAAAAAAAATGAGCCAAGAGCAGCCACGTCGAGATCAGTTGTCATGTCCCGGGTACGAAAGGTGATGTGATAGATTATTTAAATTAATTAAAAAAATAATTAATTAAAATCAAGGATTTTAAGAGTTAAGTCAAATATACAAAAAAATGTGGAAGTTTCAAAACTATATTTTATAAAAGAATTCATAAACATTAAGCAGATGAAATCATTAAGCGAATAATAAAATAATAAAATAATAAAGAACCGTGAGTATAGGTCCCACTTACCCACAACTTGTGCACACATATAGTACTGATAATATGATAATACAACTACAGTCTAAGCACAAAAAAAGTTAAAAACATTACATGCCTTGTTCAAAAATACAAATAATCTACTAATCTTTCTACTGCTCCTGAGTTTTGTCCGTTGAGTCCTCTTTGAACCTAAATGGGAATCCACCTAGAGGAAAAAATTTAAGAAAAACAAAGAAAATATGAGCGAAAGGTTCAGTAGGACTGTATTTTAATAAATCATTTAATTTAAAGAAAAGTCTCACTATTCAGGAAATTATTTAAAAGAAACCTTGAATAAATAAATTTAATAAAACCTTTCTTATCCAAAACAGTTTATTCGGTCGACCAGAAACATCATTTTATTTTCCTAGGCAAACCACATGAATATCACCACCGTAGTGACTCAACTGGGTTTCAAGGCCGATCGCTACACGACCTGATCTCTGATATGGCATCATGCCCTTATACTCATGTCTAACATTATTCAAAACTCATTCACCAGATGTTTTCATTATTATTCATTATAAAGTTCATCTCATTTCGTGGTTTACAATAATACAACTGATAAATTCCATTTTCAATCAACCGTTGAAAATATTTTTATAAAAACCCTTTTCAAAGCCAAATCATTTTGAAACTGGGTTACCAAAGATAGGGTAGAAGTTCTACCTCGATACTCATACCGGTGCCCCACACCGTAATCCCGGTCCGCTATACGTTAGCTCCGCGGAACCACGAACGATTTTAGATACACACTAAGTCGATCAACATCTAGTTTGAGACATTCTATGTTACTAAACCATTTCATGATGTCCTAGTGTGCCATTTGTATCATTAAAATAATTTTACAAGGTTGGAATTTCAATCGGGGTTCAAAACAGTGAAAACGGATGAAAAATTACAAAATTTTTCCATGCCCTGCCGGACGCCCTACTTCGGCCGGCCGAACTGCTGCCGAAAATCAAGTCCGGTCGACCGGACATTTTTCAGGTTCGGCCTGCCGAACTGGAGAAAGCCAGAGATCCCAGCCACGGGTTTTGGTTCTCCCAAAATCTAAATCTTGATTTTAACCTATTTTTCTCAAATCTCAGGCATGAAAAACAATCATAGATGATAGAAAAACATAATAAAACACTTTTGAACTCATTTAAACAAGATTTAAACACAAAAATCCCAAAAATCTGAAAATAGGAAAAAATGAGAAAAAATGAAAAATCTTGAATCAAATCCATTTTTCTTCAATCTAAGCTTGGATTCTAGGTGTTCTAAGTTCCTTTAACTCAAATCAAGGGTTTTCTAAGCTTAAACAAACTTAGATTTCAAAAATGCACGAAATTTGAAAATTTTGAAAAAGTTTAGAAATTTCAAAACTAACCTTGAATCGAAGCTTCAATCCACGTTCTTGGTTGCCAAATCACGTTCCCGAGCTTCCTTCTTGCTAACCCGAAGCTTGGATTTGAATTTTGATTCAAAAATTTGAGGAAAAATTGAGAGAGAAGAGAGAGACCTAGAGGGAGAGAGTGAGAGAGGGACTCATAGGAGAGAGAGAGGGAGATCAGAGAGAGTGAGAGAGAGAATAAATAGAGAGAAATGGTGGGCGGTTTTACTGTGCGAAAACCATGTGCCACCCACGGTTTTGTAAAATGGAATATTTTTAACATTTTACAAACTGTTGTGTTTTAAAAACTCAAAACAACATTTTAAAATAATAAGGAATCATTAGAATTCATTAAATTAACTAAACAACCTAAAATTCAAAATTTAACCAAATGATCAAATTAATGTTGAAACATTAATTATGGCACACTAATTCATCATTTTACATTACAATAACATTAAATTAATTTCGGGGCATTACAACTCTCCACCCCTAAAAGAAATTTCGCCCTCAAAATTTACATCTCATTTCAGAAACAAAACAAATGCAGATACAAGTCCCGCATACTCGACTTTAGTTCCCAAATGGCTTCATCAGTCCCATGATGCTGCCACACGACCTTTACCAACGGTATCTCACGACGACGCAAACTGATCACTTTTCGATCGATGATCTAAATCAGCATCTCTTCGTACGTCGTATCCTCCCAAACCTGTACATCGCGAAATAAAACTATCTTATCCTGCTCAAACAGACACTTCCTAAGCATCGACACGTGAAACAGATCATGAACATGAGAAAGTTCAGGCGAAAGGTCGAGCTGATACGCAACGACACTAACACGCTGAGTGATCTCGAACGGTCCAATATACCTCGGTGCAAGCTTTCTACTCACTTCGAACCGCATAGTTCCTTTACGAGGTGATACTTTTAAGAGAACGAAATTTCCTACCGTAAACTCTAAGAGTCTACGCCTTCTATCTGTATAACTCTTCTGTCGACTCTGAGCTGCCCACAATCGATCTCGAATCACAGAGACTTTCTCGTTGTTATCACGGATCTTATCCGGCCCAAGAATAACCCTGTCTTCTGGCTCTGTCCAACACATCGGTGACTGACACGGTCACCCATACAACGCCTCAAACGGTGCCATACCAATACTCGCCTGATAGCTATTGTTGCATGCGAACTCCGCTAAATACAAATATTTCTTCCAATTCCTGTCGAAGTCTAATGCACAGACACGCAACATATCCTCGAGAATCTGAATAACCCGCTCAGACTACCCATTAGTCTGAGGATGAAACGCCGTACTAAAGTTCAAATCTATACCTAAAGCCTCCTGAAAACTCCTCCAGTACTTAGCATTAAACCTGGTGTCTCGATTCGAAGTGATGGATAAAGGAACTCCATGCAACCTCACTATGTTTTGTAGATACAAATCCTCGAGAATCTTCCTCAAACATGTCGACCTAAACAAAATAAATGTTGGAAACAAAGTGCGCAGCGGAATTTTAAAAATTTTTCATCAGAGTAATTTTCAAAACACAAGTTTGACATGTTATATGTATAAATTAGACAGATCTTACTAACCTCAGTGTGTCGAAGAACCTCCGTAACCTGTGTAGAGAAGTAACGTTCCAGAGGAGCCTCAACCAACTGGTCTTCTTTGCTATTCTCTATCCACAACCGGAGTGAGTGTGGGCTCACACGTTTAGCTTTTTCCACCAATGACTCTCCTTCCAACCAATAGAGAGAACCCAAAGCTAGTGTTCGTGATTTGTGAACAAAAGCTCTTAGGGAGTTTTCAGATGCTCACTAAAAGAGTATCACTCTTAATCTCTCGACTGATCTGAGTAAATCATGAGACTCACTTCCTTTTTATTCCTATTAGTCCTGGGGTTAGTCCATATCAGATTAGGTCTCAAAAACTCGAAACAGAATCAAGTTCGGATCAATATCTGATAAGATCCACGTGAAAACGCGTAATCTTATCTCCGCTGATCGGCAGGCCGAACATTCTGATCGACAGGCCGAACAGGCCAGTTCGGTAGGCCAACCACGTCATCCGGCAGGCCGAACTCCCGAGAAAAAATCTCCGCGAATCTTTTATTTTTCACCTGAGATTCTAAAGGATAAAGTCTCAGTTTTGATTCAAATAACCCAATAGAGAAGTTATCTGATCAAAACAAACTTTATCAAGATAATCTCTAAGAAAATAAATCAATTCACAATAATTCTACAAGTTTATCTTGTTCTAATTTGTCCAAAATTAAAACAACCGATAAACAGATAAGAATTATCTGATCGCAATAATTCAACAAGTTTATCTTGAACAAATTTCTTACAAAATTAATTCAACCGATAAACAGACATGAATTATTTGATTCTTACCAATCTGATAAATCCGACATAAGTCTCCAATTATTGGAAAAGCACGCCGTGTCGTTACAAGATTTTGTGAGCTAGCAAAGGGGACCAAAATGGACCTATAAAGTTCAAGCACATGATAATTATGAAACCCAATATCCCAGATAAACATTTCACAATCATCAACTCCAACGCTACTCCACTAAAAGCTTGGAGCTGCACTCTCGAACTTTATAGAATTACGAAGCTCGTGTAGCTAAGTTTCCATGAAATATCATAGTGTATCGTATCCCCATATGATCATCCATAATCGGCTTAAGGACAAGTTTTGTCTTGCCTTCCCGATTATTTTTATCTTACATTCCATTGTCTCACCGTTAGAAAACTTACCATCCAAAGATAGTATACCATTCGGTTACACCTATGTATCCAAATGGTTGAGCGCTCCAGTTTTCCAATTACAGGACAACGCATATAAGAGGATATCATTACTCCTAAAGAGGAGCTATGGATTTCATATCTATGAATAACAAGTCTACGCTATCAAGAGTCATGCCTCCAACGTACTGGCATGCATACCACTATAGAGATGTGGGAGCCACCCATTGGTACATCAAAAGACACAATTCGAGACAACGGGCCCACTATTCATCTCAGGATTAAGATACAATACAAATGATTGTCTAAAGTGAATCGATTTGCCGAGACAGAATTATTTATCCAAATCAATTCACTTTATGTCCCGATCCAACACGTCGTCACGTATGATAACGTGCCAATGTTTCTATTCACAGAGTCCAACTCCAATGATCAAGACAAACCATCTCCCAAAAGGGATATAGACAACATAACAATCTTTACATGAATAAAGCGCCCAACTTTATTTCTTCGATTGCGGATCATATGTTTTAGACCGTCACCTTAAGAATCGTGTCTTCCGCATAATCAGTCCATCATATGCCCAATTTTTAAGGTTTAGACTGACAGTCTCAGACTACTGTTTGCTTATCATACATTCAACAAATATGAACATAAAAGAGGACAAGATTTGGTATATATAAAAGAATAAATTCTTTATTGATAACAATGTCTCTAAAAACGTATTACATTTTTACTCCTTAGGGCATACATGTCTAACAATAAAATGTGTCGATTTCGTCAACTTGTCGACCACGACCCAAACTACATCATGTCGTTGCTCCGTCCTCGGCAAACCTATGAGAAAATCCATCGTCACATGATTCCATTTCCACCTTAGAATAGGAAGCTGCTGAAGCTGACCTGCAGGCTTCTGATGCTCGGCTTTCACCTGAAGACACGTCATACACTTGGCCACGTACTCTCGAACATCTTTCTTCATGCCTCTCTACCAATACTGCCTCTTCAAATCACGATACATCTTTGTCACGCCTTGGAGTACGGGAGGTGACGTGGCGGATTATTTAAATTAATTAAAGGACAATTTAATTAAAACCAAGGATTTAGGGGTTGAATTAAATATAGAGATGTGAAAGTTTTAAAACAATATTGTATAAAAGAATTCATACACATTAAGCAATTGAAATCATTAAACGAATAATAAAGTAATAAAGAATCGCAAGTATGGGTCCCACTGACCCACAACTTGTGCACACACATAGTACTGACAATATAATAATACAACCGCAGTCCAAGTATAAATAAAGTTACAAACATTACATGCCCTGTTTAATTTATACAAATAATCTACTAGTTCTTCTACTACTCCTGAGTTCTGTCCGTAGAGTCCTCTTTGAACCTAAATGGAAATCCACCTAAAGGGGAAATTTAAAACAAATAAAATGTGAGCAAAAGGCTCAGTAGGACTATATTTTATTAAATCATTTAATTTAAAGGAAAATCTCATTATTCAGGGAATTATATAAAAGAAACATTGAATAAATAAATAAATTTAAATAAAACCGTTCTTACCCAAAACAGTTTATTAGGTCGACCAGAAACATCATTTTCTTTTTTCTAGGCAAACCATATGGATATCACCACCGTAGTGGCCCAGCTGGGTTTCGGGACCTGCCCCCAAGGTCGATCGCTACACGCCCCGATCTCTGATATGGCATCATGGTCTATCGCTACACGACCCGATCTCTGATATGGCATCATGCCCTTACATTCATTCTAACATTATTCAAACCCATTTACCAAGTGTTTTCATTATCATTCATTATGAAGTTCATCTCAGTTCATGGTTTACAAAAACAAAACCAATTAATTCCATTTTCAATCAATCGTTGAAAACATTTTTATAGAAACCCTTTTCAAAGCCAAATCATTTTGAAACTAGGCTACCAAAGAATAGGGTATAAGTACTACCTCGATACTCATGTCGGTGTCTCATACCGTAATCCCGGTCTGCTATACGTTAGCTCCGCGGAATCACGAACGATCCTAGATACACACTAAGTCGATCAATATCTAGCCTGAGACATTCTATGTTACTAAGTCATTTCATGATGCCCTAGTGTGCCATTTGTATCTTTAAAATTATTTTACAAGGTTGGAATTTAAATCAGGGTTCAAAACAGTAAAAACGGGTGAAAAATCACAAAATTTTCCATGCTCTGCCGGCCTGCCAGACTCCCTGCTTCGGCCGGCCGAATTGTGCAGTTCGGCCTGCCGAAAATCAGGTCCGGTCGGCTGGACATTTCCTAGGTTCGGCCTGCCGAACACGTAGTTCGGCCTACCGAACTAGAAAAACCCAGAAATTCCAGACACGGGTTTTGGTTCTCCCAAAATTCAAATCTTGATTTTAACCTGTTTTTCTCAAATCTCAGGCATGGAAAACAATCATAGATGATAGAAAAATATACTAGAACACTTTTGAACTCATTTAAACAAGATTTAAACACAAAAATCTCAAAAATCTAAAAATGGGGAAAAATAAGAAAAAAATGAAAAATCTTGAATCTAATCCGTTTTTCTTCAATCTAAGCTTGGATTCTAGGTGTTCTAAGTCCATTTAACTCAAATCAAAGGTTTTCTAAGCTCAAACGAACTTAAATTTCAAAAAATGCACAAAATTTAAAAATTTTGAAAAAGTTTAAAAATTTTAAAACTAACCTCGAATAGAAGCTTCGATCTGCGTTCTTGGTAGCCAAATTT
Organism: Artocarpus heterophyllus; assembly: GCA_025403435.1. NCBI lineage: Eukaryota > Viridiplantae > Streptophyta > Magnoliopsida > Rosales > Moraceae > Artocarpus > Artocarpus heterophyllus. Next base: position 5,007,154 of record CM046338.1, on the reverse strand, counting down.
CACTCTCGAGCTTCCTCCTTGCTAACCCGAAGCTTGAATTTGAATTTTGATTCCAAAATTTGAGAGAGAAATTGAGAGAGAAGAGAGAAACTGAGAGGAAGAGAGTGAGAGTGAGAGCGAGAGAGTCATGGGAAGAGAGAGAGAGATAGAGAGAGTGAGAGGAAAAGAGTGAGAGAGGGAATAAATAGAGAAAAACGGTGGACGATTTTACTGTACGAAAACCAAATGTCACCCACGGTTTTGTAAAACGGAATATTTTTAACATTTTATAAATTGTTGTGTTTTAAAACTCAAAACAACATTTTAAAACAACAAGAAATCATTTGACTTTATCAAATTAACAAAACAACCTAAAATTCAAAATTTAACCAAATAATCAAATTAATATTGAAACATTAATTATGGCACACTTATTCATCATTTTATATTACAATAACATTAAATAAATTTCGGGGCGTTACAATCTTTGTGCTCTCCGAATGAATGGCAAATTGAGACCTATAGGCTTCGTCCAAAACAGCTTTCGTCACCTCGGCGATAGCCAAAACTGCAAGACGCTCTCGAAAATATAATGATCTATTTGCATGCACTTTCCATTCTTCAAACCGCTCTCCGTTCTAAATCCGCGTCCAAATCCCCTGCAAATGCTGGTCCTGCCACTGACTTTGCTTCACTATCTGAACAAGAGCTGGGGTCGCTTCCACATGATATACCAAAACTTGATCATAGTCTTCATGATACCGTAGTCCATACTCGCTCACTGTCGCATCCTTGCTCCAATCCTTAAAAGCCAAACAAGCAAGAATCCTTGAAGACTTCCTATTAAGCGCATCCGCGACCACATTAGCTTTTCTGGGATGATACTGCAACGCAAAATTATAATCCTCCATATACTTTATCCATCTACGCTGCGGCAAATTAAGATCCCTCTGAGTGAATAGATACCTCAAACTCTTATGATCGGAGAAGACCTAAAATGACGCTCCATACAAATAACACCTCCAAATCTTTAGCGCGTGAATCACTACCGTAGCTCCAAGTCATGAGTAGGATAATTTTGCTCGTGAGCTCATAGCTGTCTCGATCCGTATGCCATCATGCGTCCATGCTACATCAACACGTATCCAAGTCCGCATCCTGAAGCATCTGCGTAAACCTCATTCGGCTCGTCACTGCTAGGAATAACCAACACTGGGACTGAAGTCAACTGTTTCTTCAATCCCTGAAAAGGAAGCTCACATTATTCACCCCACTCAAACCTGACATTTTTCTTGATCAATCTCATCAATGGAGCTGTAATTTTTAAAAAATCCTTTACAAATTTCCTAAAATAACCAGCAAGACCCAAGAAGCTGCAAATTTCAACTACATTCTTTGGTCGTTCCTATTCCACCATGGTTTCAATCTTGGATGGATCCACATAAATACTACGCTCCGAGATGACATGACCTAGAAATTTGACCTTAGTCAACTAAAACTCGCACTTTTCCCTCTTGACATACAACTGGTGCTCCCGCAGAGTCTGAAGCACGATCCGGAGATGCTGCTCATGCTCCTCCCAAGTCTTAGAATACACTGGAATGTCATTGATGAACACAATCATGAACTGATCCAGATACGGCCTAAATATCCTGTTCATCAAATCCTTAAAAGCTACCAGAGCATTCGTTAACCCAAACGACATAACCAGAAACTCAAAATGTCCATACCAGGTCCTAAAAGCTGTCTTGAGAATATCCTCTTCCTTAATCCTAAGCTGATGGTACCTTGAACTCAAATCAATCTTTGAGAAGTATGGCGAACCTTCCAATTGATCAAACAACTCGTCGATCCTAAGCAAGGGATACTTATTCTTCACTGTAACACGATTCAGCTGTCGATAATCTACACACAATCTAAGAGTCCCATCATGTTTCTTAGCAAACAAAACCGGTGCTCCCCACGGAGATGTGCTATTTCGAATATACCCTTTATCAGCAAGCTCCTGAAGTTGCTTCCTCAATTCTTTCATTTCTGCCGGTGCCATCCGATAAGGTGCTATAGAAATCGGTGCTGTCCCCGGAAACAACTCAATACCAAACTCAATTTTTTGATGCGGTGGTAATCTTGGCAACTCATCGGGGAAGACATCCTCGAACTCATCAACCACCGAAATCGCTACACTTCCTCTCAAAGCATAGGGCTCGCACTCTAGATTCGCAAGAAAAGCACAACAAACTAGATTTTTGCCCTCCTAGACACGATTTCATGAGACGCTCACTCATTAACCAATCACCACCACCCTGGTAAGTGATCATCGTCCCCTATCAGACACTAGGGTTACTTTTCTAAGTTGGTAGTCTACAACTACATTATATCTGGACAACCAGTCCATTCTTAGAATTATATCATATGAGCTCATAGGGAGTTTAATCAAATCACTTTTCAAAATCTCATCCCTAATCTTTATTTTACAAGATTTACATACACAATTCACACGCGCCTATCCCAATGGAGAAGCTATGACTAGGGGTTCATTAAACTCTTCTATCTCTAATCCCAAGGCATGTACAAAAGAACTCAAAATAAGAGAATGAGTGGCACCTGTATCAAATACAACGTGAGCTAAAGATTGAAAAACTAAGATCGTACCATCGACAACCGCGTTACTGGTCTGAGAATCCGAACCTCCAGATGCCATTGCATGAACCTGCACTGGTGCCTTTCATTTTCCTCTTCCAACATTGCTGGGTCCTGGATTATTCTGCCGATACTGCTCAGACGAAGACGACTACACACTAGCTACACTCGGCGCTTGATACTGAGGGACGCTGCGCTGGAAGTGCTACGGCTGCTGCCCTCGTGCCGGATATGAAAACTGCTGAGGAGAGAACTGAGGATACTACAACTGCAGATACTGTTGAGGCTGAGGTAGGGTCTGAGGTTGAGACTGACGACTGGCATCTTCTTCGGTCTAAGATCCAAGACGGGCACTCCTGATCGGGCAATTCCTCTTGATGTGTCCGGGCTGCTGACAAAAATGACAATGGAAGCTGTAGGGATTGCTGCGCCTGCTACCAGATGAACTGCTGCTACCACTGTTCGCGCCACCCTGCTTGTTCTTTCCCGGAGTTGGACGGCTACTGGTGCTCTTCCTACCGTTCCTCTGTGATCCTCCTGAAGCCTTTGCTCGATCCTCACAATACTACGCATAATCATTTTCCACTGATATTGCTAACGACATAAGCTCTCCAAAACTCTTAAGTCGCAGAGCAACCACCTGTCGCCGAATAGGAGCCTTGAGCCCTTTCTGAAACTTAATGCACCTCTCGCATTCCGATGTCACTGTCGATGGAGCAAACATGGCCAACTCATTAAATCATGCCTCATATTCCCAAACTGACAAATCACCCTGCTGCAACCTGTAGAACTCAGCTGCCTTCTGATCTCTATACCCCTGTGAAAAATACCGATCATAGAACAACTCCTCGAATTTGTCCCAACTGATATCACCACCGCGTTTCAAACGCTTAGCTTGTTTCCACCAAGTATTAGCACCATTCTCGAGCTTATATGCAGCAAATTCCACACGGTACTCATCAGGCACACCAAGGGTATTCAAATGCTTCACGATCGAGTCTAGCCAATATTTTGTCAACTACGGATCCCCATTACCATCAAAAGTTAAAATAGACGCATGCCGAAATTTTTTAAAATATGTATGCTGACGACCAACATCAGAATCCTCCGGTCTAGCCCTAGCAGCCATCTGCCGAAAAGCCGCAAACATAGACTCATCATACCCTCATCATTTTCGAACTCGGCGTCAGCTGTCGAACGACATCTAGGTGCCATTCTCTCACTTCTGAAAACAAGATTTGGACTGTCAGAGGTATTTCATTGTCATACCTATGTGTGCACAATTCTCAAGGTTTATAACCTTGAGCTCTGATACCATTCTGTCACGCCTCGAGGTACGAAAGGTGACGTGGCAGATTATTTAAATTAATTAAAAAATAATTTAATTAAAATCAAAGATTTTAAAGGTTAAGTCAAATATACAAAAAAAATGTGAAAGTTTCAAAACAACATTGTATAAAGGAATTCATAAACATTAAGTAGGTGAAATCATTAAGCGAATAATAAAATAATAAAATAATAAAGAACCACGAGTATGGGTCCCACTGACCCACAACTTGTGCACACACATAGTACTGACAATATAATAATACAACTACAGCCCAAGCATAAAGAAAGTTAAAAACATTACATGCCTTGTTCAATTAATACAAATAATCTACTAATCCTTCTACTGCTCCTGAGTTTTGTCCGTTGAGTCCTCTCTGAACCTAAATGGGAATCCACCTAGAGGGGAAAATTTAAGAAAAATAAAGAAAATGTGAGCGAAAGGCTCAGTAGGACTATATTTTAATAAATCATTTAATTTAAAGAAAAGTCTCACTATTCAGGGAATTATTTAAAAGAAACCTTGAATAAATAAATTTAATAAAACCGTTCTTACCCAAAACAGTTTATTCGATCGACCAGAAACATCATTTTCTTTTCTTAGGCAAACCACATAAATATCACCACTGCAGTGGCCCAGCTGGGTTCTAGGACCTGCCCCCAAGGTCGATCGCTACACGACCCGATCTCTGATATGACATCATGCCCTTATATTCATTTCTAACATTATTCAAAACTCATTTACCATATGTTTTCATTATTATTCATTATAAAGTTTATCTCAGTTCATGGTTTACAACAATACAATTGATAAATTCCATTTTCAATCAACCGTTGAAAGCATTTTTTTAAAAACCCTTTTCAAAGCCAAATCATTTTGAAACTAGGTTACCAAAGATAGGGTAGAAGTCCTACCTCGATATTCATGTCGGTGCCCCACACCGTAATTCCGGTACGCTATACGTTAGCTCCGCGGAACCACGAACGATCCTAGATACACACTAAGTCGATCAACATCTAGTTTGAGACATTCTATGTTACTAAACCATTTCATGATGTCCTAGTGTGCCATTTGTATCCTTAAAATCATTTTACAAGGTTGGAATTTCAATCGGGGTTCAAAACAGTGAAAACATGTGAAAAATCACAAAATTTTCCCATGCCCTGCCAGACGCCCTGCTTCGGCCGGCCGAACTGTGCAGTTCGGCCTGCCGAAAATCAAGTCCAGTCGACCAGACATTTTCCAGGTTCGGCCTGCCGAACGGATGAGTCTGGCCTGCTGATCCTTTGAATCCGGCCTGTCGAACACGTAGTTTGGCCTGTCGAACTGTCACGCCCCGGAGTACGGGAGGTGACGTGGCGGAATATTTAGATTAATTAAAAGAGAATTTAATTGAAATTAAGAGTTTAAAAATCCAATTAAGTGAGAAATAAAGAGATTTTCCACCACATTTGATAAAAAGAATTTGTAAATATTAAGCAAATAATAATAATTAAATAAAAACCGCGAATATGGGTTCCACAACCCACAACTTGTGCACACACATGGTACTGACAATATCATAAATACAATTACAGTCCAAGTACAAATAAAGTTAAGTCTTACATGCCTTGATTAATAATACAGAATATAAATAAGTTCTCCTATTGCTCCTGAGTTCGGTCCGAAGAATCCTCTCCAAACCTAAATGGGAAACCACCTAGAAGGGGGAATTTAAAACAATAAAACGTGAGCGAAAGGCTTAGTAGGACTATGTTTTATAAAACAATTTAATGCAAGGGAACATAGCATTATTAGAAGTTATTTAAAAGGAAACTTAAATAAATAAATAAATAAATAAATAATTTGAGTAGAACCGTCCTGGCACAGAACAGTCTACTCGTCAAATCAAAACATCATTTTACTTTTACCTAGGCAAACCATGATAACACCACCGTAATGGCCCAGCTGGGTTTCGGGACCTGCCCCCAAGGTCGATCGCTATACGACCCGATCTCTGATATGGCATCATGCCTATGTGTTTATTATCATTATCATTCAAAACCCAATTACCGAGTGTTGTCAATTACATTCATTATGAAATTCATTTCATATTCACGGTATATTAAAATATAACCGATAAAACCATTTTCAAACAACCGTTGAAAACATTTTGATGGAAATCATTTTTAAAGCCAAATCATTTCAAAACCAGGCTACCAAAGAAATAGGATAGAAGTCCTACCTCAATACTCGTGCCGGTGCTCCACACCGTAATCCCGGCCCGCTATACGTTAGCTCCGCAGAACCACGAACGATCCTAAATACAAACTAAGTCGATCAATATCTAGTTTGAGACACTCTATGTTACTAAATCATTTCATGATGTCCTAGTGTGCCATTTGTACCTTTAAAATCATCCTATAAGGTTAGGATTTAAATCTGGGTTCAAAACAGTGAAAACGGGTAAAAATCACAAAATTTTCCATGCCTCGGTCGGCCTACCGGACGCCCTGCTTCGGCCTGCCGAACTGCACAGTTCGGCCTGCCGGAAGCAAGGTTCGGCCTGCCGAACATCTCCCCAGATTCGGCCTACCGGTCGGAAGAACACCGGCCTGCCGATCATCACTCCGGCTTGCCGAACGCACAGTTCGGCCTGCCGAACTGGGAAAATCCAGAAATCCCAGCCACGGGTTTCTCGATCCCCAAAATCCAAATCTGGATTCCAACCTGTTTTTCTCAATTCTCAGGCATGAAAAATAATCATAGTTGATAGAAAAACATTCTAAAACATGTTTGGACTCATTTAAACAAGATTTGAACTCGAAATCCTCAAAAATCCAAAAATGAGAAAATGAGGGGAAAAATGAAAAATCTTGAATTCAATCCGTTTTTCTTCAATCTAAGCTTAGATTCTAGTTGTTCTAAGTTCATCTAACTCAAATCCAAGGTTTTCTAAGCTTAAACAAACTTAGATTTCAAAAACACACAAAATTGAAAATTTTGTAAAAAGTTTAGAAATTTCGAATCTAACCTCGAATCGAAGCTTCAATCCGCGTTCTCGGTTGCCGAATCACGTCCCCGAGCTTCCTCCTTGCTATCCCGAAGCTTGGATTCGAAATGGAGTTCAAAAATTTGAGAGAGAATTGAGAGAGAGGGAGAGCTGCCGAGAGAGAACCACGGGAGGGAAGAGAGAGAGAGGTGCGTGAGAATGAGGAGAGAGAGAGAAGAAGGAAATAAATAGAGAAAATCGGTGGGCGGTTTTACTGTGCGAAAACCATGTGCCGCCCACGGTTTTGCAAAACGGAGTATTTTTAACATTTTACAAATTGTTGTGTTTTAAAACTCAAAACATCATTTTAAAACAATAAGAAATCATTTAAATGCATTGATTTAACAAAACAACCAAAAATTAAAAATCCAACCAAATAATCTAATTAAAGTTAAAACATTAATTATGGCACACTAATTCATCATTTATAGTACATTAATATTAAATAAATTTCGGGACGTTACACGAACTAGAGAAACCCAGAAATCTCAGCCACGGGTTTTGGTTCTCCCAAAATCCAAATCTTAATTTTAACATGTTTTTCTCAAATCTCAGGCATGGAAAACAATCATAGATGATAGAAAAATATAATAGAACACTTTTGAACTCATTTAAATAAGATTTAAACACAAAAATCTCAAAAATCTAAAAATAGGAGAAAATGGGGAAAAATGAAAAATCTTGAATCAAATGTGTTTTTCTTCAATCTAAGCTTGGATTCTAGGTGTTCTAAGTTCATTTAACTCAAATCAAGAGTTTTCTAAGCTTAAATAAACTTAGATTTCAAAAATGCACGAAAATTGAAAATTTAGAAAAAGTTTAGAAATTTCAAAACTAACCTCGAATTCAAGCTTCAATCCTCATTCTTGGTTGCCAAATCAAGTTCCCGAGCTTCCTTCTTGCTAACTCGAAGCTTGGATTCAAATTTTGATTCAAAAATTTAAGAAAAAATTGAGAGAGAAGAGAGAGACCGAGAGGGAGAGAGTGAGAGAGACTGACGGGTGAGAGAGAGAGAGAGATCAGAGAGAGTGAGAGGAAGAGAGTGAGAGAGAGAATAAATAGAGAGAAATGGTGGGTGGTTTTACTGTGCAAAAACCAAGTGCCACCCACGATTTTGTAAAACGAAATATTTTTAACATTTTACAAACTGTTGTGTTTTAAAAACTCAAAACAACATTTTAAAATAATAAGGAATCATTAGAATTCATTGAATTAACTAAACAACCTAAAATTTAAAATTTAACCAAATGATCAAATTAATGTTAAAACATTAATTATGGTACACTAATTCATCATTTTACATTACGATATCATTAAATTAATTTCGGGGCGTTACATCAGTATCATGATGATGATCAGAAGCCGATCAAGTACGGAGATGTTTTCGCCGTGGAAGGAGAGCTGGTGGAGAAGCCGGTCGCGCCAGGGGACGCGGCTATCATGCAGTCGGCGGAGAACATCATGCTCGGAAAGACAGAGAAAGGCGTGGCCGCCGCGACGATGCAATCGGCCGCCTCGCGGAACGAGAGGGCTGGCCTTGTTGGTCACTACGACGTTAATATTGACTTGGGTGGTGGTGGAGATAATGATCAAGGGATTAGCATGACGGAGACTAACATTCCTGGTCAGCGTATAATCACTGAGGCGGTTGGCGGACAGGTCCTTCCTAATATTATATACTATTTTTTGAGCTAATTAAGTGATTAATTACGTGCGTCGGTTATTATATAATAATTGTTTTGTTTTAATTGGTTTTGTTAATCATTTTCTATCATATGGTCTTTTTTTGGGTCGTTAATTTGTGATTTATTGATTTTAGGGTTGGATGGATAACCATATTCAAAGAATAATATTGTAGAGGATATGAATGAGGAAAGGAAAGTCCTAATTAAATCAGTTGGCATGAAATTATTTTCATTGTAAGGCACTTAGGCAAAATAAATTTTTTTTTGAAAACTGGTTGCAAACGTGGAATAAAGAGGATTAGCTTATCAATTGATTAGTAGCACCTTTCTCCTTTTATCCGTTTTCTCTCTCTACTATGAAGAGATAACTAAAATTCCCAATTTTATCTATTTATAAACGAAGCTTCTAGTTGATATCATCCAGGGAAAACGTATAAGATCATAAGGTTTTAAACTACTCAATCTGAACTGGTAGTGAGAAATGGCAGTATTGGCAATAACTAGGATAGATCATAGAAGAATGCTTAAATCTTAATACTAGGAAGATAATTTTGTTACATATGTTGTTAAAAAAAATCTAAAACAACATCAACAAAACATATGCGTATTACGGGTTTTCTTTGTTGGTGACCAAGGTGGTTGGACAATATAGCCAGCGAGCGCCATTGGTACCACCACCCACTATTCAAGGTGACAGGATAACAATCGGCAAAGCCCTTGAAGCCGCGGCCATGTCTGCCGGTCAGAAGCCAGTAGGGAGGACCGACACTGCTGCGATACAAGCAGCTGAAGTAAGAGCAACAGGACGTATCAGCATAGTCCCAGGCGGTGTCGCCGCTGCAGCTCAATCGCCGCCACTCATAATGCTAGAACAACCAGAAGCGAGGACAATACAAAACTCCGCGATGTTCTTGAAGTACGTTAACAGTACTTGCACTGATTGTCTTAATAGATCAATAGTCTCCGCGGGAAAGCTTTTGAAGAAATAGAGGAGTTTTTACGTAATCAATTTATTGTTGCTTGTAGGATGCCACATCAAAATTACCTGCAGACAGACCGGCGACGCGCAGAGACGCAGAGGGAGTGACGAGCGCTGAAATGAGAAATGATATGCTCCTGACCACACATCCGACAGGAGTGGCAGCTTCAGTGGCAGTAGTTGCTAGGCTTAACGAGAAGGGTGACAAATCACCCTATAATAACGAGATTTTTAACATGGCTACTTTCTAGTTCATGTATGCAAATATCAGACTGGGAACAAAATAAAGAGGGTCACGAAATGTACAAGGGACACAAAAAAGAGTGGTTTACGTTTCACACACTCTGTAATTTATAGCCGTTTTCTTCCTAGCGACGAATAAATATTTAGTGGTGCTTGAATTTATCAGAATGTCTTTTGCAAAGTTAATTATTATTGTAATCAATATAAGAGGAGAAAAAGAGGAACCAGAATAATGAAAAGGGACATGCAGGCATGCGTTAACATAGATATTGTATTTATAATCAATAGAATAAGATACAACATTTGCACCAAAAAAAAAAATCAAAATTGACACAACAGATAATTATTAGCCTGAAGTAATACAACAGAACAGAACTGACGGGTTTTTCCTACAAATATACAAACTGTATGCTGTCTTTGTAAAACTGGAGGATCAGGAAAATTCCACCAGCACTCTTTTACGATAAAAAAAATCATGGGGACGATATACGATCTGCTGCTGTCGAAAGGTATTCTCAAATGGGTTGGCTGGTTAATGAGGTTTCGAGGGCTAATTCTTTGGTAATAAGTTTGAGTAGTACTCGCACCGATTCTCTTACCCTTGCTTCCCTGTTTAAAATTGAGAACGTTAACAAGCATCAATTTCATTTGTACTTCACCATAGTTCAAAATGTTATTTGCCAACTTGATTATTTTAACAGTATGATTAGTCGACGGAAAAGCATCATTTATTACCCTAATACTTGTCAGTTTGGTATTATCGTGTTTGGGAAATCTTATTGAGGTACCTTGTTATTTAAAAAAATATTGTTTAGGCACTTGAGGTACAGGAAAGAAAAATTTTACACAGTTCAAAAACATAATTACATAAGAAAAAACAATTCTTTAGAAATGATATCTCAAAAGAAACCAAAACCAAAGCGAAAACGATTTCAGATCTACCTTTCACCACAAACAAACAAACAAAAAAGAAAATGAGTTTAAAAGGTAGTATCGACAGTTTTTTTTTTCCTCAAAAAAGGGCGTCAAGATACTTGGGTGACATTTTTAAAATAATATGATGCCACAATGAGATTTTCTGAACACTAAGGCACCAAAATATACATATATTAAACTATAGAATACCAGGATGCTACGTTCCCTTACAGTAAATTAATCTACCAATCATTTTGCTAGGAAACTAATCACTTACCTTGAAGCAACGAGGTCGCAAAAGGATGGAAACAAAACAAGCAGGTGTGGACGCATATTGAAATTCTTTTCCTCGGCCAGGCCAGCTTTCAAATGTGGATGCAGGGGAAGAACAGAAGCTGTGTCTGGATGAATTATCATACGGGCTAGTTCCTGTAGGACGTACAAAATTTCCACTAACCTTGCTGTTGGTAGTGGGCGTTTCCCTTCAGGCAGAGGAGGATTAACTCAGAAGGCATACAATAGAGTGTCAATGTCATGATGAGCTTTATTTTGGTTGCAGATAATACGCACCTAGGTCATTCTCATCAATTAGAAATCTCTTTAAAATGTATTCACATCTGGTCACAAGGACCATAATTGAGATTTTGCTGACTTCAGATCTTTCCAAACTCCAATAGTCAGCTTTCTCCTCGTAACTGTACATGCAATTATTATTCAACTTATTTCTAACTCAAAAAAGAAAATAAATAAACACTAAATAAAATAACCATAAACAAGTAAAAGCGAATAAAGCATGAAAATAATATGCACCAATTAACAGACATATTACGGATTTTCTTCTTTGAACACCTTACAGGTATACTAACACGCAAGCAAAATTCTAAAATACAGTCAGAATACGGGCCTCCAAGTGAAACTATATGATTGGAATGAAGGGAAAGCTAACTTATCCTTACAGAAGAGAAAAAACGATTTACAAAAGGTAAAGAAAGAATGTCTCTGCGATTTGTTACCTGCTCATAGAGAATAACTTCTGCAAGCATGTCAAGGAGAATCTGCTACAGTGCAAAGGCATAAGTTCCACCGTCTCAACGGGTAAAGAACAGGTACGTGATGCACAACGATCCAAGGTGGAAACTAGTCTTTGCAAAATCTGTGAATATCAATGACAAATAATTAAAAGATGCTCATTGGAATTGTGGGAAAGGGAACTAGTGAAGCAAGATAGAATTGAATGAAAATGCTGTAGAATCATGGAGAGAAAAAGAATGGATAAGATACAATCGTTCATGCATCTCAACCTTGATCCATAGAAAACTTGAAAAAGATTATATCCGATTCATTTTCCTACTCACGAGCGCTACTATAAAATATTACACAAACAAGATTTTGGGAAAATGCATGAGCTATAAATATACAAGAAAAATAAATGGCGCGACTAGAAGATGCATGGAAGATGCAGTAAAGGTGTCAAACAAGGAATGCACTAGGGCAAAGTTCAAGGACTTGTAATTAGGATGACCTACTGGGAATATTTTCACACAGGATTAAATGTTTCCGAGAATTTTGTGAATATACTTTTTTGTACTGTAAACGGCTTCATCAGTAAAAAAAAATTACATCATAAGGGGCATCCACTGGCGACTTGAGAATCTTGTCACCAAGGATGTCTAAAGTGGTCATCTCCAGGGACTCATCAGCCTTTCCTACAACAGTAGAGAGAGAATCGAAAGCAAGAGCTCGCCCACAATACCCTACAAGGAATATTTCATACAAATCTGCAACTTCCTTCCATACACGGGTTCTTGCTGGCTTAGTAGTACTAGAATCTAATCCACTATCCACAGCCAATTTGCAGACATCATCAACAAGAATACGATTGAAGCCTTCAACAGCCAATCTCCAAAGTGCACCGTCAGGATAATCTCTTCTAGTTGTCATAGACCTGAGAAATAACAAGGAAACAAGTAGATTGATAAAGATGAGGCTCCAAACTTCAAAGTATGTTGACCTCTGATCCTATTAATTTGAAAATGTGCATGCAACCTATGCATATATGATGGATTTATATCCAAATATTTTCCATCCGAATTTTGTAGGTCAAGAAACAATAGTACAATATAATATTTGTGCAGACTGTAAGGTCTAAAAAAAGTCGTAGTTTCAGTAGAACAAAATTTAGCATTAGGCTCAGGCAGTCTATTACCTTCCGAGACTTTGAATAATTTCAGGATATAAAATATATTTCTCAACTGATGGCGCCTTCAAGAAAAGATCAATCAACAAAGGAATAAGCTTTTCGGCAAACAAATAACTGGGGAGGGCAGCTGTAACAGCTGTACTTGACCAAGAGCTCGGAGCTTTAGCCTCTTCCTTTTTCAGGGGTATGGATGAAGTCCCATTAGATCTTTCGTATAGCACCAAACTAGCATCTGCAGAAACTATTTGTTCAATTCCGATGACACACACACACATACATATATATATATTTTAAATTACAAGTCAAAAAGATAGATTGCAGCAAAGCGACTAACATACCTGCATTTTGGTCGCCGGTGCTGGTTGGCCCTGCCTCTTCTCCCTCATCTTGTAATGGGGAGTCCAATTTTGGTAGATATTGCAAAATATCCCGAAAAAGAATTAGCCACATTGAAGAAAGGTGCTCAGTTGGAACTAGCATAGGTATGATCTCCAGTACCGTACGTAATACAGGTGCAACATGTCCCTGGTGAAAAATCAAATATAAATTTCATTGGAAATTTGGGATGGAAAGTCATGATCTTGACTAACAACGGACAGGTCAAAAGTCGTAATGTATATATCCTTGTTCTTCTTTTCATTTTAATTATACTAGTTTCTCTAGTTTCAAATATAGCAGTGAATTGATAAGCGGTAGCACGTATTCACTACATATAACTGGAGGAATACAGGTAAAGGGACAATACAGAAAAGGTTAAGTGCAAAAGTTCACTTACAAACTCGGTTTCAAAGTTATCATTGTTTATAATGGCTTGCTTGACAGCCAAATCTATGACCCCGAGCAATTGTGCATACATATGATCATCAAACATCCTTTGTGCTTGAACATACAGTTCCCCTGCAAATTTGAAAAAGGATAACAAAACATAAGCAAGAACAACATAAATCTCTGAGGGAAAGATATGGGCACTGCATCAACAACAAACATGCAGTTTCTTATTTGTCCAGGAAAAAGTTGCAATTTTCTGCTTAATGAGATCATAGATCAAAGGACATAACACTAATCATAGGTATTAAAACAAGGTTTACTTTATATTTCATTTTAGTACACAAAAGTGGCGAGGCTCTCTTGCCTAATTAATACATTACCAAGACCATGTAAAATCTCCTGCTTCACCTTGCTAGCTGCATTGCCACTGTAGTTTGTTGACTTCTGAAAAGCATGCTCGTAAACGTTAAGTACCGATGTAAGGTAAGGCAGTGGTATGTTTCCCTGATCGACACAATTATTTCAGTGATACTAAAATGTTTTCTTTCATAGACAAATAGTTTAAATTAGATGTCAAGCAAACGATTAGTCTTACACCGTTCCCAAAAAAACAATAATTACCTTGGAAGCATGAGAAACGACAGTTATTTGCAAACAATTTATAGCCGCGAGAGCAACCTCTTTACTTCCTTTTAGAATGCTATTTTTTACAAATAAAAGCAAAGATTCCCACCCTGAATAATAAATGAACATAATGTGTTATTTTTGGAACAGCTAAATGAAGAGTGAAGAACATAAGAAAACAATTATATTAAAAGCCAATAATTGGCCTACCTGATTTAAAACTGCTCAGGCTTCTGAGGAAAGGAAAGAAAGAACGTAGAATACGGGCTATTCCACCAAGTATAAGTACAAGCGTTTCATCCCACTGTTTTTGAGCTGTGTTACGACTGAAGATGCATTTAACATGAGTCATGAGTTATTGGTTAAGAGAAGAAAAGAAAGAAACGTTATTGGGTCTCAAAAGGAGTGGAGAGAGAGATAAGGACCATAGAACCTTAACTATATACCTATGATGTATGAGCATGTGGACTGCTTTTCCTCCACGAGTTCCAAGTTCTTTCCCTTGCCATTCATCTTTTGATGAGGTTGCAGCCTAAAATGAAAACGTTCAGATCAAAGTAGTGAATGAAAGAAAAGAATCTGGACCGATATTTCACAGCCACTTCTAACTAACCATTTGAGATGCACGATCTAAAGTAGGGAAAACATAAGTCCGAAGGCAATCCTCCCACATACTTTCAGAAAGTTTCTGTCCGTGACTACCAAGAGTCTGAAAAAGTGTCCTCACTGCTGAATTTCTAACCTGAGTAAACAGTTAGTTTCTTCAGACTTGCAAACAAATTAAGCACTTAGCCAAAACCATACAAAGGTTGTGTGAGATGACATCATTAGCTAACAAAATTTCTTTATCTCCTACCAAAGAGACAATATGAAGTCCGTGGTATAAATTCATTATTATGCGTGCTCAAATTATGAAACATCTCATGCATAAATTTGCAGGAGTTGTTTCCTGGCCAACTATAAATGGAGACTGTAAAAGATTTATAAAATTAAAAATCGTGGTATATCATTAGTTATTAACTGAAAACATAAAGAAGAGGCACAAGAGATCATATCAAGGACTAAAGATGTAGACATTCAAAATCCAGTCATCAATTAATGTAAAACCATTGCTTTGTTTGTGAGAATCAATAAGGCATTTGAATGGCGCCAACTGAAGGTATCTACTGCAAAACATATCACATCCCACCTCTGGTCTCTCATCAGCTCCAAGGTTCTGAAGTAATGAGAAAACAGCGAAAAGCAACTTGTCACGATGAACCATATTTATCAACGAAGCTTGGTCCAAAACATTGGGTGTTGGTTCTTCTGGCTTTTGACCATCCATTTGCTTTGGAACAGAACGCCCGTCTATAATGTTTATTAAAATAGCAAATTTAATTCTTTGATTCCTAGTTTAGAGAACTATGAATGGGATAATATATCTAGAATGGAAGACTGACCTATTTCCTGTTCCTCTGCAGATCTGTGAATAAGCCCCTTTGCAATAAAGTCAGTTGTAGTCCACAAAAGGCCTATTGCCGTCAGGCTTATGTTAAGCTCTGTCTTCTGAGCACTGTAAGCTCCAGTCACATCAACACATCTGCAAAATTCAGATTTAATGCTAGATTACCTCCCATTGTTTAAAGCGGCAACTAGACGGCCCATGTTGCACTAATGAGATTATCAACTATTTCTCCATTAATATAGGTAGAGCTGCATAAGATGCCCATGTTGCACTAATGAGATTATCAACTATTTCTCCATTAATATAGGTAGAGCTGCATAAGATGTACATGTCATCATGTATACCTACACATATGTGCACAAAGAAGACAGAGGAGAGAGAGAAGCCAAGTTTGTGATCTTACACTTGCAGGCAATCTGCAGGTATATTGGAAAGTCCATCATTCATGATGACACGTAGGCTCTATGAAAAAAAAAAAAAAAAAAACACACTTAAGTAGGACATATAGATATGATGTAACTGGAATAGGAATTGAAAATTATAACTAAATAAAACATCTAAAACTCCATTAGAAGAAAAAAATCATAAAACTAAAATTGGTATTGAAGACATCTAATACGAAGAAAAATTCAAAACAAATGAAAAGAGAAAAATCAAGAAACAAAGAAAAGAAAAGAAAAGTAAAGTAACAGATAGAAGATGCGGTCATAATGAGAAAAAGAATGCTTGTGTAAAAATAACATTTACCAACAAGAAGTTACTAACAGCCATATATGACATTCAGTAATAGTGAATGAAAAGCTAGATGTGTTGAGCTCTATATGTATTGACACTTTAAGGTTCTTCATGCATTCACACATGGTCATCAAAGATGAGCGTCATTTCCAATGCAGATATAAATTCCTCCTTTCCACTTTTCTTCTATAAGGAGTAGACTAAATTAGATAAAAAATACGAAAAGATGATAGCCATGAATGCTGAAAAATGTGCCCACACCCACATTTTTGTATAACCTATGCATGCATAAACATGCACGACACATGCAGCAGTCCAAGAGCTCTTTCTTACCTGGAAACCCAGAGTGACAAGTTCCTTCTCTGAAGCATCTGCTACAGACCTTAGAAAGGGATAAAAGTGAAGTGGATCAATGAGCTAAAATTCACTAACAGGGAAAGGGGAGAAAAAGGAAGCGTGTACTAAAGATAAAGGCAAACCTTAACATTTCAAGAATATTTGACCAACTGTACTGTAATTTTTCTCCATGCCTCTAAAAGATATGCAGCTTTTTTTTGTCAGAAACAAAACAAGCATTGGTTGAAAAAAAAAATCCAAAATAGTTTTTGTCAATAGCATGTCACCTCTAAAACGTGTAGAAGAATTTTTACAGACCCAGCACGCACTTCCACACTCTGAGTAGAGAAATAGAGAACCCTCAGTGGAGATATGACAGCACATTCGAGCGAGGACATTTCTGTAAGCATGGTTTCCATCTACGGAGAGAGAGAGAACATGCATCAATGATAATACTTGCTAATTTATTCCTATTTCACAAGTTAAACAAGCCACAATTGTTAAGGAGGAAGGAGTTCTCACGGTCTGTGATGTCCCTTTGGGTCTGGTTGATAAAGAGTCCTGCAAGTGATCTGACCCTAGAACAGCACATATGGATTTATCTAGTGCATCAAGTGCCATATTTCGTAAATGCTGGTTAGGTTTTTCTGCAAGCTGTAAAGCATTTTAGGATGTCAAGAAGAATGCATATGGTGCTAGAAAGTTAAAAGCATAACAAAAATTATAAGGAGATACCTCAAGAAAGTGGCCCACAACTAGATCCCAAAGTGGCTCCACTCCTGTTGCACAGGAAACAAATCAATAATTGGACAAATCATAGAAAAAGAAACATGATGAATGGTACATCAAAATGACCTGGACAGGCTTCATGGAAATACTATCTTGTAAGTGACTATAGGAGAGTCTATACCAAATTAAATCCACGTACAACTAACTTAACACAAACAATAATTCTGCACACACACGCACACGCACACGCACGCGCACACACACATTATTTGACCCAAAAAAAAAAAACCACTTTTAGGAACCACATATCTCACAAACATTACTTACTGTGAAGATTATTAACAAGAATTGATATCATTCTTTCCACTGAAAATTTGATGCTTCCAAGTTTTGGACTCGATGCTGGTCCAGAACCACTTGAAGCTGCAGATACACATTGCTCAGAAAGCTGACGTAACGCAGAAAGAAGGGACTTGACAGCAGATATATGCATCAAAGCTGAGCTTTCAAACAGCTTCCAAACAGAGAAAAGCAATAGGTCAGAACATGTAGTTCATCATTCTACATGGATACTATTCATGTATGCAAGTACACAAATGCCATAAATTTCTAGGGCTAAAAAAAGAAAGAATGCCAAATGGCCACGTTTTCCCAAATGCCAAGCAATTTTTTTGTTTAGATAAATGTAAAATATGGGAACATGGATAATAGTTTTAGTTTACTGTTTTAAGAAGTTCCTGGAAATTAGGAAGTTTTATGAGATAATGCATTGTATTTTTCCTTCTTTCCAGAAGATGGTTCCATTAAAAACTGCAAAGGATAAGAAAAGGGGCACATCCGATAAGGAAACATATACATATACATACATACAAATATATATATATTTCTACAGAATCTCGAGAGATGTCAACAGTTCTATTCTATACAGTTTTACAGACAAATAGCTGCATGATTTACCTGAGAATTCAATGAAGAAAGAATACTAAAATCACTGTAGTGACCAGATGATTCCCTCATAAGCTTTTTAGAGCCTGGTGAAACCTCCTGTAATAATAAAACTTAAAATTACAACCCAAGGAAAATGTTATGAAAATCTCACGAACAAAAATATCTCCAGCGATCAATTACCAACCAAAATTCATATTTTCCTATCCTCATTCTATGTTTTTTCTTTTATTTTTGGGTAATTTCTGTAGTCATTTTATATGCAGTTGTCCACATTAGAGAACAGGTTAAGGCCTAGTTTGGGATTGTTACACTTTTCAAAGAAGTTCTAACGTAAAGCAAAATGAGAAGTAGAAGCAGAAAGCAAAACTTAAAAATCCTAACCTTTCCAAATAACTTTAAAAGTGCATTGGTGCCTGTGTAGAGTACTTTGGACGCTTTTACCAAGCACACTACTTACATCACATGCTATGTGCAAAGGACTTTTGGGGCCTCCAAAAGAAATATCAAACTGGCCCCAACACTTCTGAATCTCTTCCCTAGTAATATGATTTCCCTAGATATAATATCACAAATATAGCCCAGAATTCCTGTTATAGCAAATATCTCCCACTTTGAACCGCATGAAGTTTTTACAAATCCTTTCCAAAAATTACCTGTGTGGTGGCATGTGGTGAATGGATTGCTCGGTCTAAAGCTGCTAGGGTTTCCAAGACCTGCCGTTATCCAGTGAATGAGTTGACATGAATACCAGGACTATAGGAACAAATACAAAGACAGACAACATACCAAAACCCAGGATGGGCCCAACACATTATGCAAGCGATGAGCAATGTTGAAGAGAGTTCTTAAAGCCTGAGGAGTAAAAATAAAGAGTTGGATATACAGATAGTCAGACAACCAGATATTTCAAAACAAAAGAATTCAGTAACGATATTGAAGCAGAAAAAGGAAGTTCATTAGTAAAAAGTAGGATAGAATATACCATAATAGCAAAGCAAAACAAAGTACCTGCACATTTTTGGGGGTGAGGACAACGTTATCCCATTGATCAACTGATGATTCAGAACGTTTGGATCCAGAAGACTGTAAGACACTGCTGAAATCTCAATTTAAACGCACTTCACTGATGTCAGGTCTCAACAAAGACTAAATTTAGGGAATAACAAAAGAATAAGAAAACTTTTCCACAGACAATTCTCAACAACAAAGATAGCAAGATATATAGGCCTAAGAAGTTTAAGAATATTCTCTGTACCTCCTTTTCTCCACTTCATTGGGAAAATTTATTGTAAACTTGCAAAGGGATGCTAAAAAAGAGTTTAGAGGTTCTACAGCATGAAGAACCCCACATGCCTGAGTAATTATCAGTTAAATTACGGGTTAAAAATAGAAGGATAAAGTAATTTAAGAAAGAAAAGAGAATGCCAGATACATAGCCACATGCCAATAATAAATAGACCAGCATCCATGACATGAAAAATCTTTCTTTACTTCTGAGGAAAAATAAGATAGAGTACGGCTGAAATTGCAGCCATGACCACTGCTGAGTCAGCATGTCAGAATGATGATTACCTGTGTGAATGCTTGATATCCCTTTAGTATTTCCAAAACAATCGCCTCTCCTTGTGACCTGTGAGAGTGACAACAAGATATCTAAGATCAGGCACTACTGATCTACAGCCTTTCTTAATCCTCTTTTTTTCAACAAGATAAAATGAAATTCTCCATCCCATGGACAAAAAAAATAAAAAAATCCTGTAAAATATTATATGCATTAGTATATAATTCATCTAACCTTGACAAAATAAGGGACAACGCGTCTAGAATGGTCAACCATAATGAATCAACCATTGAGAGGCAAAGCAGCGTAGTTTTCCCAGAGCAATTAATAGGTGGATCATAATCACATCTAGGAGATTCAAGCTGTTACATTACACAGATTTGGTTAGCACTCGAATGAACTGCTACTCTATTACTATAGAAGCCAAATACATGACAAGAAGAAAAACAAATACCTCACCAACATCCACTGCTTCATCTGTCAATGCAGCCACTGTAAAGACAACGCCCAGCAAACCCTCAACAGCCAGAGTTATAGCATGAGCTTCACTAGCAACTAAAACTGCAGTATTGGATGCGTCATTATCAAGGCTCCATTCGATTCCTGCAGAGAAGCATGTGACCATCTCAAATGATAATTCCTTGCATATGATTTTAAAGATGATTTTAAAGATGCAACATAGTTTATAGGACAAGAGTACATCCCAACTAATCTATGTAGAGATGCTTTATCATCCACAAGAAGGGGAATAACTTCCATACATATAAGATTGAAAAATATTGAGAAGCTATCCAGTGCTCACAATCATTGTCCTCAAATCCAGCAGATCGGGATTTCCAAAAAAAAACATAAACGCCTTTAGGAACCTCTTATCTTGAGTGAAAAAAAAGAAAGTATCTGATATATTCTATACCAGCCAAGGAAGTAATTACCTTTGGCTTTGCTACTGAACATCCCTGCAACAGCTGCCAGACTCTCCTCACTTGCCTCTTGAACCTGTAGTGTCAAATTTCTTTTAGTCAAAAGACTTCCAATTATCTCATAGGATACAATAAAAAGATGCACTTTACACATTAATTACTATCTGACTGAATTACATAAATTAATTACTTATGAGAAATTGTATAAGGAGGAGAGTGATTGAAAGGATAGAGTGGGATGGCATCTTGAAGGATAAAGCAATGTGTTGGAAAGACCGTTTGAAATTGAAGCAGTAAGACAGGTAGTTTTGGGCTGCAATAGCGATATGTAGACATAGACTAGATGGTTCCACTTTGGGATTTTTTCAAGGATTGCTGGGAGATTGTGAAAGGAGATTTGAGAAAGGTTTTCACTGACTTTTGCAAGAATGAATTTTCAACAGTAATAATAGAAAAGATGCCTCATTCCAAAGAAAACAGATTTAGAGATAAAAAATTTTACACCCATAAGTTTGGCCGCTAGCCTCAGAAAATTTTAGCAAAGGTTTTGACAAACAGATTGAGAGAAGTGCTAAGTGACACAATTTCTTTCTCACAATGAGCTTTTGTGAAAGATAGACAAATTGTAGATGTGGTCCAACTGGAAAATGAAGCAGTGCAGAAATGTAGAACGTGAAAAAAGAAGGGGGGCGCCATTCACTCTATGTAAACTTCATTATCTGATTAAAAGCATCGTTTCATATTGAATTATTACACAAATAGACATGCATACATGTAAGCATATCTCACCTGTACGCTTGAAACAACTCTAGCCAAAGCTTTAACAATGCCCTCAACAACATTGGTGTTCTTGGGATGCCTACAAAGCAGACAAAAACCAGTAATAATGCATCATTATAGTTCTTATAATTCACTTTGAAGATGATGATGATGATGATGAAGAAGAAAGAAGAAACACGAAGAAAATCTGATAAATGATTAAAATCTTTGATAGCAGCCACACATTGCTGTTATCTGAACCTCCAAGGTATAGCTAGAATTTTATCACAGTTAAATATGACTTAGTCCAGAAAAGTCATGGAACTCTTAAACCAAGAGAGAAAATAAAAGATCTAAAGAGTAATTTTGAGGGGAAAAAAAACTCATAACCAAAACATGTTGTTCAAAGGAAACATTATCCAGGAAATCTGCAATACGAGATAAAGGATCCCAGATCTACCAAGACATAACAAGTTAAAAAACGCAAACTCACAAAACCATTTATAAGATGATACTTTCCAAGCTTTAGCAGGAAGTGGAAATTGTTCACCAACAAGAAATTCAACAAAATCAGATATTTCTCAATAAACAAATTTTTCCAGATTTATAATGAAGTATTGAAAGTAGCATGCTTGTTGATGCAAATTTCCTAATCCTAAAAGCTTAAAAGGAAGAAAATAATAGACTCCTCAGCCATTTAGTTAGAGAATATATATATATATATATATATATATATATATTACAAGACAAAAAACGCAAACCAAAATTAGTGTGCTTACATATCAAAGTTCTGGAAGAGAATCCGCAGTGTCCGCACCTCCAAACAAAAACCCTACCAAATTCCACCCTTTCTAATTATTCAAAAGGGGCTTACATGGTTCTAGCAAGTACTTAATGTTTTAAGTATAGTACATAGGTAAAGAGTATGATGCACTTCCAACGTTACCCTCAGGATTTCAAGAACAAGAATGCGATGCCATAATGGAAGATCAAGAAAAGTAACCTTCAACAACATACTGAGGAAAACCTGCATTTGGAAATTGTAGAGAAAAGTGAAAGAAATGAAGACAAAAGAAATGAATAATTAGTTACTCATCCCCGTATCTAAAATGCTAAATTTTTTTTGATGAAAAAATCCTTCCCAGAGGGAAAAGGATGATATAAAGTATTCAAGCACAAAAAGTTATTTTGGCATATGTGGAGGCAGACATCCATTATAAAAAGATGAATTAAACTTAGTTTTCTAGTGGAAATTTAAAGCGTAGAAGTACTTTCTTGTTAAATGGTTGGTTCAATTATTATTCTTGCAGCTGCAGAAGACGAGCTTATATTATATGGAGAGAAGGGCACGAATAAGATAATCATATATAAAACACACCTCACATTCAGTGATCAGGGATGGACTGTAAAGCCTGATAATATGAGCAACTGACCGCAAAACCAAGCGGCGAAAAGAAGGCTCTCCTGCTTCTCCCTCGGGCTGATTGAACTTCAGGAGGGAAAAAGAAACGTAGTGTGAAAACCGTCCTAAAAAAGGAGCCCGTGAAGGGACCAAAGATTCATCACAAATACACATTTCAGAATAAAATTACCTCAGCATCAGTACGGAGTGAGGTCATTAAAAGTGAACATATCTGGTGGCGCAGAACCTGTCGAATTTAGTGCAATCTTTTAATTGTTATGATTTTCACAAGCTAACTTAAAGCTTTTTTTTTTATATAAGAAACAAAATTTAGAGAGAGAGAGAGCTAGTACAAAGTATAACAACAAAGGAGGCCCAAACAAGAGGAAAAAATACGACTACAAAACATTCTTCCAGCTCAGTGAACCAAACAATGAGAACCACCACTAAGAAACAGCAACGTAGAAGGTTTAATATGGACAGGAAAAGAGAAATCTACAAACCAAAACACCCCCCACCCCCCAAAAAAACAAAAAAGAAAAAATCAATACTGATACTAATCTAATATCTCAAATGATGAGGAAGCTACCATGTCAATGAAGAAGGTATGAACACTGGATAAACTAAATGTATGTGCGACATATTTTAATCACCTGCTGATAGGGAAGAAGAGTTCTGAAAACAGCCACATAACTGGACAAGATGAACCTGCAAGGTAAGTGTGAGCTGAGAAGTAAAATTTAAGGCAAAACCATAAGGACCAGTCAACTATGAGGCAACAGAAAATTCTTAACTATATAGATTAGTTTTGCTAATGTAGATTAGGAAAGTAACTTCTTACTCAAGTATATCAAGTAAAAAGGAGCGTTGAAGAGAATTGACATGTAGCCAAATTGCCTGTAAGAAAAAGGTTAAATATCAATCTTCTGTTAAAAAAAAAAGCCCCTCATATGATGTCAGAGTAACTGATAGCTGCAACTACTTTATACCGTAAATGCAACAGTTAACATATCGGAACAACTTAAAAAGAACTGAGAGATTACAAAATCACATTCAGAGTATCCAGTTAAAATCACATTCATAAATAGTACATACTGATCCGGATGCAGCAACAGCTGTCAGGTCTTCAAGCAGGCGAAGCCCAAGCTTTCCGGCTCTAGTAAGGTTTTCTCTCACTAATGCTGAACCTCTAGAAACTGATTCATGCTCCAATGCCCTGTTCATGTGTAAAGTTATAATATGGACATGGAAGATACGAAAAGATATAAGCAAATATGTGAATCCATACACAGGTGTTTTCTACTCGGATGAACAAAA
This sequence comes from Artocarpus heterophyllus, assembly GCA_025403435.1. NCBI lineage: Eukaryota > Viridiplantae > Streptophyta > Magnoliopsida > Rosales > Moraceae > Artocarpus > Artocarpus heterophyllus. The sequence goes on along the minus strand of CM046338.1, from coordinate 4,982,609 downwards.
AGGATGTAAATGCATATGAAATACGAATCCATAGCAGGTGTATAAGATACCTTGCCAAAATGCTCATGCAGATATGAATAGATGCAGAAAAACAACTGAGCAATGATGTTCATGCAAATTTAATTACTTACTCTGAAAGATTGATGCTGCGACTAACATCACCGGTAACTGAACTAGCACGAGAGATGTAACCTCCAGAACCAAATTTACCAGAAGGAAGAGACTCAGCACGAACTACATGATCGAAAATTAGGGCAACTGCTTGCCTGAAGGTAGCTGCAGCAGTACTGAAGAACTTACAAATTAAACGAGTTTCCAAAAAGAAAAGACAAATAGCATCTATTTTACATATTGGCTTAAGAGTGACTTTTTTATTATTGATGGGTTACAAAACCGGAGGTAATTCTCCCCACCCTCATGAAGGCGGGATTTGATCCATAGTCCTTGAATTTGCCATAGGACTTTACCAACTCAACTAGCTAGAACCTTCAGCTAAGTAGAGTGAATCATTGATGAAAAACATCTACATACATGGGAATGTGTGGGAGTGAAGCATTTTTTAAGACAAGATAAGTTGGAGAAGAATGACCACACACTAGGAAAACATGACTTACCTACGCACACTGTCAGAAGATCGATTGTTTTCTAGAAGTCGAAGACAGATATCAAGAGCTTGACCCATATTAACCTGTTAATAAAAGAAAAGTTAAAACACAAAGTTCCATGTGTACTCGTTCTTTGAAAACATATAAATGTACTTATGTAATACCAAAAACAAAATCTTGCCATTCTAACTTTTGTGAACTTTTTGCCTTACGTCTGACATAATGATTTCAAATATGAATATGTGTTAGATAGATAAAGATGAGTATACAGATACGTTTCACTTAATAAGCTTGGTTTCTGCCTTGTTCATTGCAACATTCTTTTCCTTGTTCCAGTTTACTCCAACTATACTTTTAAGGCAAACCCAGCTAGATTATACCACAAAACAGAGCCAAATCTCAGAAAGAAGCAAGCAGATTCAGTGCCAGATTAAAAAATAAAATAAGTTATTACCTCATCTTCAGGATGTAAACGTGACTGCAATATCGTTAACACTGTTTGTAGTGTCTTGAGCTGAACAATCTCATCTGCCATTTCAGCATGCTGCAGAAAGCAGAGGAAGATGTGAATTTTAGGTAACTGTAGTAGCATGATGAAAAAGATGTTGCTTCACCAGCGGAAAACCATATTCTTCCCCAATGCTCGGCTCAAGATTCATTTTATTCATGACAATTGGTAGAATTTTGTACGTTCACTCTATTCTTATAAATCAGTAGAACATAAGTAATTCACCCGTTGCTTTTCTAATTACTTACTAGTCCCAAAAATCTAGTTGTAGAATGCCCAACCTTCAGCTCAAGTTAGGTTCTCTCTGCTAATGATGGGATGTAATGTGTGCCAATTTTAGATAAATTTTCTAGTTTTTGAGCTAAAGTAATGATTTACCGTTCCACGTAGCTTCATGAAGCAAAGCAAATTTTTTGTGTTAGCAAGGCTAGTTCAGTCTTTTTGTTATTATTATTTTAAGTCTCTAATAAGTTGGTTAGCCGGGTAGTTTCCTGATATCTAGGATAGTTAGTTAAGCTCTATTCCTAGCTGCCAAGGAAACAAATAAAAGGCAGATGCTGTACCTTAAATGTTAAGTTTTTCCGATTCTAATAAAATAAGTTGCACCATAGTTTTTGGCTCTCTCCTCTAGTCGGATTCTTCATGGTATCAGAGCGGATTTAGAGTTGAGAGAGACAATGGTTAAAATGGCTATGGCAGGAACAAGAGGAGTTGAGGGTTCTGAAGTAACTTCTGGCACTTCAAAACCAGCCTCCACAATTGTTTCTACTGCAATTCCGGAAAACTCAAATCATACCTCCCTTCAAATCACTACTCATAAGTTAAATGGGACAAACTTCTTAAAATGGTCCCGCTCCATTTTAATGGTGATCCGAGGGAAAGGTAAATTAGGATATTTGGATGGATCACTCCAGCAACCCAGCCACGATGACCCTTCTTATCCGAATTGGGAGGCTCAAAATTCAATGGTGATGGCATGGTTAATTCACTCTATGGAGGACCATATCGCAGACACGTATATACTCTTTCCTTCTGCAAAACGAATTTGGGAAGCTGTGACACTTGCCTACTCAGACCTGGAAAATTCTTCTCAAATGTTTGAACTACGAAATAAGGCAAGGGATTTAAGACAAGGAGACAACAATGTCACCCAATACTACAATGATCTGACTAAACTATGGCAGGAATTGGATCTCTTCACTGCTCCATCTTGGAAGGCTCCTGAGGATGCAATTATTTACAAGAAAATGGTGGAATGTGACAGGATCTATGACTTCCTTGCTGGGCTAAACAAAGAACTGGATGATGTTCGTGGACGCCTACTGGGAATTAAACCATTACCACTCATAGAGGAGATCTTTGCTGAGGTACGAAGAGAGGAGAGTCGACGCCGTGTCATGCTTGGTGGGTCCAGTATTCCTCCAATAGAGAACTCGGGTCTGGTGGTTAGAAGTGTGGAACCATACAATGATGGCAATAAAAACAATGACTCAAAAGGATACAAGAAGTGGTGTGAGCACTGTCACAAGCCTTACCATACTAAGGAGACGTGCTGGAAAATACATGGGAAGCCGGCTAATTGGACTCCTAACCGACCTCGTAATCGTGAAGGGAAGGTACTTCAAGTTGCTGCTGAGACTAATTCAGAGAAACTATCAGACACCGGTGGTTTTTTCTCAAAGGAGCAGATAGAACAACTCAAACAAATGTTATCTATTTCTCAGTCCTCATCTACTTCCCTTATGGCACAAAAAGGTACCAATCTGACCTCATTTGGTGGCCTAACCGAAAAAGATGAGCCTTGGATCATAGACTCTGGAGCTACAGATCATATGACAGGATGTGAAAAGATATTTACTTCCTATACTCCTAATCCTGGTAATCATAAGGTCAAGGTTGCTGATGGGTCGTTTTCTGTGGTTGCGAGAATGGGAACCGTGATTTTGAACTCTAAATTTACTCTAAAAAACGTTCTCCATGTTCCTGGCATTTCTTGTAATCTGTTGTCCATTAGCAAGATAACCAAAGATTGGCATTGTGTAGTTAATTTCTTTCCCTCTTCTTGTGTTTTCCAGGATCAGGTCTCGGGGAGGAGGATTGGCAGTGCTAGAGAGATTGATGGATTGTACTATTTTGAAGACAATGTGTCTGTGAGTAGGCATGTTAAACATACTGTAGGAAATGTCTCTCCGTCTAGAAGGCAACAAATCATGTTTTTACATTATAGGCTAGGGCATCCGAATTTTGTTTATTTAAGACATTTATTCCCTATGTTATTCCATAAAGGTGATTTATTTCAGTGTGAGACTTGCCAATTAGCAAAACACAAACGTGTTTCTTTTCCTCCTCAACCTTATCGTGCTTCCAAGCCTTTTATGTTAATTCATAGTGACATTTGGGGTCCTTCACGTGTCTCTAGTGTTACCAATAAAAGATGGTTTATTACTTTTACAGATGACCACACTCGTGTTTGTTGGGTGTATCTTTTAAAAGAAAAATCTGAAGCAGAAAGTGTGTTCCAAGTTTTTCATAAAATGATCCAAACCCAATATAATGAAAACATTAAAATACTCCGTACAGATAATGGTACAGAATATTTTAATTCCATTCTTGGGAATTTTCTTAAAAACAATGGAATTATACATCACAGTTCTTGTGTGCATACACCACAGCAAAATGGTATTTCTGAAAGGAAAAATCGCCATCTTTTAGAGGTAGCACGTTCTCTATTGTTCACAACAAATGTCCCTAAACGTTTTTGGGGGGATGCAATTTTAACGGCCTGCTATTTGATCAATCGGATGCCATCCCGCATTTTAAAATTTCAAACTCCTTTAGAGTGTCTTTCCAGTTCTTATCCGGACTCACGTTTCCTTTCAAATTTAGATCTAAAAATCTTTGGATGCACGGCTTTTGTTCACAATCTAGACCCGATTCGCACTAAACTTGATCCTCGTTCCCTTAAGTGTATATTTCTCGGTTATTCTTTAACTCAAAAGGGTTATCGGTGTTACTCTCCGGATAAGCAAAAATATCTAGTCTCTAGGGATGTCACGTTTTTTGAATCTCAGCCATTTTTTGGTCCACATTCAGTTCAGGAAACTTTCCATAATCTCTCCCCTGAGTCCGGAACTATCTCTCCACCAAATCTTTGGGAATATTTTTGGAACTCTTCCCCTGATTCTCTCTCACCCGTTTTGCTACAACATTCGGAAAATCCTTCCCCAAATGTCCGTGATTCTCTCCCATCTGTTACTCTCCAAGATTCGGGTGATCTTTCCCTAAAATCCAGTGATTCTCTCCCACCTGTTTCCATTCCAGATTCCGCAAATCTGTCTCCTGATTCTGTTAGTTTCCCCGTGATCACTCCCGAGTTTATCTCCCCTAAATCCCTCTCACATTCTCAGCCTGATTTTCCGGAACATCAAACGACAGGGGGAGACACACTACGGCCGTTTGATATTACCTACTCACGGAGGCTACGTCCAGCAAATAAACAAGGACCGGATATCTCTCACAATCACAGCCAAAAATCCAATCTGAAATCTGATTTGGAACCGAATATCTCTCATCCAAGCAATAATCCAGGGCAATCATCAGATTATATACATAATTCTGAATTTACAGATTCAATTGCAATCAGAAAGGGCGTTCGGTCTTGCACGAAACATTCTTTATCAAACTTTGTCACTTACTCTCATCTATCAAAACCTGTTCAAACACTTGTGTCTAGCCTTGAGAGTGAAGAGATTCCAAAGAATATACAGGAGGCATGGGAGAATCCTAAATGGAAAAAAGCTATCAACGAAGAGATGGAGGCTCTTGAAAAAAATGGAACATGGGAGATCGTAAAGAAGCCAGAACAGAAAATTCCTGTGGGCTGCAAATGGGTCTTCTCCATCAAGTACAGGGCAGATGGACTAATTGAGAGGTATAAGGCACGGTTAGTTGCAAAAGGCTACACTCAGACATATGGGGTCGACTATCAGGAAACTTTCGCACCGGTGGCAAAGCTAAATACGGTAAGAGTATTACTATCACTTGCTGCAAACCTAGACTGGCCCCTACAACAGTTGGACGTAAAGAATGCCTTTTTAAATGGAGATTTGGAAGAAGAGGTCTATATGGAGTTACCCCCAGGATTCAATAAAAAAGGAGAAGATGGTTTGGTCTGCCGGCTGAAGAAATCTCTGTATGGCTTAAAACAGTCCCCTAGAGCATGGTTTGAGCGATTTACCAAGGCAATTCGAGGTCTCAAGTATAAACAGGCTCAAGCTGATCATACCTTGTTCTACAAGCATCAAGAAGGTAAAATCACCATACTCATTGTATATGTAGATGACATAATATTAACAGGGGATGACACAGTGGAGATGGAACACTTAAAAAGAAGGCTTGCAGCTGAATTCGAAATGAAGAATCTTGGAAGCTTGAGGTATTTTCTAGGCATGGAGATAGCTAGAAACAAGTCTGGAATTTCTGTGTCACAACGGAAATATGTTTTGGACCTCTTAAATGAAACTGGAATGTTGGGTTGCAAACCAGTTGAAACCCCGGTGGAAGCAAATGTAAAACTCGAAGATAAAGGAACAAACAGTCCGGTGGATCGAGGAAGATATCAAAGGTTAGTGGGAAGACTGATCTATCTCTCACATACAAGACCCGACATTGCTTTTGCTGTAAGCCGAGTAAGTCAATTCATGCAATGTCCAACAGAGGCACACATGGATGCAGTCTATAGAATCTTGAGATATCTAAAGGGTACACCAGGTCGTGGTTTATTCTTTGCTAAGTTCGAGGAAAGAGGCGTGGATGTATATACAGATGCTGACTGGGCAGGAGCTGTGGAGGATAGAAGGTCAACCTCAGGATATAGTACATTTGTCTGGGGAAATTTGGTAACCTGGAGGAGTAAGAAACAAACAGTGGTTGCAAGAAGTAGTGCTGAAGCTGAACTGAGATCAGTTGCTCATGGGATCTGTGAAGTTCTTTGGCTGAAAATCTTGTTGGAAGAATTAAAAGTAGAAGTAAAGACCCCTCTGAAGGTATACTGTGATAACAAGGCAGCAATCAACATTTCACATAACCCAGTTCAACACGATCGAACCAAACACGTGGAGGTTGATAGACATTTTATTAAGGAAAAAATTGAAGATGGGACAATCTGTGTAATATATGTACCTACCTCTGAACAAGTGGCTGATGTGTTTACCAAAGGAGTTTCAAGACCCTTATTTGAAAAATTTGTAGACAAGTTGGGGATGTTCAATTTGTACAGCCCAACTTGAGGGGGAGTGTTAGCAAGGCTAGTTCAGTCTTTTTGTTATTATTATTTTAAGTCTCTAATAAGTTGGTTAGCCGGGTAGTTTCCTGATATCTAGGATAGTTAGTTAAGCTCTATTCCTAGCTGCCAAGGAAACAAATAAAAGGCAGATGCTGTACCTTAAATGTTAAGTTTTTCCGATTCTAATAAAATAAGTTGCATCATAGTTTTTGGCTCTCTCCTCTAGTCGGATTCTTCATTTTGTCACCAAAAATTTAAGCCTATGGAAAATCAAAGTAAAAGTAACAACGATTATCATGCATGCCAACCAGAAACTAAAGCTTACATCTTTTAGTGTGGATAATATCTCTTTTAAGGCAGATAGAGCAACTGCGTCATGAGATATTAGCTTCTGTAAACATGAGAGTCCAATAACACTCAGCTTGACAGTTCTGACCTCACAAGCCGCCAAAAAGATTCGCATTATGTCTTCATTTTGTGCAATCTCGCTGGGACTTGACAGTGAACGAAGCTGCAAATTATCATCAAGACACACATGAGTCCCAAGCTACCACACAGAATCAACAGCATACGTCAAAACTGAAACCGTCCACACGCCTCAAAAGAACGAGCGTAAACTGGCATCACATAAACTAACCAGATACAAATAACTAAAAAGTGCTCTGTTCCAACCATTAAAAAGATGATGCTGACAATATCAATAACGTCAACTAGTTTAACTTTACATGTTCGCAATACAAAAAACAAAAACGGAACACAATATCAGTTTTCCTTGACAAACAAAATCAAAATTGGCACTTTTCCCGCAAAAAAGCGCGCAATCTATATGCATTAAACAAGATCTCAAATTTTTCACTTTCATTGCTTTTTGTCTTCAGCATCTCCGCCGCCAAAAGAGAACGTCAAGTCTTCTCCGAAGAAGAAGAAGATATCATCTAGACTTTTACCATCTGGAAAATCGTAATTCACACTCTCGAGCACTTCCTTTCACCTCCTCGTATCCCTCAGGATCAAAATTCCAAATCAAACACTCTCTCCTATCAAGTTTAAACTCCAAATAACCTCAATCCACTCATCTGCAACATTCCAAATATATTTACACAATATTATGCGTATATACTCGATCAAAAAACATATGAAAGGGAAGCGAGACCTTCAATATAGCATGCTCAGCTCCGTCCTTGATGGCGGGGTATCGGCGGCGAGCTTCGGCGGAGAGGGCGCGGAGATCTGATTCCAAGACCGCCATGAAAGCCATCGTCGACAAGCGTTCATGAAATGTCTGGTTAGTATATAGGTCTTCTCAAGGGTTTGCAGAAAGTGGCTATGGATATCACCAGAAGCAAAATTCAGAAGAAACCATGGAGATCGAACGGACTTCGAAGCGCTCTGATCAGAATGCGCGGGTTTGTGGGAGGGTGGAAATAGATCTTGAGCAGGATCCCGTGCTTTTCGCACGTGCCGGCCAAACGAGGGCGAGCGTCGTTGAGGAGTTTCTGTCCTTCCGATTTGGGCCTTTTTGGGCTTGTTAATATCTGATTGGGCCAGCATATCGTTCGGCCTCATAGACCAAACGACATTTCGTTTAAACCCATAAGCGATACATCCGCGGTCTTTGGATAACGACAAATTTCTCGGCCAAGAGCTAAAGTGGTTCCATGGAGTGAACGACAATAAACTTTTAAATGACATGCCGTTGCTTTCTTAAAAAACTTAAGACGGACAAAACAAATTATATTTAAACCCTCCCAAGGCGTGGACAATAACCTTTTTTATTTTTGAGACGAGGCCACAATAAACTATTGTAGGGTGTGACAAGCTGGTTTAAAATAAAAAAATTAATTTACACACCGTAGTAAGAGTTTGTAGCTATTTATTATTTGATATTATAGCATGTTAGAGTTTTGCGATGTTATTGGTTAACAACCTATTAAAATGACATGTTACTTTCTTTAAAAAAAAAAATTAAAAGTCAAGCGTCAACAATATTTTACATGTCAAACATTTAATTTAAACGATACCATCTATGTCTTTTATCCACAAAACAACATTTCGTTTGAATCTTTGAGCGATATAAAAAAAAAAAGTAGGGGAAAATGTATGAAATAGGCTAAAGATGTTTTAAACTAAATAGCATATTTATAAATCGAAAATTGTAGAAAATGACATTCTTTCAAAACTAATTATAATAAATAGTAGGTTGTGAAAATATTTATAGTAAACATTAAATTTATGATGTAAATAATATATTTATCATTTTATTTACAATGTAAATATTCTTATTACACAATAAATAGATCGATAATGCAAATAATGCACTTACCCTTTGTTTACAATGTTGTATTTCTTATTTACATAGTAAATAAGTTATTTACCTAAAATATTTTCAAAACCTAATATTTACTTCAAAAAGTTTCAAAAATCTAACATTTTCTTCATTCTCCCTTTATAAATTTTATTAAATAACGGGCCCATTGGCTTTTAAGTGTAAATTTGAATTTATCTAATGACTAAAACACCTTCACAATACAAAATTTCAAATTTGGAAACCCTAAAAAAATGAAAATAAACAAATAGTAATAATAATAATTCTCCACCCTTATTGAACCCTGACTCTCTGTCTTCCCCTTTCTCTCTCCTCATACTCTGTCTCCATTGTTCACTATCAGGAATAGTTATTGCGAAGGTCGTTTGATGGCTGAAGCTTGGCTTACAAAGAATGACGATGACACTACAATCCCCGGCTTACGATGACAACAATGCAGTGACAAATTGCGAGCCTCGCTCACAATAGAGATCCTGACCTAGTAGGCAATGAGTGATACAAGCAATAAATCGTGACAGTGATCTTTGGCCCTACAACGAATAATGACAAATCATGATGGTGATCTAGGGTGAGTTCATTGTCGTCTTCCACGTGAAGAACTTGTCGGGGCCGTCCTCATAATGAACTTGCCGGTGCCATCCTCGCAACGGCGATGACCGATAACGATGATGCATTTTTGTGGAGAAAGAGAGAAGGGGATCTAATGACTAAGAAAATCTCAGAATTAAATAGCATAATTTACCTATTTGAATCAAGGATTTTCCTGGAAACATTGTGTATGAAATGCGTGATTGAAGAATTTATGGAATTAACGTACGACTATTCTAAAAATTCTATAAAAGATTCTATAGTTAAATTAATTAACTATTGTAATTTAATAAAGAAATTGATAAATTTCATCGCGACTATGGCGGAAGAAATTTATCTATAAAGAACATGAGAAATTTAATTATGAGTATTTCCAGGTTAGTACTAAGTTAGCAGTGTACCGGGAAATTCTCTAACTCAAACTAGATCCTTAATTGCCAATTAATTTGAAAACTGAGCTATACGAATAACTGTATCGTCAGAAAATGCTATACAAATTTGGATAGTAACATTGTTAAAAACTATGTCATTATTGAGCCTAAATACTGAAAAAGTCAAGTTCCCATATTTATTAAGTCTAAAATAAATTTGTAGACTTAGTGTAGTAAAAAAAATACGTGATTAAACTTTGATCGATATCAGTTCATACTGTGATTAACATATCACAGTATTTGAAAATAAAATAAAATAAAAATGAGAGAATTAGTCAGGTAATAAAATCTCCTGTCAGCTGAGACAATATAAAATTTATATGCTTAGAGGATACTTGCAAGAAATACACAAAGTACCCTTAAATCAAGCTTCACAAAAATGATGGTTGTCCTTTACAATTGATGAAGTTTAGCCTAACACTCCACTCATTACTAACAAAGGCACCAATCTTGGGGAAGAATTAAGCTTAGTTAAGCCAAAATCAAGCCTAATCAAATCACTTAGGGTGTGTTTGGTTTGAGCACTTTCTTTACTCGAATCACGGTTCGAATCATTTTGCTACAGTATTTTCTCTCACAAAAATTTAAATCTTCATTCAAATATTCGAACCAAACGGACCCTTAGAGACTAGTCAATCATGGATTAGGTGGAGGGGTTAGATTAAGTTTTGGCCTATATAAGGTAGATTATGATGAGTGCCACAAGTGTTACTTCATTTCATCATCCTCCCACTTCCTTTCCACTGAATGAGCTAAGAGTCCCAAAGAAAGAAAGAAAAAAATTCTCCACTTATTTCCCAATTCCTCTCCACCGATGAACTTAGAATCTCAAAGAAATAAAACTTCTTTTTTTTTTTTTGTTTTCCTCCACTTGGTTCCAAGCTTCTCCACCGAACATGAAGTCCTAAAGAAATAAAAGTTCTTCCCATTTTGTTTTTCTTTCCTTTGCTTTTCTCCACCTCCATTGACTAACCAAGCATTTCCCTCACCATGTTCTTTACTACACCGTGTGTTTCAAGGCCTCCAAGAAAGGAAGTTTTGTGTTTTCAAACTTCCTACTAAAGCCTAAATCCAAAACAAGCCAATTTCCAAATTATTCTCCACCACTTTCAAATCACAAAATTAAGAGTCAACAAAGAAGAAGTAGAAGAAGGAGGAGGTGGTGTAGAGCATTGTCTAAGGTAATATCTACACATTTTCTTTTCTTTTTATTTTCCTTAGCAAGAAAAGAAAATATGTTGCTTAGATACCATTTATGTGATGACCAAGACAAGTTAGATTTTTACATGATAAAGTTTTAATCTAGTGTTGGAACAAGAAGAGAAGAAAAGAAGTGGAGTTTGAAGCCCTAAGAACACCTCACAAAAGTAGTCTCCAAGGTAAGCAACTCTAAACTTTTTCTTAATTTTTAGGATAAAGTTTATAAAGTCATGAGGGATTTGATGATTGGGTGAAAAATATGTTGTAATAATTATTTATGTATGATTAGTATGGTTTGTGCTTGTATCTAATGCAAAAAGTTAGTTATGGCATGTTAGAATTATGTTTTTGCAAATTTTGGTTTGTGAAAAATTTTTCCACAAATTTTGAACACATGAACGAATGCCTTAGAATCGATTTTTAAAACTTTATCGAATACAAGACTTTTAGTTTTTGACGTTTTGAACAAAAATTTGTGACTGGAAGAAAACACAATTTTGACTTTAAATAGACCTACCGAACATTTTTTATGGACTGCCTAAAATAGTGATAAAACTGTCTAAAAACGGCCTCTAAAACTATTTTAAATAGTTTGTAAAGCTGTCCAAAACAGTTTCAACAAACAGTTCCAGCACTGCTAAAACTATTTTACCATTTTCAGGCCATTTTTGGTATGAATTTTATGTTTTTCTGAACATAAAAGTTTTAGATTTCGACGAGAAGAACAACTTTTATGAAGAAATTTTCTTCAAAATCTATTTCTAAAATATAGTTATAGACAATTCAGAAAACTGTTTTAAAATTTTAGATCGTTTCAAGGCCGAACTACAATTTTTGCCAAACATAAAAGTTTTAGTTTGCAGTAAAATGAAGAACTTTCATAAAGAAAGTTTTGTGAAAATCTATTTCTAAATTGGATTTAAAATTTTTATGTATAGAAACAATCAAAACTTTTTAATCGGTAAAAATTTCAAAGTTTTAACTAGAAAACATTTTTGTCATGAAAAAAATGGTAACCGATACTTTAGAACAAACAAGAAAATCATTAAAACACACATTTAAAAACAAGTGACTTTTATGAGGAAAAAAAACTTGAAAAGAAAAACTGTGTTTAATACACAATTTCACATAAATCTTCCAAAATTACTCCATCGGTACCTTTTTTTTTTTAGTAAACAAAGATCACATGACTTTAAAATTTGATTTTTCACTAAACCAAGAAATTACAATACTTTTATAAGGTTATATAGGCCCGAGATTTAGTGGGTTAACAATTTCGGTCATTATTTTATGGAGAAATTTTTATTTGAAATTCCAATCTAAACGGATAAGAATTTCAAGGATGAAGTTTAATCGTTTTCAATTGAACATTAATTTTGTTGGCATGAAAACCCGACACCCTAAAGCTTTAATACCATGATGTTAGGCAGGTCCAACGCTCGTTTCAGTCTAAAATGCCGTTTGATACACAATCTATTGGTAGAATCTATAAGACGCTATAATGTCATTTTCAGGCTTATGGACTTAACATCGATTGCGAGCCCATGAAACGAACTTAAAATAAGCCTAATTAGGACTTAAGGTAAGAATCATGAATTCAAGAGTGACTGGTTTAGTGAATTAAAGCCTCACGGATTAAACAACATAGATAATTAATTCATTCTTTTGAAATTAATTAATTATCAACTTGGACAAAAATAAATGGCAATTAAGGAAACTTTTAAATATTACGAGGACTTAGTAAAAAACAATCCTTGTAATAGAAATGGTGAAATCCATTATCAATTGATAAAAGAATTTACGATCTAAGAGAGTGGTCAAATTCTTGGGGTTGTGCTAAAATCAAATAGCATAAAATAAAGTATTCTTACACATTCCAAATGGGTTTTTTGTATAGTTTTGTTTTCATTAGAAAAGAAAGAATTCAAAATCTATAGGGAAGCCTACTTCTTTGAATCAGGTAAGTAGAAATTTCACCTACAGTGTGAATAGTTTTAAAATAAATTGTTTTAAATATTTTCATAAAAATTTATGAAAATGCATGATCAGTGATTGTTACGTTGTTTTATGTTATGATGTGTTATGTTATGATTTATTATGTTATGTTATGTTATGTCATGACATGATATGCTATGTCGATGTTATGATTAATGTGTGAAGTATGCAATATTTAAATTATATTGTTTAGTCACTTTCAAGTTAAGTATGTTTACGATTTACGATTTATGATTTACGTTGTGATGCTATATGAAGATAAGTCATACTACATACACACAATAAGATAAAGTGAAACTTATAAGACAAGTTAAAGGTGTTGTACTAACCTCTTGACCCACGGGGAGGCTTAAATACAAGTTATGATCTTGATATCATTGGGGACCTCGCGAACCTTAACTTTCTAAGAATCGCGAGCAACTGGTATGATCACTCTGGCCCAAAGTAATAAGACAAGTTATAGCTTAAATAATTAAGCAATAAAACAAGTTGGTAAACAAGCATAAAATGTTCATGTATATTTTTAATTAAATGATATTTAATTATGTTTTGCGAGACTAATTTCCTACTTGCTGAGCGAAAGCTCATTTAAGTATGTTTATGCTGTAGGTAAGAAAACGTGTCAGCGATATTTGATGGGCAATGGTGAGCGACGGACGAATGGTAGAGATGGGAATGGATACTGCCCACGTAATGTAATATTTCCGCAGTATTAGTTTATGAATTTATGCATGTTTTTAATTTACGAAAATTATGTATGTCTTTAGTTTACAAAAGTTATATACGTATAAACGGAAAATAAAATTACGTAATGATGTTTTTAAAACCGAGGTTGTATTACAACCTTGGTCTATAGAATTTCAAGGTTTAAAAATATTGCAATCGACAAAGCAACAAATGCACGAAATTTTTAAGTAAGAAAATTATAAGAACATTTAGAATTAAAAAGATTATTGGAGTTTTACATTAAATTAAGAAATGTCATATGAGATTTAAGTTAAATTAAGTAAGGATTTTAATGAATAAGTTCTATGAATTTGTTATGAAAGTTTAAAAGAAAATCTTTAAGACATTAGTATCTTAAACTTAAAAGTTTAAGTTATAAGAAATTATGATTTGTCTAGTTTAAAAAGGTTAATTTTTAAAAATCAATATGTTATTTTTAAGATATTAAATTATAAGTAAAATATATAAATAATTTGAAGGAAGTTTTAAAGAGCATTTAATATGATTTTATTCCATCATTTAATTTAGAATTTTTTTTGAATTAGTTATATTTAAATTAAGGAATGTTTTAAAGGAAGTACTACTTAAATAATTATCTTTATGTTTAAAAAAAAGTTTTAAAGAATCTTCATTATTTTATGTTTTAAGAAATTAAAGTTATGAGGTATGCAAAGGATTAAGTTTTTAGAAATTATGATTATATTAAAACGTAATGATTATTATTACGTTATTATCACATCTGAGAAATTAATGTTCTTATGTTAGTTTTGAGAAATGATTATTATTTATTTTAAGGTGCCATGCTAAAGATTCCATAACAAGAATTCATTTTAGAAAAAAAAAATTATTCCTAAATTTTTGTACTTTATGATAAGTTAAGTTTAAGTTTACGAGCATGTTTAAGTTGAGTAACAGCCACGTAGGTAGGGTCATTACTGGGAGAGATAAGGGGGAATAGTGAGAATGAGTGTTAAGATTAGGAGAATAAATTGAGTGGCGATAGTTTTGGAAGTTTAAGTAATTTAAAATCCACACTTTTTCTAAATATGATATTTGCTTGCACTTCTAAAATTTTGGCATATTAAATTTTATTTTTTACGAGCTTGGTCTGTTTCCCTCACTATCACTTGTATTAATTGATTGGACAAAAACGTCACTCGGCCGTGTATGAAACAATATGTGGTTTGGGACCTAAAAGGACGTAATAACCTTCGATAATATTTACACTCTGCAGCATAATTTCATAACTTTATTTAAAATTTAGCAGAGAGTTTAGAGGATTGGAAATATAACATATTATTCACATTAGGTATTCACGTTTTGTCCTTTTTGCCCTTGTAAACCCTTTTTTTCCCCTCGGTTTTGCCTATTTAGACTTGAAGGTTTCCGACCACTAAAAAGAGTTCAGTATTTTTTTTTTTCCTTCCATTGTATACTTTCTATTCTTTTTTTAACTTTATAATTTTTTAACCGTATTCTTTATATTCAACAAATTGTTGAAAGTTAGTTTATTTTTATTTTTCTTGATTTTGTATCAATTGCATGTTTTTCTTATGACATATTTGTTTTTTCGTTCATCTGTTTTTTCTGGTTTATTATATCTTACTTTTTTTTCTTTTTTTTTTCATAGTATATAAATTAATGAATATATCAGTTTTAGTATTTTGAAAAGATCTATGTCAAACACCATGTCACATCACTTTCACCATGGATCTGGCACTTTTCCACATCAAAAAGCACCTGTTTTTTGGTTATTGAAAAAGTGTTGTCGAGGTTAAGCCACATTTCGTTTCCCCTTTTTTTATGAAAGTTCGCAGGCTTGACTTTCCATTGAAGCGTTAGTTTGTGGTCTTCTTCTTGGCCGACTCCTGTTCCATTGATCGGAAGCATACAGTAGCGCCATGCCATTTCAAAATTCGATTGCAAGGGCTCCTCCTTATCCCCCTCAAAACTCCCCCTTGTCCATTCCAAATTAGGTTAAAAATTGAATTCTCCAGTTAGTTACATCCTGTGGTTCTAAACAAATGAATTAATCAAACAATTATTTTTAATCAAACTGGCCAAATATTGGGTCTAATTGGCACCAGCAATTAGCATATATTGAGGATATTAGCCAACCATTTCCATTAAGACACACTCACTTTTCATCAATCTGCTTCCGTGGGCCGGAGTTGTGGCTGAAATAGTAGAGTGACGCCAAGCAGATTAAGAAATCTGTAAGCACAAGACCCGCCACATCAAACACAAACTTGGGAGCAAATAATCCCCATACCTGCAAGGTTGTTGTAAATGTGGAGAAACAAGTTAATTAGCACTAAGTATTGAGTAATTGATCAAGAAATGAAAAAGTAACATGCTAAAGAAACGCCTTTACCATCAAATGCCGCCTATGAATTGCAACACACAACATGGTGGCCGTTACTGTAGCGGCCATAACGAGCCCGTACAACAAATATACCTAAAATAACAAAGCTCATATTTTAGCCTCCAAAACTGATTAGACTAAACCAAGACGTTAGAAGTTCAAATTGAATTACTAATTTGTAAAGAAATAGAGAAAAACTAACAGTTAGACAAATGTGTAATTAAGTGAATGTAATTAGATAATAAACTTACTAGGGATAACCGCGCAAATATGACATTTTGTTGATTTTCAGTCCGACGTACAGAAGTTTGGCATGCAACAAGAAATGGAAGTCCAGATATTGGAAGGATGAGAGAGAGACCAAATGTATCAATGGTGAGAAGGATTGCTTGTTGAACTAAGATGAACTCATCAAACCTGGAAAACGTTTAGGGGGTTTTAAGTATCTATCAAGAGAAGTCAAAGAAAGTCAATCCTAATGGATGGAAGGAGATAACCAAGACCAATTGACAGCATCACTTGGGGAGAGAATCATTAGTCAAATATAATTCTTTATGGCATCTAATAATACCAAAAGTTCTATATATCCACTTGTTTTACCAATGCTTGGTTAACCAGCACGTCCATGGATTTTCATTAGTCAAATATAATTCTTTATGGCATCTAATAATACCAATAGTTCTATATATCCACTTGTTTTACCAATGCTTGGTTAACCAGCACGTCCATGGATTTTAAGTTGCAAACCACACACTTAGATGCCCATGACTCACCCGATAAAGGCTGCACCATATCGGAGGCCATCGAAAGCACACCTGATACAAATGTTTTTAAGTAAAATCAGCCATGAGATAAGTAAAGATCAAAATCATAAAAAGTGAATCACAGAAATATACATTAATAAAAAAATATTTATATTAGCCAGAAACAAAAATATTATTAAATCCAACACAAAGCCATTGGGAAGGAGAGTGCAACAAATATGGAAATTTCTGGATAGAGAATAAACAACGAACCAGTGTCCTGTGCAGAAAAACAGGCACACTGCTAAAATGCTCCACTGTGTAACAGTTAGAGGGTTGATCGTTGAGTTTCCAGTCCCTTTGTTGTTATCATCATGCTTAATATTGCCCAACCTCATTACGCAATAACCTGCAAAAGCAGACTCTTAAATAAAACCAATTTTCAAGGAAAACAAAGAGCTAGCAGTTCTGCTATTTAATGTGACAACCACACCCCTATCATCTGGTGATGGAAGCTTATACGAAAGAACAAAGTATAGACCAAAAGTAACGAGAAAACTGCACCTCCAATTATGGCTGCTATAGAAACCAAGGCCCCTTGTTTTCCCAATAGAATGATGATTGTTGAACTGCATGCAGATAACATGGCCACTGTTTTATCAACTAAACTTTTCTTCCAATCAAAGGACTTCCCTCTGTTAAAGAGCTGATGGAACATCAGTAACAATAATTGTGCAAATCCAATGGCATAAATTATTCGAGGAATCAAATTTCTTCCAATGCCTCCAAGTACCCAAGCAGGACTTAATATATTGTTCTCGGAGGCCCAATGGACTGCTATGAGCACATAACTCCAAATAGATCCCATGATGACATATTTACATAAACCCTCAACACCGCTCTTACCCATGGCCTTGTACAGAAAGATTGCCAATAGCATCAAGAAAATCACCGGCACAATTTCAGTTATAAATGACAAAATGGGAAGGCCATAGGTACTCCTAAGCATCCATGAAGGATAAAATTTCGAACAGTCAAAACCTGGAGTCTGCTTTGATAATCCAACTTCAATAGACAGCCTGCAAATGGTAATCACAAGAAGTAAAACAATCACCTGCAAATAACCCAAAATTAGAATGACAAGAAGCAAGCTCCAATATTTGTTCTAGAAACCTCAAAAAACACAAAGAAGAATTAATACATGTTGGGATGCAATTACAACCTTTTAAGCTTACTAGAAAAAGAGATAACCACTCAACCCATTACTTACTTTCAGTACCATCTTTTTCTTCTTGATTGAATCTCGTAGCTTAACAATTCCACTTGAGGCCAAGAGAAAGCTTGCTACTTTTCCTTCTTCCACTAATCAGAAAATTAACAATATCAGCGCCATCCACCAACCAAAGGAAAACGTAACAGAATAAAAAACAAAAGAAATTTAATGCAAGTAAAAACATTAAGCAAGGACGACACAACCCTACAACAATTTATATGTACATGGAACTTACAAATATAACTGTTAGAGAGGAAGCTGCACGCACGTATTGCCACAATAAAACAAGCAAAATATAGCTTGAAGGAAATTCCTGAACCTGATGGGGAAAATGAAATGGCATTTTGCTTTTTCACCTTTGTAATAGCAAGAATATGGACGCATATTGACAACAACATTATGCCAAAACCAATTGCCATCAACTTTAAATTAAATTCAGTCCACTTGGAGCGTGCTAGCTCACCAACACTTGCTAAGAAATTAGAATAAGCATCAATCTGCCTCTCAAGAGCAGGCAACACTGTATTGCAGCTTTCATTTTTATATATGAAAAAGTTCTTTGTATGAGATTCCCAATTCTCCACCGCTTGGGCATAAAGGTCAGCTATGTGGAACAAGTCTTCACGGGAAAATCCAATGACAGAAGAAGCAGAATAAACATCTATGTATCTTTTCACCTGAGAAAAAAAAAACAAAACAAAACAAAAAATAAAAAACAAAGAATAAATCAGGCGCTGCTTTTCATTAAAAAGGCTGGGAGGAGAAAATTTGTATCAATTGTACGACCTTCTCACAAGTCAAAACTAAAAAAAGAACAATTTAAATTACACCTGTCAAGCATTTAACTTCCGAAAACAAAAAGGCAATGAGGGGAAAAACAAAAAGAGTGGCTTTGTTTGAATAGCTTGGGGAGTGTGTTCTTTTTGCTCATATATGACGACCGCGTTTGAGTGAGAAAATTGGTATCAATTTTAGCAAGTTAATCTAGCACTAATACTCCATGTTATGTGATAGTATTATTATAATACATAAACTAGATAAGATATTTACGTAATTATCCTTTTAAACAAGTCAGCAGTCTATAAATAATGAAGTCAACACCTACCAAGTATTGATGCAGAGCACATTAGCATAATTGAGCATCCATTATTCTAATTTTGACTGGTTTTCGCAATTATCTACTTCTTTAAAATTCCATGTCCCTGCACCTAAAGCATATAGCTCAGGATTCACATGCCCAATGCTGAAAAGAAATCAGCAATGATACCCAAGAGCCCCAAATGTTAGAAAAAGCAAGGAAAGATTTAGAAGTTTGAACCATAAAATTCATTGCAGGTTAATCAATCAAGTACTGGAATAAAGAATGAGCAACATCAAATTTTAAGAGGTAATTACAACACACCTTCCAAAAGGGAAAGGGACACCCAACAGCGCTGAAATAGTAGCTGCAAAGTCAAGCTGCAAACATGTCTAAGTGTGGATCGCATGGGAAAGTTCCAACATAAATCAAGAAGAAAGAAATTTGCAAATTTCATGAACAAATTAGTACCCTAACCTGCTGGATGGAGCCGATAAGCAGATTCTTCCTTTCCTGAAATTAGAATATCAAGAAGACAAATTTACCCAAAAGAAAACAAACTCGAGTTTTGGCTCATGAAAACTATTCTTATTCATAATATACATTTGAAAAAGCAGTTTTCTTTTCAAAAAGAAGAAAAGGCTAAAGGGATATATTTTCTAGAGGCAAAACAGTTGGCACTTTATCTACAGCCTATCTACTTATAATTTTGTCTATAGTTTAATGATATAGCAGTTCCTCAACCCTTGCAGCATCTCTCTGTAAGTTTCTTAAAATCCCTACAGGCATTTCTCCCATTCCATTCCTCATTTGCAGCGTATATTTTACTTTCTTCCCTCTTTTTAACCCCCTTGGAAGGAGGGGTAACAATAAAAATAATAATGAAAATCAGTAAGTGTAGGAAAAACAAAGTAAGCAAGGAAATATTCAGAATCAAGATGTCACGAGGCAATACCGAATCGGATTCAGAAGATGATGTATTGTATTTGGATAGTATGGAAGACGGAGGCTGCTTAAAACTCATGGAAAAGATTGACGTTTCCACCTGCTCAACATGATTCAAGTTAGAAGTAATATATATGATGGATAAAACTATACCAGAAACCAAATTAGAAGGAAAAGTTCACCTCTTCAGGACCACCCCCTCCATGATCTCCATTAATGGTCTGTCCGTGATCACCCATCACAAGTAGAAAAGTATTCTCATGTAACCCACCAGGTTCAGACTGATTCTTTAGCACTTCAATTACTTTCTACATGAGAGTAAGTGATCAGTTTGTTTACAAATAAAAGAACAAGAAAAGAACAAGCACAATAGAATGTCAACTTAGGAAGGTCAGTGGATAAGCTTGCTAGTTAACTCTGCACACACACACACACATCATTGAAAAGAGTTTCAAGGCAAGATGTCCACATGGGAAGAACAAAGATTGAAGGGGAAAGTTATTGAAAATACTTCCCATGTGTTTTGTACTAACCACTATTTATTTTTCGTAGGTTTGTTTTTCCTTAAAAAACTTTGGCAAAGAAAGAGGGGAAAATTGAGTAACGTATCACAAAAATAGGAAAGACGAATATGATCCAAACGACTCAGACTCTGCAGAACCAAAATGCAGAAGGAAATATAAAACGAGCAAATGTCATGCATAAGAGTTCAAGAAACTTGCCTGTAAAATCGCATTATATTGCTCCAGTTTTTCTAGCATTTGCACAGAGTCGACGCCAAAAATATGTCCAGCATGATCCTAGGCCACACATAAAAAAAATAAATAAATAATTAAAGAGAGGGAGGGGTAAAGATTCTTGAACAGCCTGCACTGATAAGCACAGATTAATAGGGTGTTTTCTTTTTTTAGGCAGAGCAATTAGCAACTTCATCCAGTTTCTTGGGAAGTAGTATGGCGCCAAATTTTACTAGCAAAGGAAATAACTAATACTACATGGAATGGGCTAAAGTAGTCAATCAATAGAAGGACAAATAACTCATTGACCACCTCTTCTGCATGTGTATGTAGGTTAAGTATAAGCATGTGTGATGTACGTAACCTTACTATTTTGTGGAACATATCAATTGCCGCAAAGACGCGTTAGCTTTTTTCCGTTCATGAGAATGCAATAAAGTTTATAAAAACAATTATTACCTACTAGCAAATTTCCAACCATAAAAAACAATCATCTCTGATTCTTCCCTGAGATAAGACATTCCAAACTTTTTTTAACTCAAGAACACCATAGTAAATTCAAGGTTTATATGGCAGGCAAGACATTCGTACCACACCAAGGAAATGTGCAATAAGAACATCCCAATCTTCTTGATACAAGGACAGAATAAGGTGCTCAATGCATCCATTGTCTACCTGAATGCGCAATGAAAATTAAACTCGTGGGATGAATATAATTGTTTAAAAACTATCTACTATGGAAATAACTTAAAGTTTAAGCTTACATCAAATCATACCGTATCAAGATCTTTGACGTTAAAAGAGGGGAAAGGATAAGATCTTTCAAAATGACGAGGAAACAACTGCATCCATGTGTCATATCCCATCATCACAACTCGTTTTCCATTTTGAACTAACTGCAAGGAGGTTCAAATCCAGTGTAAATCACAACAAGAAACTGAATATCACATAATTGGGGGCCAAAAAAGTAGTCATTAGAGAAGAACTCGAGCAAATATATATAGATATGAAAGAGTGAAACACCAACCTGATGTAACAAGTTATCTTCGGTAATTGCAGGAGCTCCAAAGCTATTCCCAACATCAATAAAAGTAGGTAATCCACCCGTTGTTATGCCCTGAAAACCTTACAAGGAGAAACAAAGTTGATCAAGTTAAAACGCTGCCCTCACAAAAGATTTTCGTCTGGTAAAAAAAAAAAAAAGACTTATTTTCAGATGGCATGCCTATATGCTGTGGTTCAAAATCTCAAAAGCTAAAACTTCAATCATTAAAGTCGAATACATTGGAAATATTAGTCAGCGTTATATTGAACTCTAGTTTATAAAGTCTACAACATAAGAAAAATTAGGAAGCAAGTCTGCCTGCATCAAACAAAGCTACAGCCTAATTAAATGGATGATGCCAAATAGAGTCAATGTGTTAGGAATCATTAAAGAAAAACAAAAAATCTGACCTTCAAACGCTGCAGGCTTGTTGTGGGTGGATCCGCAATGGCTTTGAAGATCCTAGCTGATGATGGGTTTTGCGATGCCAATTCTTGTAGCACTTGTAATTTATCCATCCATGGCTTTGACTCTTTTTTAGCACAATTAAAAGGCAGCGATTTAGATGCCACTAGAGCTACAAATGAGTAATAACCAATTGTTTCAAAATGACAGGATGCTAACTTTGAAAGAAGGCGCTTGGAGCGACAAAATCAAACCTGAAAGAGCAGCGAAGGAAAGTGACGATGATGATTATGACTGACCCTACATAGCAAAAGCAAATGCGTTGTTCAACAAGAGAATAGGGGTAACCTGAGGGCATCAAGGACGACGATAACGAGGCGGCGAACAGCAGGTTTTGTCCAACATTGGTGATTGTGATGCGATTGGTTGAGATTTGGATTGGTATGGGACGAAAAGGAATGGAGGCAAGGGGATTGGGTAACGTCGGAGCAATGGCTGTAATAGGGAAGCTCGGTCCGAGTAAGCAGAAATCCTTTAGTGAACAACAGAATGGCAAGTAAGTGAAGCCCCATTATCAGCCAATACATCCATTTGTTGCCCCACCATTCCGTCCCCAAACCCATTTTTATGAAAACTAACTGCTGTTTGTGTTTGTTTCGAGATCAATTTTCCCAAGCAAAACATTTAATGAACCTACAATAGTTTGGCCAAAGGAAAGCAAAAGAATGATAAGATGAGATATCAATTCCTAAAAGTTAAAAGTAATTTTGATGATTGATATCAATGAAGAGAGTGTTTCTGCTAATTTCAGTTCCAAGAACTAAGACACGTTAATGGAGTAGTAGCAAGGGAAATAGGCAAAACAACCTTCTTTTACCCGTTAGGAATCAGAGGAGTGAAAAAAACGACGAGGGGGTAATGACGAAGGCCGTGGCAGCGGGAACAGGGCTCAGGGACTGGGCGGCGAGGGGAGAGAGGACGCACAGGCTGGCCGTAGGCGTAGTGGGTCGTTTCGCAGGGGGCGCGGCCGGCGAGGACCTGGGAGGTTGGTTGGGCGACCGACCTGCTATGGTGGGGGAAGGAAGTGGGGCCGACAAAAATACACGTAGTTATACGGGTACCACGTCAAAATCTTCCCGTAAGTAAAATAAAGGCCTTCAAATCACGATTTGAACCATTTTGTTACAGTATTTTCTCTCTTAATAATTTAAATTTTCATTCAAATACTCGAATCAAACAGCCCTAAAATTTTCACTATTCTTGAATCATTCAGGGCCATCTTTTGAACTTTAAGGGTTAATTTCACTAACATTACTTGTGTTTTGTCATTGACCAAGACCAATTATATTAACATCGCTTAAATTTAACTGAGACGATTTGAATGTAAAATTTTAATGAACCATTAATGTCACAACATAAATCTCAGCCAATATATCTAATTCTCACCTTAAAAAACAAAACAAAAACCTCCTAAGTGATCAACCCAACCAAACCCCTATAATGATCAAGAAAATCTTAAAATTAAATTATAATGTAATTTATATATTTAAGTTAAAGATTTTATTTGAAAATGTCATATTTAATCTTTGTGATTGAAGAATTTGTGAAATTAATATATATTTCAAAATTCTATAGTAAAAATTAAAGTTAAATCTTTTTAACTAATTTGTAAACGAGAAATTTAGTTGATAATTTTACGTGATTTAAGATGGGATAAATTTTAATCCGTAAATAACTTGAGAGTTCCTTTATAAGAATTTCAAATGCAATACAGTCAAGAAACACTCAAACATGTAGCAAGTCATTATTGCCTACTAGTTAAAATCGGAGCTACGTGAATAGCATTTTCTGTTGAAAAACTATTCAAGCTCGGGAATTAACCCTGTCAAACACCATGTCATTACCGAGGCAAAATGTATGAAAAGTCAAGTTTAGGTTTAATTCAATCTAAAAATAATTTTAATATTGAAAATAGTCTAATTTTATTTTGCGATTAAGAATTAACATCAATATCAATTTATTTAAAGGTTAGTCTTGTACTATGAATAAGCAATGATATAAGAACCAATATGAACCGAAAATCTCTTATCAGATAGCTAGTCACCTCTAGCGAGTATAGTAAATATATGGTTTAAGGAATCTCTTAGACACGGTGAGGAGACAAGAATGACCATGAATTAACCATGAAAGTAGTAATGCAATGGTCGTTCTTGATCTCATAGTGGAGTTTTTCCCTCCAAATTTCCCCTCCATTGTGGCGCCACACTTAGGAAGTTGATGACCAAAAATTTGACCTAAATAAGTTGATTAGAGACTTTATCAAACTATGGCTAAGAAACTAAATGAGATTAGTCCCTTTTCTATATAAAAAGACCTACCATTCACAAGAGCTCATTTTGCTCTTTTTCTTCCACATCCCTTAGTGTAAAAACCGGTTTTCCTCTCCCAAATTTCCACCTTCCACACTTGCAAAATTCTAACCAAAACCAACGGGAGAAGAAGAAGGACTAGCAGTTTGTTTTGGAGGATTGTTCTCCAAGGATATATGAATTAACCCTTTTCTCCTTTTTTTTTATATTTTGAGAATGGTTTAGTCTATGATTTTTAGTGATGATGGCATATAAATAAGATTCTATTTATGTATTTGATGCGGTTTTATAAGTTTAAGTTGTTATTGTTTTAGTTTATGCAAGTTTAGGTTTTGGTTATGAGTTAGGCACGACAAAAAATCTTACACACTTTAAGCTTAAAAACGGACTCTTTACGGGTCGGTTTTAGAATATTAACAAACAAGAAACTTTTAGATATCGACGTTCTGAATGAATTACCATGGCTAGGGTTTTCGTGATTTTGACTGTTTCCAAAAACTACTCCAAGCTATTTTTACAGGGGCAACTGTTGTTTTTGAAGAAAATGAGCCTCTTTGAGGTTGAATCACGATTTTTACGAAATCAAAAGTTTTAGATCTCGACGGGACAAATAATTTTTATGAATAAAATTTTGGGTTAAATACATAACTATACTTCCCAGTTTTGACTGTTCTTAATCTATTATTTTATTTTTTGAAACTACAAAAATATCCTTTAAATTTAAAAAACTTGTTTCAATTTCATCCCTATAAATATAAAAAGTAGGGCAAAACAACATAATTATTTTTAAACTGTTATGAAAAGTATCGCATACATTTAAAAACATAACAATTGCTAAAACAAAGCATCAATTAAAAGAAAATGTTAAGTTTTATGGTTTTTTGAATGAAAATATTTCACAAGAAGAAAAATATATTTTAGAAACAAATTTAGTCTAATTAACTATACTTTGTCTTATCTCAATATATTTTTTTTGTCCAAATAAATATGTGAGGGATATAATTAAAACAAGTTTTTGAAATTCAGTGGATACATTTATATTGTATCAAAACAGATGAATGAATTAAAAAGTAATTAAACTATAAGATATAGTTATATAGTTAGCCTATAAAATTTTTTACAATTCGATCTCTGAAATAGCATTACGGGCAGATTTAAAAAGCTACGCAGTTTATGTTCCAAAACAGTATAGTTTTATCTTTTTGGGCAAGGGAGTTGGGCCGACAATACATATTTACGATTTATTTTTGAATAATTAGCAAAGACGGCCCCTAAACTACTTAGTTTAGTCCTTATTTAATACTTATTTAGTAAGTTATACTTTAGTCTCATTCTCTTAATCTTATGTCCCTGAAACGTCACATTTTTTGTCAATTTCAATTACGCGTAATTACATGTCTACTTGACAAGGGTAACTACATAATAAATTCAAACAAAGACCTTGAAAAATTTTGATTTTTTTAAAGTCGCAAATGCTTTATTCTTTAATCCTAAGCGTCGCCTTTTTCTTTGCTCACAACCTCGCATCATCCTTCTTATATTGTGTTTTACCAATGAATCGTGTGACCCAAACGTGGTCAACATCATATTTAACATTTTATTGACAAAAATACTAAATTATAACTTATGAAGCTATGATAAGCTCAAACGAGGAAAATGGAGGGGCAATTTTGCATAATTTAAAGTTGCAAAGACAAAATGAAACAACGTTTATTTTTCATTGGCTAGAATTGAAATTAATCCTTTTTAAACTGAGGTTTTGGTTTAAGGTTTTTCTGTTTTTTTTTTTTAATGATTTAAAAGTGCACAATGCATGAAATTGAAACAACCTTTTCAAATTAAAAAAATTGAAAAAAAAAACTAGAAGGAATGTGAATATATTTAACTCAAAATTTAAAATAAATCTCATATATGGGTCAGCAGTCTGCATACCCATTTATAAAAAATACACATATATATTATTTTATTTTATTTTTTCTGCTAAAATTCACTTGATATCGATTACTAGAGTGTTTAGAAAGCGTGGTTATTTTTAAAATAAAAATTATAGCATATGAGAGCCTCATATGGTAACTTACTTGTCCTGATAGCTATAGCATGTGAAAAGTTTACATTGCAGCAACTAAAAGTTTTGATTATAACTGATTTTGTCATACACTCATTATAAAATACGAACACAAATTGTACATCAAAAGTTTGCAGCACTTAGAATTTGTGCACGATCTTCTCCGAAGAAACACGAAGCTCTCTCTTTTTAATTTTTTTTCCTAGAAGACACTTATTAGTTTTATTTTTCTGAAGAAATATACTTGTCAAATTTTATTAGCTATGAGGGAGGTAAATATTTATTCCTTTTTGATAAGTTAGTTTTAGGCTAATTAATTAGATGATTTTCACTTAATATTTTTATTAGTTTTGAGCAATTTATAAGGATTTGACAGTGTTCTGTATTCTTTTGTAGGTTTTAAGGAAAAATGATACATGATAGCAAAATGCAAGGCAAAGCGGATAGAAAATGAGCAAAATTAGACTCATGATGAAAATGGAGTATAAACGCCAGCTTAAGGGCGCCTAGGCGCTCAGACAAACGAAGTTCCATACAAAACCCGAGAGCAAAACGCCTAGGCGCCATAACTGGAGCGCCTAGGCGCCATTCCATGGACGAAACAACCCGAGAGAAAAGCGCCTAGGCGCCATTCTTTGAAAAGGCGAACAACACTTTGGTGCCTAGGCGCCAGTTCGAAAAAGGGGGCGTGCCGTCTATGTAGCGCCTAGGCGCCATTGCAAAGGCTAGGCGCCGTTGCGATTCCAACTTAAATTTCAGTGTAATTTTGTTTCAAAATTGCCCTTTCAAACCCTAGCCTATAAATAGAACATTACAAAGGGTTGGAACACGGATTCTAACAAAGGAAAACTACAAACAAAAGGGGAGAACTCACTGCTTTGGAGAAGAAGAATGGTGCAACCCGCAGACAGAAACCATCTTCGCATCCAAATAGAGTTCTTTTCTTTCACTTATCATGTTTAAGAGATTATTTAGGATTGTTTTTAGTTTCATTAGGAACTAATTTTCTCTATTATAGGGCTACGATGTAGCCAGATTATGAATGTTCACTTTTATTTAATTTAATTCAATTCGATGTTTATTCATTATCTATGTTGAGTATTTAATCTAATCTTAATGCTTGTAAAAGTTTGCGCACCTTTTGCATGATATGTGATCTAATTTGAGGCTGAGAAGCGATAATTAAATTAGATCATGATTGAATGCCATGAGATCATCATAGGATAGAGATATCTCTGAGACTTGTGTAACACTATGAATTTCTTGTTCTTAATGAATCTCGGTAAGTTTAGAGTTTCCACAGAAATGTAGGAAATTTGCTAACTAAGATAAATTATTAATGCTTGAGAAGATTAATGACTACCTAAGATAAATTCGTTATCGGCATAGGAGTAAACATCAATTGATTAAGTTAGATAATTTGAATAGGATTAATTTAGGTGAAATCAGATGCCTTAGTAAAATTGAAACCTTTGTCATCAGTTGATCAGAAACCTTTGTTCTTCCTTTGCAAAATTCAAAATTGACCCTTTTTAATTTAAGATTTTGGTTTAAAGCTTTTATGTTTTATAAAAAAAGAAAAATAAATAAATTGACTTAAGTGTAGTTTTTCTACACTGTAAAAATTGTACAATGCATGAAATTAAAATAACTTTTTAACATTTAAAAAATTGAGGAAAAAAAATATAACTAGAAGGCATATTAATATAATTAATTCAAAACTTAAAAAAGATCTCATGAGTTTTTTCCCCCTCTTTTCTGAATATGGGATTAGCAGAGAATTTAACACACACACAAAACAAAAAAAAAAGTATTCAATAGATTGGGATAGGAATCGAAATTTTTAAATTAACAAGGTATCAAAAGTTATAAAGTATTGGGACCCATTTCTAAGAAAATATTTTCTTTTTTTTTCGCTGGAATTTACTCAATCGATTAGAAAATATGCACGATTGCACATCAACAGTTTGCAGTACATGAGCCATGTTTGCCATTGGCCCAATCATTTAGAAAATATTTTCTTTCCTACACTTCTTCTGAAAACAGAAATTTATCAGGATACATTTTTTTTTTTTCACTTGCTCCTTTATTATTACTTAATCACTATTCTTCTCATCATTAGGTGTTGCAGATATGGAGCCAAATCAAGTAGACAACCCAGCAAAAGGAAGGAAAAGGGAGAAAATCGCGTCCTCGAAGGCAGGGAGCAAGCGCCGCGGCTCTGGCAGAAGAGCGCCGCGGCGCTGGGACGAGGCGCCTAGGCGCCAGGACAAGAGCGCCTAGGCGCCAGGACAAGAGCGCCTAGGCGCTATGTGGCAAGCGCCTAGGCGCCAAGGGCTTTACGCCTAGGCTCAAAGAGGATGGCGCCTAGGCGCCAGGTGAATTGCGCCTAGGCGCCGCAGGGGAGCGCCGCAGCGCTCGTTTCGAGCGCCGCGGCGCTGACGCGCTGTGCTGCGCGATGTGTTTTGAATCAAAGTCGAATTCAAAGGTCCCAAAAATGGGAAACCACTAGGGTTTCCCATTAGTTGCTATTTTCTCCTCCTTTGGTTATAAATAGACACAAGGTGGCTAGGGTTGTGTGTGTGAAAACTGTGTGTGAAAAGTGTGAGTGGCATAATTTTGTGAGAGGCAAAATTCTTGAGAGCTCTATCCTTGAGAGAGAAAAAATTCCCATTGGGTGTTAGATAGAAGAGAGTTTTGGTAAGCACAATTTGTGAGTGTGTGAGAAACTGCTCTTGTAATCTGTAATCTCCTTCATCATAGTGGAATCTGCAAGCGGCAGAAACAGGACGTAGTCTCAATTTGGACGAACCTGTATAAAAATTTGGTGTCTCTTTTCTTCTTTTCTCCTATTTATTTTTCTGCAATTGTTCGTTCTTGCGATCCTTGGAATTAGGAGTCGCCTAATTCCCCAACAACTGGTATCAGAGAGGAGGTTTTGATCAAGAACGATGACTGGAGAAGAAGGTATGGCAGCCGGCATCACCAAATTTGATGGTTCAGATTTTTCCTATTGGAGGATGCAAGTAGAGGACTACCTATACAGCAGGAAACTGCACTTGCCCTTGGGTAATAAGCCCGAAGGCATGAAGGATGAGGAGTGGAGTCTCCTTGATAGACAGGTACTCTGTGTGATCCGTTTGACTTTGTCAAAGAACGTTGCCCACAACGTTGCGAAGGAGACCACTACAACAGGGATGATGAAGGCTCTGTCAGAGATGTATGAGAAGCCCTCAGCCAATAACAAGGTACATGTGACGACCCGCCTTTTCGGGCAGTCACTTTACTTACTTAAATATCGTTTCGTAAAACAGTAATCTTACTTACTTAGTAAGAAAATACTGTAGTAAATTTTTTTTTCTTTCCTTAAACGTTCTTTAATACTGATGCGACCTCTGTCGCATTTCAAGTTGAGACATCGCTCAACACTTGTCTTTAAAATCATTTCAAATCGTTTCTCAAAACTTAATAAGAAACACTTATTAAATCATAGCTTAAAACTTTACTTTATAACTACATAAAACAGTTTGTAAACTGTATCTTAAAACTTTTAATACTATTCATAAAACTTATTTTCTTTAAACTTTGAAAACACAACATTAAACAATGGAAAACATTTTCTTTGCATAGCGGAAGCAAACAGTGATGGTATCCATACCCAAATCTTCGCATCTGTCCTCCGCAGCACCCAGCTCTTCTAACGGGTCCCATTGGTCACCCATAAATTACCTACAGCATGAAAAACTTTTAATGAGCTTTCGCTCAGCAAGTTCAAACATATTCTCACAAAGCATTTAAACATGCTTTAAAAACTTTTATCATGAAAACTTTTCTCTTGAAACGTTCTTCATGAACGTTTTCCATAAACATTTCTGAAAACGTTTTTCATAAACGTTTTCCATAAAACATTCTGAAGCGTTTTACATAAACGTTTTTCATAGAACATTTTTGAAATATTTTTCATAAACGTTTTCCTTAAACATTTCTAAAAATGTTCTTCATAAACGTCTTTCATAAAACATTTCTGAAACGTTTTTCTTAAAACGTCGTTCATAAACCGTCTCTTGAAAACATGAAAATGTTTTTCATAAACATTTGTCATAAAACATTTCTCTGAATGTTTTCCATAACATAGCATATAAACATTTCATGAAAGGCATTCAAGCAACATTAGAATGCATGACTCCATTTATGCTCAATTATTAACTTTAATTATGAGCCTTTTATGAACATTCTATAAACTTAAATATTCATTTCTTTCTCAACCTTTATTCTTGTTCCTTACTTTCTTTATCTTGTAACCTTCATTTTCCTTACTTTACTTTAGTGTTCGTACCAACTCATTAATCATGAGATCATAAACATGATGCTTCCCTTGTGGAAGACTTGAGACCATCAAACATTGAGGTCTTGTACCTCACCTTTAGGAGGTCAAACTTTAATTTTACTTTCATTACCTCATAACAAAGAGGCTGGTACGATACTTTCCTTTTATCTTTACGTTACCTTCTTATTAACTTTAGTGAGCATTCAAATGCAATCACATCATATGCAATACATTTGCAATTCATAGCTTGTACTATAAAACCAATTGCATTATAAATGCAACATATTGCTTAACAAATGCATCATAAAATGCAAACACATTTTGCAAATCATAACTTGCATTCTAACACTCATTGCATAACAAATGCAACATATTGCGTAATAAATACATCATAAAATGCAAACACATTTGGCAAACTACAACTTTTATTCTTAAATTTATTGCACAAAAAATGCAACTTATTGCATAGCAAATGCATCATTAAACCTTTAACTTAAACTATAAAACATTATGCATTGTCATAATGCAAAACATACTTTCAATACTTTGAAAATCATAACTTAAACTTTTAAATAACGTTATGCATATCAATATGCAAATAAACCTTTAACATAACGATTGCAAATTCATTGCAAATCTTTTTCTTGAACTTTAAAACTTTTTGCATAATAAATGCAAACATACTTTAAAAACAACTTGCTTAACAATTTGCAAACACATTTGCAAACATATAAATGAGCATTTAAAAATCATTTACTTCATGCTGTAGGTGAGGTTTGAAACTTACCCAAACTATGCTCTAGCGTTCTCTATTCCGTTCCTTTCTCGTTCCTTTTCCTTCCATTAGTCGGCCTCTGTGTCCTGACCAAACGACAGCCGACTCATTAATTAACTTTCTTTATTATCAATCCACTCGATTGATAATAAAACGTAAACATTAATCATTCATTCCTTTTTCATAACTTGGTATACTATCGATCTACCATTCTCTTACTCAACCTTATAAACTGTCAGTTTATATTTCCTTCAATTAGCCTTGTAACCCACCGAGGTTACATTTCCTTTCAACTTTGTAACCCATCGGTTACCACTCGTTTACTTAAAACATTCCTCGTTAAATCTTGATCTCACATGACCGTTACGTTACTTAACGTATCACGGAACATTTTCCATCTAATAACATTATGCTAAATCGGAGTGTTCGACTCCGTTCTAGCCGTTTCCTTAAAAATAACGATTTTACCTTTAACGGGTTTTTTCGTCACCTTATAACGTTATAAAACCTATTCTTACATAAAACAGTGTAACAATCACTGATCATGCATTTCATAAATTTCTATGAAAGCATCTAAAACAGTT
This sequence comes from Artocarpus heterophyllus, assembly GCA_025403435.1. Lineage (NCBI taxonomy): Eukaryota > Viridiplantae > Streptophyta > Magnoliopsida > Rosales > Moraceae > Artocarpus > Artocarpus heterophyllus. Next base: position 4,950,235 of record CM046338.1, on the reverse strand, counting down.
TATTCTAAAACAGTTTATACTGTATTCGAGATTCTTACTTACTTGAACTCCAAGCTAAGCAGATCCAGTTGTATCTCGCTGCATCTACAGTATATGAAGCATCCTCTGCAGTGCTCCTCGAGCGACCATGAATGGCTAGGAATGCTTCCTGGAGATCATTCATTCTTGAAACTGTCATTCTGGACTCCGATATTGCTGCTTGAATCGCCTCGATCCGCGTGCAGTCGGTACCAAACAATTTTCATCGGAGTGGAATTAGCTCGAACGGAGGTCACCATTGCATTCAGAGCGTCGAAACGAGTCGGGAGGCGGTCTCGGATCTTCGATCGGAGGTCCGGATCACAAAATCCCATTTTGCCCTTTGACCGGCCGTTGACCGGCGGCGGTTGGCTCCGTTGAGGGCTGAGCTCGAGCCTACCCCCCCTAATTCGACCCTCCTGAGTCGATTGGTGGGGTCAATTTCACCCAATTCGGCCTCCATCTGCTCCAATCGAGGATGGATTTCTCGGCTAACACCGGCGGCTCCGATCTCGGTCCTCCGGCGATGGTAGCCCAAAATTGACTTGGGCGTTTTCTTCCCCGTATCCCTCTGAGTGTTTCCCCTACGATGGGGCAGCTCAACACCGCGTGGAACGGCGGCCCGAAGCTCCCCACGGCGGCGCACCAAGGCGGAGGTCGTTCTCCGGTGACCGGCCGTCATTTCGTGAAATTGAGGTACCGAATTTCTTCCTCTCGGTCCTCTGAAGGTGTTTGTGCCTTCAATTTGGCACAAAACGGCCTAAAATGGCCAACCCAAACTCACCCACGTCAACGGTGGCGGGTGCCTTCGTTCTCCGGCGAGGGGCGGCGGAATGGAGCAATTGACCGAGGGGTCTTGCTCGCCGTCGCCCTCTGATCGTTTTGGCACCGGCGGTGTGCCACACCGCCACCAGGCACGACGGCTGCGACGGCGGCTCCACGGCGGCGACGGGGCAGCTCCGGCGAAGCCTTTCCAGCCAAAATTGAGCTGGAAAATTGGTACCATCTTGTTCCTCTCCTCACACTGAGTCCATAGACACCAAAATCACGTCGATTGGTGGTCGGACGGCCGAGAAACGACGTCGAAAAAATATGGGTTTCGCCGCCACTTTGGGCGGCGCGTGAGCCCTCCTCCGATGGTGTTTTGGGTGGCACGACACCTCGTTGGACTCAGCTCAACGAGAGCTTCCCACTGGTATGGGAGGTGTCGAAAAATAACGCCGGAATCTCAAACGAGATTTGAGGAGAGAGAGAGAAAATCTAGAGAGAGAAAGAGGAGAGAGAAAGTCTCGAATTTGCTTTGAATTTCTGATTTTTTTTTCTTTTCTTTTATAAAAAGTATAAGATAAAATTGTGGTCCACACAATTCAATTCTTATACTGCATTGCTCTAACACTGTATAATTTTCCATCATATTATACAGTATTTTCCTTTAATTGTACTTTGTCTTAACATAATCTTTAATTTAATGCATTTTTAATGCACTAAAAATCTCGGGTGTTACAGTACATCTCATGAAGAAGCTCTTTAATTTAAAGATGTCTGAAGGTGCCTCGGTTGTAGAGCACCTGAACAGTTTCAACACCGTCCTAAACCAATTGGTCTCGGTAGAGATTAAATTCGATGATGAGATCAATGCTCTAATCCTCTTGGCCTCGTTACCGAATAGCTGGGAACCCATGAGGGTGGCCATTACGAATTCTCTTGGGAGTGCAAAATTGAAGTTTGTTGATGTCAGAAATTCTATTCTGGCGGAAGAAGTTCGCAGGAAGGACTCAGGAGAAGCCTCTTCGTCGAACTCGGCCCTTAATGTTGATAATAGGGGCAGGAAACTTGACAGGCAATCCAACAGAGATAATGGCAGGAGAGGCAAGTCGAGGAATGGGAGAAGCAAGTCTAGGAATGGTAGGACCATGGAGTGTTGGAACTGTGGGAAGACGGGCCACTTGAAAAAGAACTGCAGGGCTCCAAGGAAGAATGAAGACAAGACTAATGATGAAGCTAACGCCGCCACTAAAGAGCAACAGGATGCCTTAATCTTGTCTGTCGACAGTTCTTTTGATTCGTGGGTGATAGACTCAGGAGCATCATTTCACACCACAGCACACCGTCATGTCCTGGAGAACTACGTTGCTGGAAATCATGGTAAGGTTTATCTCGCTGATGGAGAACCTTTGGATATAGTTGGCATTGGAGATGTCAGTTTAAAAATGCCTAATGGGTCGGTATGGAAGATTCATAAGGTGAGACATGTTCCTAAATTAATGCGCAACTTGATTTCAGTGGGGCAACTGGATGATGATGGACATAAAGTAACCTTCAATTGTGGAGGTTGGAAAGTCACGAAAGGAGCGATGGTTATTGCTCGGGGACACAAGGCTGGAACTCTCTACATGAACTCTAGTTGCAGAGATACCCTAGCAGTTGCTGATTCTGCTGCCAATACTGAGTTATGGCATTATAGGCTCGGTCACATGAGTGAAAAGGGTATGAAGGTGCTTCACTGCAAAGGAAAACTGTCGGGTTTGAAAACTGTTGATCACAGTTTGTGTGAAGCCTGCATCTTTGGTAAACAGAAGAGAGTGAGTTTCTCAAAGATGGGTAGAGAGCCTAAGTCCAGGAGATTGGAGCTTGTTCACACAGATGTGTGGGGGCCTGCGCCGGTGACTTCCCTTGGTGGCGCAAACTACTATGTGACGTTCATTGATGACTCAAGCAGGAAGGTATGGGTTTACTTTCTGAAAAACAAATCTGATGTGTTCGATGCTTTCAAGAGATGGAAAGCCATGGTGGAGAACGAGACAGATTTGAAGGTGAAGTTCTTGCAGTCTGACAATGGGGGAGAGTACCTAAGTGAAGAGTTCAGGCGGTACTGTGCTGAGAATGGGATAAAGATGAGGAAGACCATTCCAGGGAAACCACAACAGAATGGGGTAGCTGAGAGGATGAACAAGACTTTAAACGAGCGTGCTAGAAGCATGAGGTTGCATGCAGGGTTGCCAAAGATGTTTTGGGCTGAGGCAATTAACACAGCTGCTCATCTGATAAACAGAAGTCCATCCACACCGCTGAAGTTCAAGCTACCGGAAGAAGTCTGGAGCCATAAACAGGTGGATCTCTCTTACTTGAGAGTGTTTGGTTGTGTTTCTTATGCACATATTGATTCTACTGCTAGAAGTAAACTGGATGCCAAGTCAAAGAAGTGCTTTCTGGTTGGCTATGGCGGACTTGAGTTTGGTTATCGTCTCTGGGATGACCAAAGCCGGAAGATTATCAGGAGCAAGGATGTGATCTTCAACGAAGGTGTTCTGTACAAGGACAGAGACAGCACGGACTCCAGGGGTTCAGGTTCTGAAGATAAGAAGCCTGAGGTGATTCCATTGAAGGATCTGCCTGAAGTGGAGGTGCAAAATCCAGAGGTTGAAGACCAGGAAAACATAGCTCCAGAAGAAAACCAGAGGACTCCTGCCACACCAGTCAGGAGGTCTAGCAGGACAATCAGACCACCGCAGAGATACTCCCCAACTCTGCATTACATCTTGTTGACCGACAAAGGTAAGCCAGAGAGCTTTGATGAAGCCGTGGAGGCTGGAGATTCGGTCAAGTGGGAGTTAGCCATGAGGGACGAGTTAGATCGGACATGGCAACTGGCAAAGTTACCACAGAGTAAAAAGTCCTTGTACAACAAGAGGGTATACCGGGCAAAAGATAAAAGTGCTGGCAGCAAACGGTATAAGGCAAGGTGGGTGGTAAAAGGATCCAGAGATATGCTCACCAAGATGGATCCGATTGAGAAACTGAAGTTGTGCGCAACTTCAGTTGGACTTCTCCAAGAGGCGTGAGAAGTCGTTGCCGCTGCAGTGGGAGACATGGTGATTGATTAGTCTCCAAGTGGGAGATTGTTGCAGATATGGAGCCAAATCAAGTAGACAACCCAGCAAAAGGAAGGAAAAGGGAGAAAATCGCGTCCTCGAAGGCAGGGAGCAAGCGTCGCGGCTCTGGCAGAAGAGCGTCGCGGCGCTGACGCGCTGTGCTGCGCGATGTGTTTTGAATCAAAGTCGAATTCAAAGGTCCCGAAAACGGGAAACCACTAGGGTTTCCCATTAGTTGCTATTTTCTCCTCCTTTGGTTATAAATAGACACAAGGTGGCTAGGGTTGTGTGTGTGAAAACTGTGTGTGAAAAGTGTGAGTGGCATAATTTTGTGAGAGGCAAAATTCTTGAGAGCTCTATCCTTGAGAGAGAAAAAATTCCCATTGGGTGTTAGATAGAAGAGAGTTTTGGTAAGCACAATTTGTGAGTGTGTGAGAAACTGCTCTTGTAATCTGTAATCTCCTTCATCATAGTGGAATCTGCAAGCGGCAGAAACAGGACGTAGTCTCAATTTGGACGAACCTGTATAAAAATTTGGTGTCTCTTTTCTTCTTTTCTCCTATTTATTTTTCTGCAATTGTTCGTTCTTGCGATCCTTGGAATTAGGAGTCGCCTAATTCCCCAACATTAGGGTCAATGCTTCCATGCATGATCAAGACATTAAAATCATGATAAATTCGGCAATATATATATATTTATATTAAATCATGATTAATAGGGAGAGCAGCGACTTTTATGAGTAACATCCAATTTATTTTTTATTTCCTTGGAAAGGACATCCACTTTATGTAACCATAAGAAACTACTCTGAAACAAATAATTTTTTTCAAACTGACTACACGACGTCTTGTAAGACGTAATCACTTAAAGAGATCACATAAACAAATCATCGAGTAACGTAAATTTTAAAACAACCAGTTAGACGGCGAAAACTGCAAATAATTATTCACTCGTATGTGGCGCTGCGCTCTCTTCTTCTCAAATGTTGGGCTTCCCCATTTGATATGCAAAAGCGTCGCTAAGACGAGACTGTTTTTTGCAGCAATTATCTGTTTGCCTTCATGGAAACTGCAAACACAAATTAACACGATATATTATCATAAAGGAGAGATACAATAAAAGTTACAACACAGCTAGATTTGAGATTTGCATCATGGTTAAAGAAAACTTACATGAAAATTGCGTGAAAACTTATGGACTTAGTAGTAAGATGGAGGAGGTGGGGATTTATAAACGTAAGGAGGTGGTGGTGGAGACTTATAGGCATAAGGCGGAGGAGGTGAAGGTGATGGAGGAGGTGGTGACTTATAAATGTAAGGAGGTGGAGGAGGAGACTTGTAGATGTAAGGTGGCGGTGGTGGGGACTTGTAGATGTAAGGAGGGGGAGGAGGAGACTTGTAGATGTAAGGTGGCGGTGGGGGAGAGCTATAAACGTAAGGCAGAGGGAGAGGGGACTTGTAGACGTATGGAGGTGATGGTGGTGGAGAGTTGTATACGTAAGGTGGAGGGAGTGATGGTGATGGAGGAGGTGGTGACTTATAACCATAGGGAGGTGGCGGTGGAGAGCTGTAAACATAAGATGGAGGAGGTGGGGACTTGTAGACATAAGGTGGTGGAGGTGGAGAGGTATAAACGTAAGGTGGAGAAGGTGACTTGTATTCATAAGGTGGTGGTGGTGGGGAGCTGTAAACATAAGGCGGAGGGGGAGGGGACTTGTAGACATAAGGTGGTGGTGGTGGAGACTTATAGACATAAGAAGGTGGTGGTGGTGAGCTATAGGCATAAGGTGGAGGAGGAGGGGACTTGTATGCATAAGGAGGTGGCGGTGGAGAGTTGTAAACATAAGGTGGAGGAGGTGACTTATAAACATAGGGAGGTGGTGGTGGAGAGCTGTATAAATAAGGCGGAGGAGGTGGGGACTTGTAGACGTAAGGAGGAGGTGGTGGAGAGCTATAAACATAAGGTGGAGGAGGTGGAGACTTGTAAACATAAGGGGGAGGTGGGGGAGATTTGTAGACATAGGGAGGTGGTGATGGAGACTTATAAACATAAGGTGATGGAGGCAGTGGAGACTTGTAATAATATTTGGGCGGCAGTGGCGGAGACTTGTAGTAGTATTTCGATGGCGGCGGTGGCGACTTATAGTAATACTTAGGAGGTGGTGGCGGTGACTTGTAGTAATACTTAGAGGGTGGTGGTGGAGACTTGTAATAGTATTTAGGTGGAGGAGGAGGTGACTTGTAGTAGTACTTTGGTGAAGGAGGTGGTGACTTGTAGTAGTATTTAGGTGGTGGTGGTGGAGATTTATAATAATATTTAGGGGGAGGAGGAGGTGACTTGTAGTAGTACTTTGGTGGAGGAGGTGGTGACTTATAGTAGTTTTTAGGTGGTGGCGGTGGTAGAGACTTGTAATAGTATTCAGGGGGTGGAGGAGGCGATTTATAATAATACTTAGGTGGTGGCGGTGGAGGGGACTTGTAAACGTAGGGAGGTGGCGGTGGTGGAGATTTGTAAGCATAGGGTGGCGGGGGAGGGGATTTATAGACATAGAGCGGTGGAGGAGGAGATGCATACGTGTAAGGCTTGTAGTCATATGCAGCTACATTGGTGGCAATCAAGCATATTACCAAGGCATAGACAAGATGAGGCCAAAAATTGGCCATTTTTCAGAAAGCTGACTGCTAATAGATGCCCCAAAACTTAAGGACTTCAAATGCTTAGAGACTTATGGATTGATGTGAATGAATGCTAAAGGGAAAGAGTTTCACAGCTTATATAGAGATCTCTTCAACGAGTGAAACATTTATTTAGTAATATGTGAAGTTTCCTACCTGCAACATACCTATTATTTAAGCTTCAAAAAGTTATTGTCAACTGCCAATTCTAATTTAGTATGAAGAAACATGATAACGGGAACCCACTCAATCTTTAGATGATTCATCATGTATATGGACATTGAAACGGCCTAGTTAGACCCTCTTGTGCACTACAGCAATTAATGAAGTTTAACAATATATATATATATATATATATATATATATATTCTGATTTTTACATACAGAACAATTTTTTGATTCTCAACTGAGTTGGTAAGAGGGAGTAGGTATTGTCTACTTTACTTGCCGAAAGGAACATTCTACTAGAAATTATTTGGACTAGTCAAGCCCTGGAATTGGAGGCTTAAAAATCCTTGCAAGGAGTACCTGCCGGAGCCAGAAAATTTAATAGACATGAACCTTTTTAAATATTTGCTTAGAAACCATATATGCTGGTAATTATATTTGTGCGGTAGTATTAGATAATGGTGAAAAATATGATAAACATGTATAGATACGTATGAAATTACATAAACAAATTTAGCATTGGAATTTTTAGTGAATTCAGAGGTCGGTCCTTGACCAAAAGATAAAATTTGTCATCAATTAGCTACGTAGCTGTCAAAAATATGTTAGATGATTGAGATAATTTTTTCGTGGATTATTACTGATATATATATATATATATATATATATATATTTATCTGCGGACCATGTTAATTTGTTCATTTAGTTAATTTGATAACCTGATTTCAACTTGTTGGTTGTTGGATAATTTTTTTATTCTTTTTGCCGTTGATCTATTACTTCAAAGGAAACTAACAAACTGGTGATGGTCAGCAGTGACCTGCTGGCCAATAGGATCGTGCTTTTACGTCGGCCCTGTTTGGCGTTGTCTTTGGTATTTTTAAAAATGTTTTTGCATATTTTTGAGACAAAAATTTCAACAACACTCTTAATATCATTTTTTAAAACAAATCCATTTTAAAAACACTACCAAACATAAGTCTTTTTTTGAGCGGGTTGAGAAAAAGAGACAAAGGAATGGTTGTGAGCATATGCTCCCAAGTCCAAATGAAGGCAATGCATTTTTTTTTTTTTTGCATTTTTTTCTTTTTTAAAATAATTTCGAAGAATTTCTTGCCTTCGCGGTTTCAAGTTATTACTATTTATAATATTGCATAACGGATTTTATCTTTTCCAAGTTCTTTTCTCCCTTACATTCCCGTATGCAAGTCAGAATTTGATCAACTCAGTTGAGTTAGCGATGTTTTGAAAGTACATGTTTCTTATTTTCCTTCTGTTTCCTGAACAAACGACATGTCGTTCATTTTGTTGTATGAATGCGATCCTCGTTTTGCATTGGACCAGGCATTTAATAATATTTATGTTACAACTCCAGTCTTGTTTTGTAGCGGACCAGTCATTTCCCGCATTACTTCAGCTTGTCGCAAGATTCCTGCAATCTGCCATCGTGAAAATTACGTAGTAACACACAACAATCAATACAAAATGATTAAACAAAAAGAAAAATAAAAGGCCGTGAAAAGGGCTTACAAAATAATAAAAAAAAAGTACGAGTGATACTTGTTATCTCCTTTGAAAGGAAAAGAGAGAGACACATTGCACTCTTTTGCTTTCTTGTTTTTTATATTTTTTTGCACTGTTGTCTCAAACTTACTACACACTTACAATTTGCCCCAATCAACCTTTACTTTTCCACTATAAACTTACAAATTCATAATAAATTACCTTTCATTGATATTAAATATTTTTTTTTAACCAAAGTTGAAATAAACATGTCGTTTGACAAGGAGTGATTTTAACCACTATCTCAGTTATGAACAATATAAAGCTTTTACATACTACAGTAAAAAAAAAAAAAATTACTATAGTGTAAATCTCTTACATGCTACAATAAACAGTTCTAACCAATAATTCCCACCACCATACCAAACGTCCTTAAAATTTGCACATAAATAGTTAACTAATGACATGAATGGTCATGTTTATGTATATTACCTATGTTTATTGTGACTAATATATTTAATTAAGTTTTTTTTTTATTTTGAATTAATTTAGTTGAAAGAACCTATGTGAAAATCGTATGTTGATTTCCATCAAAATACTAACACCACTATCAACTATTAACGGGGTGTGATTTACAATAAATTAATAAGTTCAGGCTGCAACTTAATGAAATTAAAAGTTTAGATGCAAATTGTTAATGTACGATAAGTTTAAAAAGCAATAGTACTAAAACCTTTTTTAAATATTAAACAAAGAAAATGGTGGTTTTTCTTTTAAAAACAATGTCAGAATTAATCACCTTAACAACCCGATAATGATTGAGACAAACTTGTTCTAGCTAACTAAAATCATAACAAAAATCACAATATATCATAATTTTGTTTCTATCATTTTGAATTTTATATACCAAGATAAATGAGTCAGTGAAAAATTTTGTTTGCTTCAACACATCCAACTTTAGTCCAATGTGCAATTTCATATTGCCTTACACAAACTAGACTGAAGCTCTCAAACAAGATCAGCAAAGGCAGTCTCTGGAACTTGGCAGCACTTTCAGTCAAAAGTCATGTTTTCTGCTTCATGCCTAAGGGAATCAAAGAGTTGAGTAGACAAGTAGCGTTCTCCGAAACTTGGAAACACGACCTGCAGAATAAACAAGCGGGATTACCAGCTCAGGTTTGACCAAGACTACGCGGTTGATTATTTACCTCAGCCACATTTCCATCTCCGGAAGTGGCAAATATCTGGCTTGTGTCAAGTAATCGGACTTACAACGATGAGTTTTCCAGCATTTTCCGTCCTCTTTGCCAACTTAATGGCGGCTGCAGCTGCAGCACCAGAAGAAATGCCCACCTGCAAAAGAGATGCTACTGCAGTCAGCTTCATAAGAACATTGACTTCTCCACAAGAACTTATGTGGTAAAAAAAATGGAGTGTGGCAAATCAATAGAACCGTTTTGAAGTGATTTCAGATGTCATACCAGCAAACCTTCTTTCAAAGCAATCTGCTTAGCAGTTTCAATAGCTTCCTCGCCCGTTACCTGTAATGTTGTAAAAATCTTCAAATAATGGAAGGAATTCATATGTAAATAATCGTAACTTTTACCAAGGAAACAAGACTAAATTGTCTAGAAAATTCATCATAAACTGTAAATCTTGGTTTGAAACAGTTCGCATGAATGACAAAACAACTTCATTGCATTGGAACAGCTGTCTTTAGCATGCTTTTTTTTTTTTTCCTCTTCAATCTCACTGTTTTTTGCCCATGGTTAATTGTGATTGCATAAGGATTTTTCAGTCCAAATGCTTAGCAAGTACTCATTAAATAAATACCAAAACAATGGCTTTAAACTTACTGCAATAACTTCATCAAGCAGGCTAACATCCAGAACGTTCGGTATGAAACCAGCCCCAATTCCTTGGATCATATGCTTCCCTATGAAATATGCCATGATACATGTCTAGTTAGACAACTCGTGTGGATTTGCACACCAGTTATAGCTGACTATATTACATTCTAATAATACATTCTTGGAGATCATTATTAACCATGATTGTTTAAACAAGTACAACTTCGAGGCCCAGAAAGAGAGAGAGATTCAAAAGTTCTTACATAAATCCTTTTTTCAATGAATGGTTAGACATAAACTGAATTGAAAGGACAAGTTTCAGAAGTGATAACATTCACACTCTGCAGAAATCATTTGTGACTTACAGATGTTGATATTGAATGCCAGTAAGCTAAAAGTATTTTCCATAACGCGCGCAGTAGGTAGACTGCCAAATGGGCACAAAGATGAACAAGGAAAACTAGGGCATTACAAACAATAACTCACCAGGTGGTCCACCGTTCAATACTGCGCTTTCAACTGGCTCTACACCATACACCTACACAGACATAAAGAAAGAGAAATCCAATTAGTATATTTGAAGATCTTTCAATATCTCGCCTCTTTCACACCTTCCCTAATTTCTCAACCAGGCACATGCATGCGTAAAGTAAACCTTGATCTCCGGGTTCTGCTCCTTAAGGAACTTCCCTATGCCAGTTACAGTTCCCCCAGTCCCTATTCCCGCAACCAGGGCATCAACTTTTCCTTCAGAATCTCTCCATATTTCTGGGCCAGTCGTATCATAATGTATCTGCACAAACAAAGACACTAAACTCCGTAATCTGCCATATAACACCACAAACGCGTTGTCACTGCATATATAGTACCTTTGGATTGGCAGGATTGTCAAATTGCTGAAGCATATAACTGTTAGGCGTGTTGTTTATCAGCTCCAAGGCCTTATCATAAACCCCTTTAAAGCCCTTGGCGGGGTCCGTGAGGTACACCTCAGCTCCAAAAGCTCGGAGCACAATTCTTCTCTCAATACTGTAAGAAGATGGCATGGTGAGTTTAACCTTGTAACCCTTGACTGCTGCAACAGACGCCATCCCAATTCCGGTGTTGCCACTAGTAGGCTCCACAAGGACAGTCTTTGGCCCACTCATTGTTCAAGCGTGGAAAGAACCAAGAAAAACGTGTTAGTTCAGACATTCTATAAACCAAACACATTATGTGGCAGCTGCTTAAAGGAATGACAACAAATGGGATTAGAGATATGTAAAAGCACTGAATCTCACTTGAACTTCTATGAGGGTACTAAAGTTTAAAAAAAAATGGTTGGATTCCGCAAAACTGGCAAGGCAGTATGACTGCAACACTAAGGAAACTGTAGGATGGGCCGGACAGTGATATCAATTTTGTGAAATAGATGACCATTAAGTCAAACAAAATGGGTAGGATGGTGCAGGGCTTGGGTTTGGGAGTGCGTGGTGTATATATGCCAAAAAAAATGCAAAATCTATATGGCCAACTAAATTGTTAATCTCTGGGCATGAGAAAATTCCATTACTAACCTTCCCAGGTGTGATGAGACCCTTATCCTCTGCATCTTGTATCATACTATAAGCTATCCTGCATATCAAAAATTCAAGACAACTAAAACCCAGTAGGCTAGAAGTCCTTGTATAAGTAAAATTTTAAATACCCAGTAGGCTAAAAGTCCATCTATAAATAAAAATCGATGGATATTTAAAATTCCAGCTAAATAAAAGAGAATATATATATATATATATATATATATATATGCCTGTCTTTGACACTAGAGCAAGGTTCCATAGTCTCTAATTTGGCAGCAATCCTGGCTACACAACCGTCCACAACATTGTTCAGATATACCATTGGCGTATTGCCAATCAACTATAGAAGCCAAATAAAGGAAGAAGAATAATACCATTAGTAAAAGGGTCTGCAAAAGCTGAAGCAACGTGGAAAAATAGCAAACTAAACAAGAAAGGTAACTTGAAGTTCTGGTAAAGATGAGTTATTACCTCGGTGACATCTTTCTTGATTTTGAACTTGTCCTCCATTTTAATCTAATTCAAAGTAACTGCCAAATCGTTTTTTCATCAATATGAGAACCAAAATTTATAACTGTGGAAACAGAAGAAGAACATCCAATTACAAGTCAGGTGTTGAAGAAAAGGTCAGAAGGTTCAAAATCCAATAACGAAATTACGGAACGGGAGATTTTGAAAAGTAATTTAAGAAAAACTGATTTTGGTAAAATAATTTTTTTTGGTAATTTTTTAATCTAAAAAAATATATTTTTTAGACATAAAAATAATTTTAATTTTTTTTTATTTTGTTAAAATTTCTCCTTTCGTTTTAATTATTATTATTTTTTTAAAAAAATAATACAGTTTAACTACTTAAAAAACATATATTTTTTTAAAAAAATCATTTCTTCTATTAGAATTTTTTTTTTTTGCCTTTTAATCAAATTCTGCCGAAATGACCTGTGCAGGATAAATTAAAAAAATAAAAAATAAAAACATAAATTCAAGTACCCAACACTCAAATGTCAAAAGTTCCAACTACCCAATATAGGAACAGGAGAAAGCGCCTTAATGCATGTCTTTAAAACCCAACCACCAGATAAACTGTGCAAAGATTCACGAAAATAAAACAGTAGAATGTCAAGTTACTCACATTCAATACGCTTCCAGAATCAGCAACGAAAAAAAGCAAACTACCCAGTTCTGGAATCTGTCCAAGCAAGCAAATCTGAGCCCCCAAAAGACTTAAAAACTTTCACAGTCAAGAAAGAAGAGAGATATGTTATGAGGGGATGTTTATCCAGAATATCTTTTGCGTATGCAGAATATCACAGATAAACAAACGACACCAAGTAGGTTTCAAAGTTGCTATTCATTATAATGTATAATATGCCTAAAGCTTGTCTTTATCTGATATTAGAGGGTCCGCTTAACGGTCATCATCTGACAACACAACCTTGTGCTTTAACAGCGGTCAACGCATGTATTGTTGACTGTTACCACTTGCCAAACACCCTACCTCTACCGGTGTAGTTGTCGTCACCAAATATGTGTTGAAAGTTACAAAAAGGGTGTACGATAACGGTAAAAATTACCTTATTTCTATCTTAATTTTAATTATAAATAATATAAAATTTTTATATGTTACAATAACAATAAAAAAATATAATATAATATAAAACTCTTATATATTACAATAAAAATAATTTTTATTATTGATTCTTATCATCTTTTTAAACATCTTAAAAATTAAAATTAAAATATTATAATATATAAAAATTTTAATATGTAAAATTTTTTTTGCTTTATATGCTGCAACATGTTTTTTTTTATATTATAGCGTATAAAAAAGCAGCTGTTATTTATAGATTGATGTGACATATAAAACACCCATTATTTTAATGTTCTTTTAAGCAATGCTTCACCCTTGAACACAACCATAGCTTGTACCTTTGTCTGTCATCGGGTCCCACTTTTTGGATCGGATCTTTTTTCTAGGCATGGTGGGTTTTTGTCTTGTACTTTAGTTGCAAAATCTGGGAGATATGTGTTTTCCAATTCTGATCGTATCTTCTACGCAATCTTTTTCTCATTCAGATACTAGTGTTCTGGTTCCGAGAATAAGGCGTTTAGTACAATAATTGAAATTATTAATTATAATTATTTTTATTCTAATATAAAAAAAATTTATAATTTTTTTATTTTTATTGCAGAGCTTTACATTAAGTTAGTTTGAATTGCTTTGTGAAACACCTAATTTATGTGGTAATATAGTTTAGGGAAACTGCTATCGTACGCCTGTGCGACTCTTTCGGCTCTTAACGAGGCACTGTACTAGGTTGGATAAGTCCCTTATTTTGTCCCTATTAAATAGTACACGTTGGACCATCAATGCCCTATTAACTAATTTTAATTTTTGTATCACTGGCTACAAGACATGTATTTGACTGGACAAATTGGTAACAATTATGAGCGCTGATTGTTTTAGAACTATTTTTTTCAAAGCTTTTTAATTTTTTTAGATTTAAATTTAAATATAATTATTAAAAAAAAATTTAAAACGTGTTTATTTTTAAATTTAAATCTTTTAAGTATTAATATCTAAGTTATCAAAATTTTGATTCTTTTTAAATTTTTGATACTTAGATATTTTGGTTACAGTAAAAACTAATACTCTCTTCTATTTGAGGAAAAAAATCGTAATTTTTTCATTTGATATCCAATTGAGGTTATTCTTTTTTCATTATATTCCTAGTAAAGAGAGGAATACATTAAGGGTCTGTTTGGTAAATAAATTTGAATTAATGATTTAATTTGAGTTATTATGATTTGAATTAGGATTTAAGTTTGTGATTTAAATTGTTATCCGAATTGACATTTGAATGTGCGTTTAAGTTTTAATCTTAGTATAGAATAAAATTAAAATTTTTGTTTAAAGAAGTAATGAAAATAGTTTTTGATTTATTAATAAATATAATAAAATCTTAATGTTAATAGTTCTAAAAAATATGCAATATGGATATTAATTTATTCCTTTCATCACTAGGAACATAATGAAAAAAGAATCATCTCAATTGGATATCAAATTAATAAGTTATGATTTTTATCTCAAATATATAAGAGAGAATTTCAGTTTTTACTGTAGCAGAGATATCCAAGTATCAAAAGTTTAGGAAGAGTAGAACTTTAAAAACTGCCCGTTTGGTTGGATATTCAAATCACGGTTCGAATCATTTTGTTATAGTATTTTCTCTCACAAAAATTTAAATCTTCATTCAAATACTCGAACATTAAAAGATAGTCAAGAACAAGAACATATCAAAAGGATTTTTGATACTCAAATTCAAATTTGAATCTATTGAGTATCCAAAGTACTCCAAACAAACAATCTCTAAGATCCATATTGCATGCATATTTTTTAGGACAATTAACATTAGATTTTATTAGATTTGTTAATAAACCAAAAACTATTTTTACTAAAGTAAAAACTAAAATTTTCTCTCTTATATTTAAGAAAAAAATCATAATTTATTCATTTGATATCTAATTGAGATGATTCTTTTTTCATTATGTTCATAGTGAAGAGAGGAATAAATTAAGATTCATATTGTATATTTTTATGACATTAACATTAAGATTTTATTAGATTTGTTAATAAATAAAAAATTATTTTTACTACCCCTCTAAACATAAATTTAAATTTTATTTCATACTCAGATTAAAACTTAAATGTACATCCAAATGTTAATTTGGATAACAATTCAAATCATTAACTCAAATCTTAATTCGAATCATACTAACTCAAATCAAATCATTAATTTAAATACATTTATCAAACGGACCCTAAATTTAGGTACGGTCTAGGACGCATAAAGACCACCTAGCAATATATTTCCGAAAGTAACATGTGTACTAGAGATTTAACAGTCGTACATGTTGGATTTTTAAAGTGAAATTTAACGAATCTCCATTTTCAAGCATTAACGAAGCAGTTCAGAATAGATAGGGGTAGATAATTAGTGAAATGTAATAGCATAATTTCAAGGTTACATGATCAACAGTATGCTCCATCTACATGAAATGGCTTCCCTTAAGATTGTGACACTTTTTTTTATGGAAAGTAATTAGAGTCGGTTTTTTTTTTTTTTTACTGGAAAATGAACTATGATGACAGGAAATGCTAATTGAAATTCTTGTCCGTTTCTCCTGTATTAATCCGCGCATCCAATATTATTCAGTATTGCATTAGATAAACAGACCTCCAAATAATGGTTTGGACCCAAATTCTTGGCTACTAAGATGTTAATCAACTTTTGGGCAGCTTCTATATGACTTAATTACCAACCAAACTAGAATTTTAACGCTCTTTCCCTTATTTCATCCCTAAAAAATTGTCAGTTTGGTGACTAAAAAGTTACCCAGCTTATCAAATAGATACTCTCCATTTTTTTATTCCACAATTGATGCTGAACAAAAACGCTTGAACCTCTACCTTGGGCATCTCTTGTGCTTGAGCTATGCACACTGGCGGAGGCGCATTTGATTGAGTGAAGGCATGTGTTCACTTAATTTTTAAAAATTGTATTTTTATCTTTTTTTTTCAAAAAAATTAGAATTATCTTTAGTTTGTAAAAAAATAACAACCGTACCCTTATTCAATATTTAAAATATATTGTTCTACCTTTATTTTTCAAGAAGAATTATATACACTTCACTTAATCATAAAAATATAAAACTATATATCTATTTGATGAAAATACTATATGTATTTTTTTTTTTATAGTGCCTCACTAAGAAAGTGTCTGACCCCACCCCTGCCTATGCCGCAGTAAAAGCCCGGAAAATTTTGTTCTATCCCAACATGATGCTTAATAAAATATAATAATGCTACTTTCATCTCCAACAGGCCTATTGCTCCGGTTAGAATTCTTTCATAGCCAATATTTGTTTATATCGAAAATTGGAAAAAAGGAAAGACGTGCAGAACAATCCATTGAAATTTCCTACTACATTATGCGCAATTGCAATTTTGAATCCCAGGTAATCGTGACAGGAAAAATCACAAACTAGGAATTACAGCTTACAAAGTCCAAAATATCAAACTGAGAGAAACTCTTTTTCCGTTTTCGTAGCATGTAAGCTCCAATTCTACATCTCTGTAGATCTATAGAAAAAAAAGATAATAACCAAATTATAAACAACATTCAAAACAAAAAAAGGGAATCGCTCAAGAATAATGACATATTAGATTTCAGGTAAGTAATAGTTGCCATCGATTTCGGGTACAATCTGAAATCAATTACGCCACAATCAATTACAATAGACGGCGAATCGCTGGTAAAGAAATAAAGGACCAAAGGAGTTGAAAACTCAACCAGATCAGCGCGTGCATAAACGAATTTGAGCGAGACCTGCCATTTTTTTTTTTTTTTTGTGAGATCCAAAATGGAAGGTAACCCAGCTGAGGGATTAAAAATAATAAAAAAATTTCGGTCTTAAATGACAAGGGTCCGTCATACAACTAAACTTCAATATATATGCCGGAAAAACTGAGTGTCGTTTCTTTCAAACTCAAACGAATAAAAAAAAATTGAATTGATCCCCTCAAAAAGCACAATTTACCGTTACAGGTAAAAGCAGGTCAACAAATCTTCACTTTGTTCTTGCTCTGATCACAACCGTCCCTTCACATCTGAACGGCTAATGATAAACTGACTTTCTTTCCACCCGGTTGGATAGAAGTGATGCCCTATGGTTTAGCATACATGTAGTTATTTTAATTTCCGTTTTAGTATGTCATTTCCAAACTTAGTCAGCACATGTTTTTTTTTTACTTTTAATGTAATCTTTTTAAAATTTATTTTAATGTGATATAAACATTTGGTGCTTGTTTGTTTGGTAATGTTTTCAAAATAAGTAAAAATAGTTTTGTTTTAAAAAATAAAAATTTTTAAGAATTATGTTAAGAATGTTTTTTAAATTTTTGCCTAAAAAATATCTAAAAAAGTTTTAAAAATTTATAAAACAATACTAAACGGGCATCATTCTCCACCTAAAACAGCCACAAAAAAGTTTTAAAAATATGTCCAAATTTTTAGTTAAGTCATAAGTGTGCAAAATATTAATAAAAAGTGAGCAAAATATTAGTCTTGCAAATCATAGGCTTCCGTCCAAATGCAGAGAGATGGAGGAGGAAATAAAAGAGCAGGGACTGGAGATAAGAAAGGCGTGTGAGAAAATAACTAGAATCTAGGAAGATGGAAGAAAGTTTGGGAAAAAAATGGAACAAACCACAAGAAAACAACATTAAAAAAAAAGAAAAGAAAACAATGTTAGAATAAAATAGGTAAAGAAAGCATTTTGGTTCATAAGATTGAATAGAAAAATATTGTAAAAAAAAAAAGCTTTGATTTTGATTTTGATTTGATTTATTTTACTAAAAGTTTTGAACAGCATCCAAATGAACTCACGGTAATATAATAAAAAAATGGGTAGTTAGATCGATGATAGCTAATAGACAATAGGCAATACGTATGTTATATATAATAGGTAAGAAAGCTCACTCCTCACATTAAGGCCCTCGTCTTCTGAACTTTTCCGTTAGCGCACTACTTTCCTTGATACAAATAGAATGTTGTTTGTTGGTGGTTACCTTGTATTTTAAGATCAGTCTAAAACAACAAATCTATGGTGCTTAAAAATAGAGTATGCGTCGTAGTTATAAACATAACTAACTAACAGAGAAATCACATCCAACTTTAATTAAAAGTGAAGAGTTTAAATATTTTTATTTTCAAGTTAAAAAAATAAAGTTTACGTTTATAAAAACCTTGATCGATAATTTTTTTTCCCCAAAATTGTGATGATTGCGGCTAATTTAGCCTATGAATATGTTTGTGGTCAATTTCAAATAATTATTATGTCGTTTACTACCGAATGATAATAGTAATAGTAATAAATATAATAATAATAATAATAAGTTGTTAATATCGCATAGCAAACGGCTGCCATTTGAAAGCTTGTTAATATGTCATCTATTCTTGCAACAGCTTTATACTGCAAATTAAGCTTGAAATTACCCATTATTTTGACATTTTTTTTATGGTTTTAGTGGAAAAATAAAAAGCAGAATATTACTATAAAGAGCAAAAATTTTGATCAGTATGCGTGGGGAGTAAGAAATTTTTTTTGATTATACTACACTTACAAACATGATCGTTGCAGAGTATGAGTGGGACATTAATGTTGCATAATCTATCTCTTCATTACATATTTCGCAGGAAAATAAAAGCAAGTGTTTTTTTAGTTTGGTAACATCACGTAGAAAACCAAAAAAATTGGCCACCGATCTGACCAATTGGGTTCCACATATGCGTCAGTTAGTTCTTACCTAATAAGCCAAAAAAAAAAAAAAAAGAAAAGAAAGAAGACTACAAGTTTTCAAAATAGTTAGGTTCAAACCCTTATTTTTGGGCTAAATAGTGTTTCTCTACCACTGAGCCACGCATGATGCCAGGGTTGGATTTTATAATTATTCATTAAATTGCCTAACTCTTTGGAATCTCTTAAAATTCAAATCAAATAAATCATTTAAAGCCTGTTTGGTTCGATTATTTAAATAGAGTATTTGAATGAAGATTTAAAATTTTGTGAAAGAAAATACTGTAGCAAAATGATTCGAACCGTAATTCAAACCAAGAAACAAACGCACTGTAACGTCCCGAAATTTATTTAATATTAATGTAATGTAAATGATGAATTAGTGTGCCATAATTAAAGTTTTAACTTTAATTAGATTATTTGGTTGGATTTTTAGTTTTTGGTTGTTTTGTTAAATTGATGTGTTCAAAAGATTTCTTATTGATTTAAAATGATGTTTTGAGTTTTAAAACACAACAATTTGTAAAATGTTAAAAATACTCTGTTTTACAAAACCGTGGGCGGCACATGGTTTTCGCACAGTAAAACCGCCCACTGATTTTATCTATTTATTTATCTCTTCTCTCTCTCTCTCTTCACTCTCACGAGCTCTCTCTCTCTCCTCTCTCTTGGTCTCTCGGCAGCCTCTCTCTCTCTCTAATTTCTTCACAAATTTTGATTTCCATTCGAATCCAAGCTTCGGAACAGCAAGGAGGAAGCTCGGGGACGTGATTCGGTGACCGAGAACGTGGATTGAAGCTTCGATTCGAGGTTAGATTCGAAATTTCTAAACTTTTTACAAAATTTTTGATTTTGTGTGTTTTTGAAATCTAAGTTTGTTTTAGCTTAGAAAACCGTGGGTTTGTGTTAAATGAGCTTAAAACAACTAGAATCTAAGCCTAGATTGAAGAAAAACGGATTGGATTCAAGATTTTCACTTTTCTCCTCTTTTTCTCATTTTCGGATTTTTGAGGATTTCGAGTTCAAATGTTGTTTAAATGATTCCAAACATGTTTTAGAATGTTTTTCTATCAACTATAGTTGTTTTTCATGCCTGGGATTTGAGAAAAACAGGTTAGAAACAAGATTTGGATTTTGGGGATCGAGAAACCCGTGGCTGGGATTTCTGGATCTTCCCAGTTCGGCAGGCCGAAGTTCATGTTCGGCAGGCCGGAGTGATGATCGGCAGGCCGGTGTTCTTCCGACCGGCAGGCCGAATCTGGGGAAATGTTCGGCAGGCCGAACCTTGTTTCCGGCAGGCCGAACCTTGTTTCCGGCAGGCCGAACTGTACAGTTCGGCAGGCCGAAGCAGGGCGTCCGGCAGGCCGACCGAGGCATGGAAAATTTTGTGATTTTTACCCGATTTCATTGTTTTGAACCCTGATTTAAATCCCAACCTTATAGGATGATTTTAATGATACAAATGGCACACTAGGACATCATGAAATGATTTAGTAACATAGAATGTCTCGAACTAGATATTGATCGACTTAGTTTGTATCTAGGATTGTTCGTGGTTCCGTGGAGCTAACGTATAGCGGATCGGGATTACGGTGTGGGGTACCGGCACGAGTACTGAGGTAGGACTTCTATCCTATTTCTTTGGTAGCCTGGTTTTGAAATGATTTGGCTTTGAAAAGGATTTCTATCAAAATGTTTTCAACGGTTGTTTGAAAATGGTTTTATCGGTTATATTTTTATATACCGTGACATGAAATGAATTTCATAATGAATGTAATTGACAACACTCGGTAATTGGGTTTTGAATGATAATGATAATAAACACATGGGCATGATGCCATATCAGAGATCGGGTCGTGATCGACCTTGGGGGCAGGTCCCGAAACCCAGCTGGGCCACTACGGTGGTGATATCATGGTTTGCCTAGGTAAAAGTAAACTGGTGTTTTGATTTGACGAGTAGACTGTTCTGTGTCAGAACGGTTCTACTCAATTTATTTATTTATTTATTCAAGTTCCCTTTCTGTATAACTCCTGATAATGTTATGTTTCTTTGCATTAAATTATTTTATAAAACTTAATCCTACTGAGCCTTTCGCTCACGTTTTATCTGTTTTAAATTTCCCCCCCCTTCTAGGTGGTTTCCCATTTAGGTTTGGAGAAGATTCTTCGGACCGAACTCAGGAGCAATAGGAGAATTTATTTACATTCTGTATTTATTAATCAAGGCATGTAAGACTTAACTTTATTTGTACTTGGACTGTAATTGTATTTATGATATTGTCAGAACCATGTGTGTGCACAAGTTGTGGGTTGTGGAACCCATATTCGCGGTTTTTATTTAATTATTATTATTTGCTTAATTTTTATAAATCCTTTTATAAAATGTGGTGGAAAAACTTCTTAGTTTTTATTTAATTGGGTTCTCAAACTCTCAGTTTTTAATTAAATTCTCTTTTAATTAATCTAAATATTCCGCCACGTCACCTCCCGTACTCCGGGGCGTGACACGCACCTTTAAATTCAAGACCCGTTTGGTTCGAGTATTTGAATGAAGATTTAAATTTTTTGTGAGAGCAAATACTGTAGCAAAATGATTTAAACCATAATTCAAACCACGAAACAAACGGGCTCTCAAGTTTTTAGGGTTCTATCCTTCCCTTGAACTCTTTGGTAGTATTTTGGTGGCAGCGATGGGGACTTATAGTAACACTTAGGAGGCAGCAGTGGGGACTTGTAGTAGTATTTACGTGGAAGAGGTGGAGGTGACTTGTAGTAATACTTTGATGGAGGAGGTGGTGACTCGTAGTAGTGTTTAGACAGCAGTAATGGAGGCGTGTAATAGTATTCAGGTGGTGAAGGAGGCAATTTGTAATAATACTTGGGTGGTGGTGGTGGAGGGAACTTGTAAACATAAGATGGCGGTAAAAGAGACTTGTAAATGTAGGGCCATGGTGGGGATGCATACGTGTAAGGCTTGTAGTCATATGCAGCTACATTGGTGGCAATCAAGCATATTGCCAAGGCATAGACAAGATAAGGCCAAATATTGGCCATTTTGAAAAAGCTGACTGCTAAGAAGCCCCAAAACTTTAAGACTTCAATGCTTAAAGACTTATAGATTGATGTGAATGAATGCTAAAGGGAATATGTTTCACAGCTTATATAGAGATCTCTTCAACGAGTGAAACATTAATTTAGTAATATGTGAAGTTTCCTACCCGCAACAAACCTAGTATTTTTAAAGCTTCAAATATTTATTAACTTCCATTTCGAATTTAGTATATAGAAGTTGGATAATGGGAATCCACTCAATCTTTGGTTAATTTTTCATGTGTATGGACATTGAAACAGTCTTGTTAGACCCTTGTGTGGCTACAGAAATTAATGAGTAATAAAAAAATATATTTTGATTTTGACAAATAGAACCAATTTTTTGATTCAAAATTCCGAATTTATTTGGGGGAGTAGGTGTATGCTGAAAGGAACATTCTAGTGGAAATTATTTTGGACTAATCAAGCTTTGGTATGAAGGCTTAATTTACTTCATCCAAAATTGAAAGTTTTATAGTTTGTTTGAGAAATGAGTTTAAATAAAAGAATTTTAGTGCAAGTTCTTATTTTGCTACAGTGTTTTCTCTCACTAAATTTAAATTGCTCTGGTATTTTTTTTCTTTTTTTTTTAATGTAAATGGACTAGAAGCAATGCACATTTGTGAGAAAATAGCCTGATGCAGCAGACAAGCAGAATATACAAGTCTTTAAGTTTAGCTTAGAAATCATTGTCAGAAGTACCCAACTAGAAAATTTACCTTTTTAAATCTTACCTTATAAATCATATGTGTTGGTAAATTATATTTGTACTCCTGTGTTAGTCAATGGTAAAAATAAATAAATAAACAATGAATATGCACATATATGTACGAAATTACTACTTAGGCAAATTTACCATGGAATGTTATGCGAGTTCAGAGACTTTGGCAATCTCTTACAATAATTTAATATCGGTCCCTAATCAAAAGATAAAAATTTGCGATCAATTAGGTACAAAGCTGTCAAAGTATATTAGAATCATGATGAAGTATTATTTGGTAAAATATTACCATATACATTTATCGGCCAAGCATGTTATTTTGTCCATTTAGCTTAATTAACAACCGGATTTCCAACTTGTTTGTTATCGGATAATTTTTAATTTCGTTGACGTTTATATATATATATATATATATATATATATATCTTTAATATATCACTTCCATGGAAATTAACAACGTGGTAATTGTCAACGGTGATCTCCAGGCCAATAGGATCTTGCTTTTACGTTGAAAAGCTCTTTTGGTTGTTTCGCTTGTGTGTGTGTGTGTGTTTTTTTTTTGTTTTGGTTTTGTTTTGTTTTTTTGGTTTTGTTTTGTTTTTTGTTTTTTTGTTTTCGTTTTTCCTTCTTCTTTTGGCTGAGAAGAAGAGACAAAAGATAGTAGCTGTGAGACATGCTCCAAAGTCCAAATGGATGCAGGCATTGTTTTGAGTACAATTTTTACTAATATTAAAAAAGATACATTATGCTGACTATTATTAAAATTCCGTTTGCTTAAGAATTTCTTGCTTTTTTTCCTTTTGAAATTTGAAGAGTTTATTGGTTTCAAATCAAATGGCTTGTTAATATTCTCAAATCGTTTTCAGCATAACCAGATTTTCTTTTGCAACAAGTTTTCCAAATTCAAAATATATCATTGTAGTTTCTAAAAATAAAAAGACAAATTAAGAAATAATAAAAATTATGAGGTATGATAGTTATGTATTTAACCTATTTTTTTTAATATTCATGTTTATAATATGTGTATGTTTGTACGTATATGTATATGAAGTTCCCCGCATTACTTCGGCATGTTGAAAGATGCATGTAACCTGTCATCCTGAAAATTATATACTAACATAACAATAATAAAAAAAAAGATTAAACGAAAGAAAAGGAAAAGGTCATGATAAGGGATTACTTAATAAAAGTAGATGACCAATACTTGTTAAATCCCTTGGTCATTTCACTCTTTTGCTTTCTTAATTCAACATTGACGAAAGAAAATGAAGGTTTTTTCCTTTTAAAATAAGGCTTTTTGGCATATTTATTCCCTAAATTTTAGGAGATTTTTTAAGCTCATAGTGCAATTTACAAAAATTAAAAATTTAGGAGACAAATTGCAAATATGTAATAAGTTTAGGAGGTAATAGTAAAAAAAAAAAAAAAAAAAAAAAAAAACTCAATCTGCAATTTGTTTGTGGTAATTTTTGAATTTAACCCCAAAGAGAAGATCAAGATCGTCTTCCATGCTTTGACCCTAAGCGTCGTCTTTTTACATCGTCGTTATCCTTTTACATTGTCTTCCACCAATGAGTTGGCGCCCCACACCTATCAAACTAGTTAAATTTTGACGCTTCATGGGCAGAAAAACATATAACTCGTGAAAAGCTCAAAGGAAAGGAGAATCAGGACCAATTTTGTATAAATTTTATGTTGCAAAGAAAAGTGATCAGAAACCTTTGTTCTTCCTTGGCTAAATTCAAAATTGAAACTCTTTTAATTTAAGATTTTGGTTTAAAGTTTTTATGTTTTATAAAAAAATAAAAAAAATAAATTGACTTAAGTGTAGTTTTTCTACACTGTAAAAATTGTACAATGCATGAAATTAAAATAACTTTTTAACATTTAAAAAATTGAGGAAAAAAAATATAACTAGAAGGCATATTAATATAATTAATTCAAAACTTAAAAAAGATCTCATGAGTTTTTTCCCCCTCTTTTCTGAATATGGGATTAGTAGAGAATTTAACACACACACAAAACAAAAAAAAAGTATTCAATAGATTGGGATAGGAATCGAAATTTTTAAATTAACAAGGTATCAAAAGTTATAAAGTATTAGGACCCATTTCTAAGAAAATATTTTCTTTTTTTTTTCGCTGGAATTTACTCAATCGATCAGAAAATATGCACGATTGCACATCAACAGTTTGCAGTACACGAGCCATGTTTGCCATTGGCCCAATCATTTAGAAAATATTTTCTTTCCTACACTTCTTCTGAAAACAGAAATTTATCAGGATACATTTTTTTTTTCACTTGCTCCTTTATTATTACTTAATCACTATTCTTCTCATCATTAGGGTCAATGCTTCCATGCATGATCAAAACATTAAAATCATGATAAATTCGGCAATATATATATATATATATATATATATTTATATTAAATCATGATTAAGAGGGAGAGCAGCGACTTTTATGAGTAACATCCAATTTAAATTTTATTTCCTTGGAAAGGACATCCACTTTATGTAACCATCAGAAACTACTCTGAAACAAATAATTTTTTTCAAACTGACCACACGAAGTCTTATAAGACGTAATCACTTAAAGAGATCACATAAACAAATCATCGAGTAACGTAAATTTTAAAACAACCAGTTAGACGACGAAAGCTGCAAATAATTATTCACTCGTATGTGGCGCTGCTCTCTCTTCTTCTCAAATGTTGGGCTTCCCCATTTGATATGCAAAAGCGTCGCTAAGACGAGACTGTTTCTTGCAGCAATTATCTGTTTGCCTTTATGGAAACTCCAAGCACAAATTAACATGATATATTATCATAAAGGAGAGATACAATACAAGTTACAACACAGCTAGATTTGAGATTTGCATTATGGTTAAATAAAACTTACATGAAAATTGCGTGAAAACTTATGGACTTAGTAGTAAGATGGAGGAGGTGGGGATTTATAAACATAAGGAGGTAGTGGTGGAGACTTGTAGGCATAAGGCGGAGGAGGTGAAGGTGATGGAGGAGGTGGTGACTTGTAAATGTAAGGAGGTGGAAGAGGAGAGCTGTAAACATAAGGAGGGGGAGGAGGAGACTTGTAGATGTAAGGTGGCGGTGGTGGGGACTTGTAGATGTAAGGAGGGAGAGGTGAAGGGGGAGGAGGAGACTTGTAGACATAAGGTAGCGGTGGAGGAGAGCTATAAACGTAAGGCGGAGGGAGAGGGAATGTAACACCCGAGATTTTTAATGCATTAAGTTAAGGATTATATTAAAACAAAGTACAGTTTAATGAAAAATATTGTATAATAACATGAAAAATTATACAGTATTAAAGTAATGCAGTATAGGAATTGAATTGTGTGGACCACAATTTCTTTTTATACTTTTATAAAAAGAAAAGAAAAGAAAAAAAAAAGGAAAAATCAGAAAAATCTCTCATGACTCGGCTCTTTCTCTCTCTACTTTCTCTCTCTAGAATTCTCTCTCTCTCCTCAAATCTCGTTCGAGATTCCGGCGTCCGTTTTCGACACCTCCCGCACCAATGGAAAGCTCTCGACGAGCTGAGTCCAACGAGGTGTCGTGCCACCCAAAAAGCCACCGGAGGGAGGCTCACGCGCCGCCCAAAGTGGCGGTGAAACCCATTTCTTCCCGACGTGATTTCTCCGCCGTCCGACCACCAATCGACGTGATCTTGGTGTCTATGGACTCAGCGTGAGGAGAGCAACAAGAGGGTACCAATTTCCCAGCTCGATTTTGGCTGGAAAGGCTTCGCCGGAGCTGCCTGTCTTCGCCGTGTCATCGCCACTCGGAACCGCCGATCACGGCGGCGGTGAGGTACACCGCCGCCACCGTTCGACTCAGACGGCGACGGGGAGTGAAACCCCTCGCCTAATTTTGCAGCCCAGCCGTTGCTGGTCGGAGTTCCACCTCGGCCCGTCGTCGCCGTCGTGGGAGAATCGGGTTCTCCATCCCCGATGCTTTCGTGCCAAATTGATGGCACGAAAACACTCAGAGGAGGTCGGGGAACAAATCCCCCACCTCAATTGCACGGTATCTCCGCCGGAGATAGGAGATCGGAGCCGCCGGTGTTAGCCGAGAATTTCGTCTTCGATTAGCATAGATGGAGGCCAAATTGGGTGAAATTGACCCCACCAATCGACTCAGGAGGGTCAAATTAGGGGGGATAGGCTCGAGCTTAGCCCTCAACGGAGCCAACCGCCGCCGGTTAATGGCGGTCAACGGTCGGTCAACGGTCGGTCAAGGCCAAATTAGGACTTTATGATCCGGACCTCCGATCTAAGATCCGAGACCGCCTCCCAACTCGTTTCGACGCTCTGAACGTAATGGTGACCTCCGTTCGAGCTAATTCTACTCCGATAAAAATCATCTGGTACCGACTGTACGCGGATCGAAGCGATTCAAACAGCAATAACGGAGTCCAGAATGACAGTTTCAAAAATGTATTATCTTCAGGAAGCATTCTTAGCCATTCATGGTCGCTCGAGGAGCACTGCAGAGGATGCTTCGCATACTGTAGATGCAGCGAGATACAAGTGGATCTACTTTGCTTGGAGTCCAAGTAAGTAGGAATCTCGCATACAGTATGAACTGTTTTAGAATAAATTATTTTAGATGCTTTCATAAAAAGTTATGAAATGCATGATTTGTGATTGTTACACTATTTTATGTGAGAATGAGTTTTATAACGTTACAAGATGACGAAAAACTCGTTAAGGGTAAAATCGTCATTATCAAGGAAATGGCTAGAACAGAGTCGAACACTCCGATTTAGCAGAACGTTATTAAATGAAAAATATTTTGCAATACGTTAAGTAGCGTAACGGTCATATGAGATCAGAGATTTAATAAGGGATGTTTAAGTAAACGAGAGGTAACCGATGGGTTACAAAGTTAAAAGAAAATGTAACCCCGGTGGGGTACAAGGCTAATTGAAAGAAATGCAAACTGATGGTTTATAAGGTTGAGTAAAGAGAACGGTAGACCGATGTATACCAAGTTATGAAAAAGGAATGAATGGTTAATGTTTACGTTTTATTGTCAATCGAGTGGATTGATAATAAAGAAAGTTAATTAATGAGTCGGCTATCGTATGATCAGGACACAAAAGTCGACCAATGGAAGGAAAAGGAACGAGAAAGGAACGGAATAGAGAACGCTAGAGCATAGTTCGGGTAAGTTTCAAACCTCACCTACAGCATGAAATAAATGATTTTTAAATGCTTATTTATATAATTTGCAAATGAGTTTGCAATTATTATGCAAGTTTCTTTTAAAGTATGTTTGCATTTATTATGCAAAAAGTTTTAAAGTTCAAGAAAAAGATTTGCAATGAATTTGCAATCGTTATGTTAAAGGTTTATTTGCATATTGATATGCATAACATTTCTTAAAAGTGTAAGTTATGATTTTTAAAGTATTGAAAGTATGTTTTGCATTATGACAATGCAAAATGTTTAATAGTTTAAGTTATAAGTTTCATGATGCATTTGCTATGCAATAAGTTGCATTTATTGTGCAATAAGTTTTAGAATAAAAGTTATAATTTGCAAAATATGTTTGCATTTTATGATGTATTTATTAAGCAATATGTTGCATTTGTTATGCAATAAGTGTTAGAATACAAGTTATGATTTGCAAAATGTGTTTGCATTTTATGATGAATTTATTAAGCAATATGTTGCATTTGTTATGCAATAGATTTTATAGTACAAGCTATGAATTGCAAGTGTATTGCAGATGATGTGATTGCATTTGAAATGCTCACTAAAGTTAATAAGAAGGTAACGTAAAGATAAAAAAAAAAAGTGTCGTACCAGCCTCTTTGTTATGAGGTAATGAAAGTAAAATTAAAGTTTGACCTCCTAAAGGTGAGGTACAAGACCTCAATGTTTGATGGTCTCAAGTCTTCCACAAGGGAAGCATCATGTTTATGATCTCATGATTAATGAGTTGGTACGAACACTAAAGTAAAGTAAGGAAAATGAAGGTTATAAGATAAAGAAAGTTAAGGAACAAGAATAAAGGTTGAGAAAGAAAGGAATATTTAAGTTTATAGAATGTTCATAAAATGCTCATAATTAAAGTTCATAATTGAGCATAATTGGAATACATTATGAATTTGCTTGTATTCCTTATTATAAAGTATTTACGTTAAATGTTTATGGAAAACATTCTGAAAAATGTTTACGATAAATGTTTATGAAGAACGTTTTCATGTTTTCAAGAAACGGTTTATGAACGACGTTTTAAGAAAAACGTTCAAGAAATGTTTTACGAAAAACGTTTATGCAAAACGTTTCAGAAATGTTTTATGAAAAACGTTTTCAGAAATGTTTATGGAAAACGTTCATGAAGAATGTTTCAAGAGAAAGGTTTTCATGAGAAAAGTATTAAAGCACGACTAAATCATTTGTGAGTTTATGTTTGAACTTACTGAGCGAAAGCTCATTAAAATTTTTTCATGCTGTAGGTAATTTATGGGTGACCAATAGGACCCGCTAGAAGAGCGGGGTGCTGCGGAGGACAGATGCGAAGATTTGGGTATGGATACCATCACTGTTTGCTTCCGCTATGCAAAGAAAAGGTTTTCCATTGTTTAATGTAGTGTTTGTGAAGTTTTAAGAAAATCAGAGTTCTAAGAATTGTATTCAAAGTTTTAAGATATAGTTTATGATCTGTTTTATGTAATTATAAAGTAAAGTTTTAAGCTATGATTTAATAATGGTTTCTTATTAAGTTTTAAGAAACGATTTGAAATAATTTTAAGGGCAAGTGTTGAGCGATGTCTCAACTTGAAATGCGATAGAGGTCGCATCAGTTTTAAAGAACGTTTAAAGAAAAAAAATTTATTACAGTATTTTTCTTACTAAGTAAGTAAGATTACTGTTTACGAAACGATGTTTATGAAAATAAAATGACTGCCCGAAAAGGTGGGTCGTCTCAGGGAACATGTAGACGTATGGAGGTGATGGTGGTGGAGAGTTGTATACGTAAGGTGGGGGTGGTGATGGTGATGGAGGAGGTGGTGACTTATAACCATAGGGAGGTGGCAGCGGAGAGCTGTAAACATAAGATGGAGGAGGTGGGGACTTTGTAGACATAAGGTGGTGGAGGTGGAGAGGTATAAACGTAAGGTGGAGAAGGTGACTTGTATTCATAAGGTGGTGGTGGTAGGGAGCTGTAAACATAAGGCGGAGGGGGAGGGGACTTGTAGACATAAGGTGGTGGTGGTGGAGACTTATAGACATAAGAAGGTGGTGGTGGTGAGCTATAGGCATAAGGTGGAGGAGGAGGGGACTTGTATGCATAAGGAGGTGGCGGTGGAGAGTTGTAAACATAAGGTGGAGGAGGTGACTTATAAACATAGGGAGGTGGTGGTGGAGAGCTGTATAAATAAGGCGGAGGAGGTGGGGACTTATAAACATAAGGCGATGGAGGCAGTGGAGACTTGTAATAATATTTGGGCGGCAGTGGCGGAGACTTGTAGTAGTATTTCGATGGCGGCGGTGGCGACTTATAGTAATACTTAGGAGGTGGTGGCGGTGACTTGTAGTAATACTTAGAGGGTGGTGGTGGAGACTTGTAATAGTATTTAGGTGGAGGAGGAGGCGACTTGTAGTAGTACTTTGGTGGAGGAGGTGGTGACTTGTAGTAGTATTTAGGTGGTGGTGGTGGAGATTTATAATAATATTTAGGGGGAGGAGGAGGTGACTTGTAGTAGTACTTTGGTGGAGGAGGTGGTGACTTATAGTAGTTTTTAGGTGGTGGCGATGGTGGAGACTTGTAATAGCATTCAGGGGGTGGAGGAGGCGATTTATAATAATACTTAGGTGGTGGCGCTGGAGGGGACTTGTAAACGTAGGGAGGTGGCGGTGGTGGAGATTTGTAAGCATAGGGTGGCGGGAGAGGGGATTTATAGACATAGAGCGATGGAGGAGGAGATGCATACGTGTAAGGCTTGTAGTCATATGCAGCTACATTGGTGGCAATCAAGCCTATTACCAAGGCATAGACAAGATGAGGCCAAAAATTGGCCATTTTTCAGAAAGCTGACCGCTAATAGATGCCCCAAAACTTTAGGACTTCAAATGCTTAGAGACTTATGGATTGATGTGAATGAATGCTAAAGGGAAAGAGTTTCACAGCTTATATAGAGATCTCTTCAACGAGTAGAACATTTATTTAGTAATATGTGAAGTTTCCTACCTGCAACATACCTATTATTTAAGCTTCTAATTTAATATGAAGAAACATGATAACGGGAACCCACTCAATCTTTAGATGATGCATCATGTATATGGACATTGAAACGGTCTAGTTAGACCCTCTTGTGCACTACAGCAATTATTGAAGTTTAACAAAATATATATATATATATATATATATTCTGATTTTTACGTACAGAACAATTTTTTGATTCTCAACTGAATTTGTAAGAGGGAGTAGGTATTGTCTACTTGCCGAAAGGAACATTCTACTAGAAATTATTTGGACTAGTCAGGCCCTGGAATTGGAGGCTTAAAAATCCTTGCAAGGAGTACCTGCCAGAACCAGAAAATTTAATAAACATGAACCTTTTTAAATATTTGCTTAGAAACCATATATGCTGGTAATTATATTTGTGCGGTAGTATTAGTTAATGGTGAAAAATATGATAAACATGTACAGATACGTATGAAATTACATAAACAAATTTAGCATTGGAATTTTTAGTGAATTCAGATGTCGGTCCTTGACCAAAAGATAAAATTTGTGATCAATTAGGTACGTAGCTGTCAAAAATATGTTAGATGATTGAGATAATGTTTTCGTGGATTATTGCATATATATATATATTTATTTATTTATCTGCCGACCATGTTAATTTGTTCATTTAGTTAATTTGATAACCTGATTTCAACTTGTTGGTTGTTGGATAATTTTTTTGTTCTTTTTTCCGTTGATCTATTACTTCAAAGGAAACTAACAAACTGGTGATGGCCAACAGTGACCTACTGGTCAATAGGATCGTGCTTTTACGTCGAACCTGTTAGGCTTTGTCTTTGGTATTTTTAAAAATGTTTTTGCATGTTTTTGAGATAAAATTTTCAACAACACTCTTGATATTATTTTTCAAAATAAAAACTATTTTAAAAACATTACCAAACATAGGTCTTTCTTTTGAGCACGTCGAGAAAAAGAGACAAAAGGATGGTTGTGAGCATATGCTCCAAAGTCCAAATGAAAGCAATGCATTTTTTTCTTTTTAAAAATAATTTCGAAGAATTTCTTGCTTTCACGGTTTCAAGTTATTACTATTTGTAATATTGCAAATCGGGTTTTATCTTTTGCAAGTTCTTTTCTCCCCTACTTTCCCGTATGCAAGTCAGAATTTGATCAACTCAGTTGAGTTAGCGATGTTTTGAAAGTACATGTTTCTTATTTTCCTTCTGTTTCCTGAACAAACGGCATGTCGTTCATTTTGTTGTATGAATGCCATCCTCGTTTTGCATTGGACCAGGCATTTAATAATATTTATGTTACAACTCCAGTCTTGTTTTGCATCGGACCAGGCATTTCCCGCATTACTTCAGCTTGTTGCAAGATTCCTGCAATCTGCCATCATGAAAATTACGTAGTAACACACAACAATCAATACAAAATGATTAAACAAAAAGAAAATAAAAGGCCGTGAAAAGGGCTTACAAAATAATAAAAAAAATGCGAGTAATATTTGTTATCTCCTTTGAAAGGAAAAGAGAGAGAGACACATTGCACTTTTTTGCTTTCTTTTTTTTTATTTTTTTTATTTTTTTGCACTGGTGTCTCAAACTTATTACACATTCACAATTTGCCCCAATCAAGTTTTACTTTTGCACCATAAACTTACAAATTTATAACAAATTACCTTTCATTGATATTAAGTTTTTTTTTTTAAACCAAAGTTGAGATAAACATGTTGTTTGACAAGGAGTGGTTTTAACCACTATCTCAGTTATGAACAATGTAAAGCTTTCATATACTATAATAAGAAATAAAAAAGTTGCTACAGTGTAAAGCTCTTACATACTACAGTAAACAGTTCTAACCAATAGTTCCCACCACCATACCAAACATCTTTAAAATTTGCACATAAATAACTAACTAACTACATGAATGGTCATGTTTATGTATATTACCTGTGTTTATTGTGACTAATATATTTAATTAATTTTTTTTCTATTTTGAATTAATTTAGTTGAATAACCTATTTAAAAATCGTATGTTGATTTCAATCACTATTAACTATTAACGGGGTGTGATTTACAATAAATTAATACATTCAGGCTGCAACTTAATGAAATTAAAAGTTTAGATGCAAATTGCTAATGTGCGATAAGTTTAAAAGGCAATAGTACTAAAACCTTTTTTAAATATTAAACAAAGAAAATGGTGGTAACAATGTCAGAATTAATCACCTTAACAACCCGATAATGATTGAGACAAACTTGTTCTAGCTAACTAAAAAGCATAACAAAAATCACGATATATCATAATTTTGTTCCTTTCATTTTGAATTTTTTATCCCAAGATAAATGAGTCAGTGAAAAATTATGATTGCTTCAACACATCCGACTTTAGTCCAATGTGCAATTGCATATTGCTTTACACAAACTAGACTGAAGCTCTCAAACAAGATCAGCAAAGGCAGTCTCTGGAACTTGGCAGCACTTTCAGTCAAAAGTCATGTTTTCTGCTTCATGCCTAAGGGAATCAAAGAGTTGAGTAGACAAGTAGCGTTCTCCGAAACTTGGAAACACGACCTGCAGAATAAACAAGCGGGATTACCAGCTAAGGTTTGACCAAGACTACGCAGTTGATTATTTACCTCAGCCACATTTCCATCTCCGGAAGTGGCAAATATCTGGCTTGTGTCTAGTAATCGGACTTACAACGATGAGTTTTCCAGCATGTCCGTCCTCTTTGCCAACTTAATGGCGGCTGCAGCTGCAGCACCAGAAGAAATGCCCACCTGCAAAAGAGATGCTACCGCAGTCAGCTTCATAAGAACATTGACTTCTCCACAAGAACTTATGTGGTAACAAAAATGGAGTGTGGCAAATCAATAGAACCGTTTTGAAGTGATTTCAGATGTCATACCAGCAAACCTTCTTTCAAAGCAATCTGCTTAGCAGTTTCAATAGCTTCCTCGCCTGTTACCTGTAATGTTGTAAAAATCTTCAGATAATGGAAGGAATTCATATGTAAATAATCGTAACTTTTACCAATGAAACAAGACTGAATTGTATAGAAAATTCATCATAAACTGTAAATCTTGGTTTGAAACAGTTCGCATGAATGACAAAACAACTTCATTGCATTGGAACAGCTGTCTTTAGCATGCTTTTTTTTTTTTTTTTTTTCCTCTTCAATCTCACTGTTTTTTGCCCATGGTTAATTGTGATTGCATAAGAATTTTTCAGTCCAAATGCTTAGCAAGTACTCATTAAATAAATACCAAAACAACGGCTTAAAACTTACTGCAATAACTTCATCAAGCAGGCTAACATCCAGAACGTTTGGTATGAAACCAGCCCCAATTCCTTGGATCATATGCTTCCCTATGAAATATGCCGTGATACATGTCTAGTTAGACAACTCGTGTGGATTTGCGCACACCAGTTATAGCTGACTATATTACATTCTAATAATACATTCTTGGAGATCATTATTAACCATGATTGTTTAAACAAGTACAACTTTGAGGCCGAGAATGAGAGAGAGAGAGAGAGATTCAAAAGTTCTTATATAAATCCTTTTTTCAATGAATGGTTAGACATAAACCGATTTGAAAGGACAAGTTTCAGAAGTTATAACATTCACACTCTGCAGAAATCATTTGTGACTTCAGATGTTGATATTGAATACCAGTAAGCTAAAAGTATTTTCCATAACGTGCGCAGTAGGTAGACTGCCAAATGGGCACAAAGATGAACAAGGAAAACTAGGGCATTACAAACAATAACTCACCAGGTGGTCCACCGTTCAATACTGCGCTTTCAACTGGCTCTACACCATACACCTACACAGACATTAAGAGAGAGAAATCCAATTAGTACATTTGAAGATCTTTCAATATCTCGCCTTTTTCACACCTTCCCTAATTTCTCAACCGGGTACATGCATGCATAAAGCAAACCTTGATCTCCGGGTTCTGCTCCTTAAGGAACTTCCCTATGCCAGTTACTGTTCCCCCAGTCCCTATTCCCGCAACCAGGGCATCAACTTTTCCTTCAGAATCTCTCCATATTTCTGGGCCAGTCGTATCATAATGTATCTGCACAAACAATGATACTAAACTCTGTAATCTGCCATATAACACCGCAAGCGCGTTGTCACTGCATATATAGTACCTTTGGATTGGCAGGATTGTCAAATTGCTGAAGCATATAACTGTTAGGCGTGTTGTTTATCAGCTCCAAGGCCTTATCATAAACCCCTTTAAAGCCCTTGGCGGGGTCCGTAAGGTACACCTCAGCTCCAAAAGCTCGGAGCACAATTCTTCTCTCAATACTGAAAGAAGATGGCATGGTGAGTTTAACCTTGTAACCCTTGACTGCTGCAACAGACGCCATCCCAATTCCGGTGTTGCCACTAGTAGGCTCCACAAGGACAGACTTTGGCCCACTCATTGTTCAAGCGTGGAAAGAACCAAGAATAACGTGTTAGTTCAGACATTCCATAAACCAAACACATTATGCGGCAGCTGCTTAAAGGAATGACAACAAATGGGATTAGGGATATGTAAAAGCACTGAATCTCACTTGAACTTCTACGAGGGTACTAAAGTTAAAAAAAAAAAAAAAGTTGGATTCCGCAAAACTGGCAAGGCAGTATGACTGCAACACTAAGGAAACTGTAGGATGGGCCGGACAGTGATATCAATTTTGTGAAATATATGACCATTAAGTTAAACAAAATGGGTAGGATGGTGCAGGGCTTGGGTTTGGGAGTGCGTGGTGTATATATGCCAAAAAGATGCAAAATCTATATGGCCAACTAAATTGTTAATCTCTGGGCATGAGAAAATTCCATTACTAACCTTCCCAGGTGTGATGAGACCCTTATCCTCTGCATCTTGAATCATACTATAAGCTATCCTGCATATAAAAAATTCAAGACAACTAAAGGTTCTAAAACAAAACCCAGTAGGCTAGAAGTCCTTGTATAAGTAAAATTTTAAATACCCAGTAGGCTAAAAGTCCATCTATAAATAAAAATCGATGGATATTTAAAATTCCAGATAAATAAAAGAGAATATATATGTATATATATGCCTGTCTTTGACACTAGAGCAAGGTTCCATAGTCTCTAATTTGGCAGCAATCCTGGCGACACAACCGTCCACAACATTGTTCAGATATACCATTGGCGTATTGCCAATCAACTATAGAAGCCAAATAAAGGAAGAAGAATAATACCATTAGTAAAAGGGTCTGCAAAAGCTGACGCAACATGGAAAAATAGCAAGCTAAACAAGAATGGTAACTTGAAGTTCTGGTAAAGATGAGTTATTACCTCGGTGACATCTTTCTTGATTTTGAACTTGTCCTCCATGTTAATCTAATTCAAAGTAACTGCCAAATCGTTTTTTCATCAATATGTGAACAAAAATTTATAACTGTGGAAACAGAAGAAGAACATCCAAAAACAAGCCAGGCGTTAAAGAAAAGGTCAGAAGGTTCAAAATCCAATAATGAAATTACATATACAAGATAAATAAAAAAAATAAAAATAAAAACATAAATTCAAGTACCCAACACTCAAATGTCAAAAGTTCCAACCACCCAATATAGGAACAGGAGAAAGCCCGTTAATGCATGTCTTTAAAACCCAACCACCTTATAAACTGCGGAAAGATTCACGAAAATAAAACAGTAGAATGTCAAGTTACTCACATGCAATACGCTTCCAAAATCAGCAACGAAAAAAAGCAAACTACCCACTTCTGGAATCTGTCCAAGCAAGCAAAACTGAGCCCCCCAAAAGACTTAAAAACTTTCACAGTCAAGAAAGAAAGAGAGATATGTTATGAGGGGATGTTTATCCAGAATATCTTTTGCGTATACAGAATATCACAGATAAACAAACGACACCAAGTAGGTTTCAAAGTTGCTATTCATTATAATGTATAATATACGTTAATCTTGTCTTTATCTGATATTAGATGGTCATCATCTGACAACACAACCTTGTGCTTTACCGGCGGTCAACGCATGTGTTGTTGACTGTTACCACTTGCCAACGCCCTACCTCCACCGGTCTAGTTGTTATTACCAAATATGTGTTGAAACTTATAAAGTTGAAATCAAAACG
Source organism: Artocarpus heterophyllus (assembly GCA_025403435.1). Taxonomy (NCBI): domain Eukaryota; kingdom Viridiplantae; phylum Streptophyta; class Magnoliopsida; order Rosales; family Moraceae; genus Artocarpus; species Artocarpus heterophyllus. The sequence goes on along the minus strand of CM046338.1, from coordinate 4,913,065 downwards.
TTATAATATAAAAAAAAAAATTTAATATGTGAATTTTTTTTGCTTTATATACTGCAACATGTTTTTTTTTATTTTATATTATAGCGTATAAAAACAGCTGTTATTTATAAATTGATGTGACATATAAAACACTCATTATTTTAATCTTCTTTTAAGCAATGTTTCACCCTTGAACACAAACACAGCTTGTACTTTTGTCTGTCATCGGATCCCACTTTTTGGCTCGGATCTTTTTTCTGGGCATGGTGGGCTTTTGTCTTGTACTTTAGTTGCAAAATCTGGGAGAGATGTGTTTTCCAATTCTGATCGTATCGTCTACCCAATCTTTTTCTCATTCCGACACTGCTGTTTTTCTGATTCGGATAATAATAAGGTCTGTAGCAGAATAGTTAAAATTATTAATTATAATTATTTTATTATAATATAAAAAAAACTTTATAATTTTTTTATTTTTATTATAGAGCTTCACATTAAGTTAGTCTGAATTGCTTTACGAAAGACCTAATTTATGTGGTAATATGGTTTAGGGAAACTGTTATCGTACGCCTGTGCTACTCTGTCGGCTCTTACGAGGCACCCTACTAGGTTGGATAAGTCCCTTTTTTTGGTCCCTATTAAATGGTACACGTTGGACCATCAATGCGCTATTAACTAATTTTAATTATTGCATCACTAGCTACAAGACATTGACTGGACAAAGTGGTAATAATTATGAGCGCCGATTGTTTTAGAACTATTTTTTTTAAAGCTTTTTAAATTTTTTAGATTTAAATTTAAATTTAAGTATTAAAAATTTTTTAAATACGTATTTTTTTTTATATTTAAATCTTTTAAGTATTAAGGTTTAAGTTGTCAGAGTTTTAACTTTTTTTAAACTTTTGATACTAAGATATCTCTGCTACAGTAAAAACTAACTCTCTCTTATATTTGAGGAAAAAAATCGTAATTTCTTCGTTTGATATCCAATTGAGATGATTCTTTTTTTATTATGTTTTTAGTGAGGAGATGAATAAATTAAGGGTTTGTTTGGTAAACAGATTCGAATTAATAATTTAATTCGAGTTAGTATGATTTGAATTAAGATTTAAGTTTGTGATTTGAATTGTTATCCGAATTGACATTTGAATGTGCGTTTAAGTTTTAATCTGAGTATAGAATAAAATTAAAATTTTTGTTTGGAGAAGTAGTGAAAATAGTTTTTGATTTATTAATAAATCTAATAAAATCTCAATGTTAATAGTCCTAAAAACTATACAATATGGATCTTAATTTATTTCTTTTACCACTAGGAACATAATGAAAAAAGAATCATCTCAATTGGATATCAAATGAATAAGTTATGATTTTTTTCTCAAACATAGGAGAGAGAATTTCAGTTTTTATTGTAACAGAGATATCTGAGTATCAAAAGTTTAGGGGGAATAAAACTCTTAAAACTTAGATTCTTGATACTCAAAGGATTTAGATTTTGAAAAAAACAAACACGTATCAAAAGGATTTTTGATACTCAAACTCAAATTTGAATCTATTGAGTATCCAAAGTACTTCAAACAAACAACCCCCAAGGCCCAAGATCCATATTGCATGCATATTTTTAGGACAATTAACATTAGATTTGTTAATAAAGCAAAAGCTATTTTTACTACAGTAAAAACTAAAATTTTCTCTCTTATATTTAAGAAAAAAAATCATAACTTCTTCATTTGATATCCAATTGAGATGATACTTTATTCATTATGTTCATAGTGAAGAGAAGAATAAATTAAGATCTATATTGCATATTTTTATGACCATTAACATTAAAATTTTATTAGATTTATTAATAAATAAAAAATTATTTTTACTACCTCTGTAAACACAAATTTAAATTTTACTCCATACTCAGATTAAAACTTAAATACACATCCAAATGTCAATTTGGATAACAATTCAAATCATTAACTCAAATCCTAATTTAGATCATACTAACTCAATCAAATCACTAATTTAAATCTATTTACCAAACGGACCTATGTTTAGGTACAGTCTAAGACGCACAAAGAGCACCTAACAATATATTTCCGAAAGTAACATGTGTATTAGCGATTTAACAGTCGTACATGTTGGATTTTTAAAGTGAAATTTAACGAATCTCCATTTTCAAGCATTAACGAAGCAGTTCAGAATAAGTAGGGGTAGATAATTAGTGAAATGTAATAGCATAATTTCAAGGTTACATGATCAACAGTATGCTCCATCTACCCGAAATGGCTTCCCTTAAGATTGTGACACTTTTTTTATGGAAAGTAATTAGAGTCGGTTTTTTTTTTTTTTTCCTGGAAAATGAACTATGATGACAGGAAGTGCTAATTGAAATTCTTGTCCGTTTCTCCTGTATTAATCCGCGCATCCAATATTATTCAGTATTGCATTAGATAAACAGACCTCCAAATACTGGTTTGGACCCAAATTCTTGGCTACTAAGATCTTAATCAACTTTTGGGCAGCTTCTATATGACTTAATTACCAACCAAACTAGAATTTTAACGCTCTTTCCCTTATTTCACCCTAAAAAATTGTCAGTTTGGTGACTAAAAAGTTACCCGGCTTATCAAATATTTACCCTCCATTTTTTTATTCCACAATTGATGCTGAACAAAAACGCTTGAACTTCTACCCTTGGGCATCTCTTGTGCTTGAGCCATGCACACTGGCGGAGGCGCATTTGATTGAGTGAGGGCATGTGTTCACTTAATTTTTAAAAATTATATTTTTATCTTTTTTTAAAAAAAAATTAGAATTATCTTTATTTTGTTAGAAAATAACAACCGTACCCTCATTAAATACTTAAAATATATTGTTATACCTTTATTTTTCAAGAAGAATTATATACACTCCATTCTATCATAAAAAATATATAACTATGTATCTATTCCATGAAAATACTATATGTATTTTTTTTATAATGCCCCACTTAAAAAGTGTCTGACCCCCCACTGGCTATGCCGCAGTAAAAGCTTGGAAAATTTTGCTCTACCCCAACATGATGCTTAATAAAATATAATAATGCTATTTTCCATTCTAACAGGCCTATTGCTCCGGTAAGAATTCTTTCATAGCCAATATTTGTTTATATCGAAAATTGGAAAAAAGGAAAGACGCGCAGAACAATCAATTGAAATTTCCTACTACATTATGCCCAATTGCAATTTTGAATCCCAGGTAATCGTGACAGAAAAAAATCACAAACTACAGGAATTCCAGCTTACAAAGTCCAAAATATCAAACTGAGAGAAACTCTTTTTCCGTTTTCGTCGCATGTAAGCTCCAATTCTACTAGGGTGTTTAGAGAGATGGTGGGAACCAGTGGTGAGAACCACTTTTACTGTAGCATGTGAGAATTTTACACTGTAGCATATTTTTTTATTGTTACTGTAGCATGTGAGAGCTTTATACTATTTATAACTGAGATTGTGGTAAGAACTGAGTGATTCTCACCATTGCCAAACACCCCATACATCTCTGCAGATCTATAGAAAAAAAAAGAAGATAATAACCAAATTATAAACAACATTCAAAACAAAAAAAGGGAATCGCTCAAGAATAATGACATATTAGATTTCAGGTAAGTAATAGTTGCCATCGAATTCGGGTACAATCTGAAATCAATTACGCCACAATCAATTACAATAGACGGCGAATCGCTGGAAAAGAAATAAAGGACCAAAGGAGTTGAAAACTCAACCAGATCAGCGCGTGCATAAACGAATTTGAGCGAGACCTGCCATTTTTTTTTTTGAGATCCAAAATGGAAGGTAACCCAGCTGAGGGATTAAAAATAATAAAAAAGTTTCGGTCTTAAATGACAAGGGATTAAAAATCATACGACTAAACTTCAACATACATGCCGGAAAAACTGAGTGTCGTTTTTTACAATCTCAAACGAATAAAAAAAAATTGAAATGATCCCCTCAAAAAGCACAATTTACCGTCACAGGTAAAGCAGGTGAACAAATCTTCACTTTGTTCTTTCTCTGATCACAACCGTCCATTCACATCTCAACGGCTAACAATAAGCTGACTTTCTTCCACCTGGTTGGATAGAAGTGATGCCCTATAGTTTAGCATACATGTTGTTATTTTGCTTTCCGTTTTCGTATGTCATTTCCAAACTCAGTCAGCACATGTATTTTTTTTTTACTTTTAATGTAATCTTTTTAAAAATTATTTTAATGTGATATAAACATTTGGAGCCTGTTGATAGTATTTTTAAAATAGTTAAAAATAATTTTATTTTAAAAAATAAGAATTTTTAAGAATTATGTTGAGAATATTTTTAAAATTTTTATCTCATAAAATGAGAAAAAAATTTCAAAAAATTTATAAAACAATATCAAACCTGCATCATTCTCCACCTAAAACAGGCACAAAAATTTTTTAAAAATATATCCAAATTTTTAGTTAAGTCATAAGTGTGCAAAGTATCAATCAAAAGTGAGCAAAATATTAGTCTCGCAAATCATAGGCTTCCGTCCAAATGCAGAGAGATGGAGGAGGAAATAAAAGAGCAGGGACTGGAGATAAGAAAGGCGTGTGAGAAAATAACTAGAATCTAGGAAGATGGAAGAAAGTTTGGGAAAAAAATGGAACAAACCACGTGAAAACAACATTTAAAAAAAAAAAAGAAAAGAAAACAATGTTAGAATAGAATAGATAAAGAAAGCATTTTGGTTGATAAGATTGAATAGAAAAATATTGTAAAAAAAAAAAAGATTTGATTTTGATTTTGATTTGATTTATTTTACTAAAAGTTTTGAACAGCATCCAAATGAACTCACGGTAATATAATAAAAAAATGGCTAGTTAGATCGATGGTAGCTAATAGACAATAGGTAATACGTATGTATATATAATAGGTAAGAAAGCTCACTCCTCACATTAAGGCCTTCGTCTTCCAAACTTTTCCGTTAGCGCACTACTTTCCTTGATACAAATAGAATGTTGTTTGTTGGTGGTTACCTTGTATTTTAAGATCAGTCTAAAACAACAAATCTATGGCGCTTAAAAATAGAGTATGCATAGTTGTTATAAACATAACATAACAGAGAAATCACAACCTATTTTAACTAAAAGTGAAGAGTTCGAATCTCTTTATTTTCAAGCTAAAAAATAAAATCTGCGTTTATAAGAACCTTAATCGATAATCTTTTTTCCCTTAGATTATGATGATTGCGGCTAATTTAGCCTATGAATATGTTTGTGGTCAATTTCAAATAGTTATTATGTCGTTTACTACCGAATGATAATAATAATAATAATAAATATAATAATAAGTTGTTAATATCGCATAGCAAACGGCTGCCATTTGAAAGGTTGTTAATATGTCATCTATTCTTGCAACAGCTTTATACTGCAAATTAAGCTTGAAATTACCCATTATTTTGACATTTTTTTTATGGTTTTAGTGGAAAAATAAAAAGCAGAATATTACTATAAAGAGCAAAAATTTTGATGAGTATGCTTGGGGAGTAAGAAAAAAAATTTGATTATACTACACTTACAAACATGATCGTTGCAGAGTATGAGCGGGACATTAATGTTGCATAATCTATCTCTTCATTACATAATTCGCAGGAAAATAAAAGCAAGTGTTTTTTTAGTTTGGTAACATCACGTAGAAAACCAAAAAAATTGGCCACCGATCTGACCAATTGGGTTCCACATATGCGTCAGTTAGTTCTTACCTAATAAGCCAAAAAAAAAAAAAAAAAAAAAAAAAAAAAAAAAAAGAAAAGAAAGAAGACTACAAGTTTTCAAAATAGTTAGGTTCAAACCCTTATTTTTGGGCTAAATAGTGTTTCTCTACCACTGAGCCACGCATGATGCCAGGGTTGGATTTTATAATTATTTATTAAATTGCCTAACTCTTTGGAATCTCTTAAAATTCAAATCAAATAAATCATTTAGAGCCCGTTTGGTTCGAGTATTTAAATAGAGTATTTGAATGAATATTTAAAATTTTGTGAGAGAAAATACTGTAGCAAAATGATTCGAACCGTGATTTGAACCAAGAAACAAACGCACCTTTAAATTCAAGCTTTTAGGGTTCTATCCTTCCCTTGAACTCTTTGGACTCATATGTATTTGTTATAGTAAAATCTGAAATTATCTGTCTTATATTTGAGGAAAAAAAACAACTTCTTTATTTAATATCCCATTAAAACGATTATTCTTTTATTGCGTTTATAATAAAGAGAAGAATAAATCAAGATGCATATTGCATATTTTTTAAGATCATGAACATTAAGATTTTGTAAGATTTATTAATAAATCAAAAAAATTTTCTATTATATATCCAAACACAGATTTCAATTTGATTTTTTATTCAGATTAGTACTTTGATTGTATATCCAACATTAATTCAGATAATAATTCAAATTATACAACTCAAATCAAAATAATATAAATCAATATAATTTGAATCAATTTATGAAACAGACCCTAAGATCTAAGATCTTGCTTGTTTTGACTTTTAAACGTTAACTCTTATTACCTCATCTCTCCATCAATGGGAACTGTGAAAGTTTGAAATTCTAACTCATTAAAATATATATATATATATATATATATATATATATATATAAATATAACAGATGAGTTAAAACCTTCATGGCTTATAGTAGCAACCTTCCATGCAAACCCACTTCTCTTGCAGTCCTACCCCGCATCATTGTCGGGTTCTTGCTTGCCATCGCTGTCGTTCTTTTGCCACAACGTTACTTCCTTTAAGTTTCAATTGTTACAGTGTAAAACTATCATATGCTATAATACAAAACAAAAGTTTGTTACAATATAAAATTTGTACATACTATAATGTTGTGGTTCAAATTGTGTTCCCAGACATTTTACTTTTTTAAAGCTTGAAAAACTCAGTTAAGAATTAAGTATTTAAACTATTATATTGAATCTTGTTTTTGAATTTGGCTGAATATGTGGGGTCAATGACATGTGATTTAGTTGATTGAGAAGTGAAACTGTTAAAACCAAACGCCAAAACTAAGCTTTGTTGGTTAGTGAGCTAACCGAAGAAGCTTACTCAGCTCGGTGCTTATTTGTCAACAAGGGCGTTCATACCAACCCCACATGCCTGAATCGAGATAAACCACCCAAAAAATAATCGAACCACTGAAAATAATTTTTTTTTTATTTTAAAACTGAATTGAATCGACTCATAATGGTTTGGTTTCATTCTCACTGTTTTGATATTCAGGTCAATCGAATCAAAATAAAAAATTAATAAAATAAGCTGTTTAATGATGTCATTTTACACCATTATAAAAAGAAATTTTTTATAAATGTTATCTTTTAAAATTTCTTTTTATAAGTGACACATGTTCATTAATAACACAATTTAATATATAATATGAATGATAGTGCGTCATAAATACATTACGTGTAATTTTGTCCAAAAAAAAAAAAAAAGAAACCAAAACTAGGCCTGACTTAGCTCTTTAACCCCCATTCGGCTCTGTTCTCTTTCCCTCCCTGTTTCTTCATTCTTCGCCAAGTTCGTCCAATTCCGTCGTTCTCCATTTGCCGACTCGCCGTGGTTGTTCAGTTCACTTCACTTCATTTAATCTCTTAGGTCTTAAGGCGCGTAATGAATATTCTTTTCTTTTCTCTTAAACCCTTTGTCCCTAAAGATTGATCGTGGAGTTCTTGCTGATATCTAGGGATGTCAATGGGGCGGAGCAAATGGTGCCCTGCCCCATCTAACTCACAATTTACGGTTTGCAGGGTGGATTGGGTTAAGCCCTGCTTTGTGAAAGGGGCAGTGCGGTTTGAGGCGGGTTGATCCAAACCCACCTCGTTTATTTAATTAAAAAAATTAGATAAAATCAGATGATAGACAGATTGCTTTTCTCAGTTCCAAACCTCAACTCTCTCTCATCTACCAAAAACCTTAACTCTCTCTTTTTTACCTTTTTGATCTGTTGTCGCCGTTCGTTGGCCTCAGCCGCCGCCCTGACATTTGTCCGTTGCTCGTCTGTTCAAGATAGTTGGTCAGCTGCTATTCATTTTGTTGGTTTCCTAGATCTGCAATTGGTTTTCCATTCTTAGGGTCCGTTTGGTTGGATATTTGAATCACGGTTGGAATCATTTTGCTACAGTATTTTCTCTCACAAAAATTTAAATCTTCATTCAAATACTTTACTCAAATACTCGAACTAAACGGGCCCTTAGTGATTTGTTGGTTTTGTAAGGGAGTCTGTGAATGAGGTTTGTATAATTGTGTTTTTTTTTTCCTTAAATCTTTTTGAAGTTGGAATTCCAGAGGATCGACTTGGGTTGTTGTTGTTGTTTTGTTTTTTTTTTTTCTTGTGTGTGTTTTTCTCATTAGGAAAACTTTTTATAGGCCATTTTATAGATAGTTTAAAATCTTTTAAAACAATTTAAGTTATAAAAGGCAGTTTAAATTTCTATTTGATGGAACAATAATTAAGACCAATTTAAATCATAAAGACGGTTTTAAAATAATTAAAACTCTCAAATTTTAAACTTTGCTTTCTTAAAGTTTATACAGTTTTGAATCATTTTTTACAATAAAAATCATTTTAATTTTAATTTTTTTTGCAAAACCATAATTTTTCAAACATTAGGTCTTGTTTTAAACTTGATGTGATATTTATTATCGTTTTAAATCCTTGCCTTTTAAATACTAATTCAAAAATATTATTTAAATCATACAATTTAAATAAAAAAATTTTAAACTACATCATTTTAAACTTGCGCACCAAAAAACCATTAGTTTTTAGGAGTTCTTGATGTTTCTTTATTAGTATTAATGTTTGCAATTTTTTTCTTCTACGTACAGGTCGTGTTAAAAAAAAATAGTATTGATGTTTCATTATTTTTCATTTATTTTTCCCCACAAAAATGCACACTGCACCTAGGAGAAGAATTTTAACTTTAAAAAAAAAATCTGTCATTTCAGTTCTTAAAAGAAAAAAAAAGTTGCGGGTTGCCGGGTGGGGCGGGTACCCTTTGTAACCCCCGCCCCCATTGACATCCCCACTAATGTCGCTCTAATGATTTGGTTTGCTTTAATTCTTAGAATATATACGAAGCTTGCTTTTGCAGTAAAGCATCAGAAACCTTAAACCCTAACCAGAAATGAAGCGATCTTTGCTGAGATATGTCTCCCGCACCGCTCGAAATCGTCTTCTTCCTTCCTCGACTTCCAATTCAAGCCCGAATCACTCGTTTCTTCCACTCGCCGCTTCGACTCGCTCCTGGCTCGTCCTAAGCCTATTCTCGTCCGGGAACGCCTCCTCCAACGAGAACCTTAATACCGAATCAGTCACCGACTTGAGCCAACTAAAGAAAGATGCCTCCGTTGAACGGCAGGATGTCAGCAATAAAGGTAACACAATATGTTTTTGAAGCTAATTCCAAACAAAAGTACTGTTTGGTTGCTGAGAAAATGGATCAAGGGGATCGAAGAATGACACCGTTGGAATTTTTTGGTGTTTTTGGTTACCTGGTGACGGTGTTGATAGAAATGTAAATCCTAATGAAAAGAAAGAATGAATTTCTTCTTCTGTATTTTGTTTATGGTTACATTAGACACACATATATATATACACACTACAATGACTAATTTGGATGCTGAATTAGTGCAGATCATAAATCCCTATTTACAATTCTATATAAAGGAAACAAATCAATGGCCATTGACTATGGATGATTGCCTAAATTTGAAGAATATCCCAGACTTTGTGCATTGATTGGCTCAATAATCCTCAACACTCCCGCTCAAGTTTGGAATGTGTGTTAATAATTCCTAACTTGCTGATTAGAGTCGAGAATTGTGAAGAGCTTAATGGCTTTGTGAAAATATTCGCTGGCTGGTCTGATGTAGGTACGTAAGTCAGCTTGATCATTTCTTCTTAAACCTTTTCTCGTATGAGGTGACAATCGATTTCTATGTGCTTCGTTCGCTCATGGTAGACTGGGTTTGAAGCAATATGGAGAGCTGCTTGGTTGTCACAATATAAGTTGACAGGATGTGAATGTTTGATGCCCAAGTCCTGTAGAATTGTTTTCAACCATATAATTTCACAACAGGTGGTGGCCATAGATCGGTATTCGGCTTCTGCGCTTGATCGTGATACTGTTGTTTGCTTCTTGGTTTTCCAGGAAACTAATGAGCTGCCAAGAAATATGCAATAGCCAGTAACTGATCGTCGAGTGTCATGACACCTGGCCCAATCTGCATCACAAAAGGCATTCAGTTGGATTGAACTTTCTGTAGAAAGAAATATTCCTTGTCCTGGTGTTTGTTTCACATATTGCAAGACACGATGAGCTGCTTCTAAATGTGGTACTCGCGGCTTGTCCATAAATTGACTTAAAACATGAACTGCATATGCCAAGTCTGGTCGTGTGACAGTCAAGTAAATTAGCCGCCCAACAAGTCTTCGATAAGAGGATGGATCACTAACATAGTCGCCTTCAAACTTACTGAGAGATAAGTTTTGTTCCATTGGAAAAGAAGCTGGTTTTGCACCAAGATATCCAACATCTTCAAGAATCTCGAGAGCATACTTTCGTTGTGAAAGACTAATGCATTTACTAGATCGTGCAACCTCTATACCAAGAAAATACTTTAATTGTCCAAGATCCTTCAATTTGAATTGATTCTTCAAGAATGATTTGGTATCTTCAATATCTTGCAAATCATTTCCTGCAATGATGACATCATCGACATAAATAAGGAGAGCAGTAAATTTACCATCCTGGGATCGAACGAATAAGGAATAATCAGCCTTGGATTGTTTGAAGTTGGCCTGCTTGAGAGCAGTGGAGAGCTTAATGAACCATTGACGCGAAGCTTGCTTGAGGCTATACAATGACTTGTGGAGTTTGCAAACTCGTGTCTCCCCCTTTCATCCGAAACCAGGAGGTAAAGACATGTAAACATCTTCATCAAGATCTCCATGTAAGAAGGCATTAGTAACATCGAGTTGATGGAGGTGCCATCGTTGTGTTGAAGCCACAACAAGAAGAAGATGAACTGTTACAAGTTTTGCAACAGGAGCAAAAGTCTCTTGATAGTCTAGACCTTCAACTTGGTTGTATCCTTTGGCTACCAATCTGGCTTTATAACACTCTACCATGCCATCTGGGCGGTATTTAATCTTGTACACCCATTTGCATCCAACCGGCTTCTTCCTAGGTGGTAATGGTTGCAGAGACCATGTGTCATTAGCCTTGAGAGCATCCAGCTCTTGTTGCATAGCAAGACGCCATTTAGGATCACAAACTGCTTGTGCAAAAGAAGATGGTTCTTTTTCGATTGAAAAGGAAGTGGTGAAAGCATGATGTTTGGGAGATAATCTATCATATGAAAGAACATCAGTTAAAGGGTAGGTGATACTTGTAGTGTTGACCAAAGCCGAGTTCGATGTTGGGTCAGTTCGTGAGGGAAGAGAAATACCAACATGATACTCACGCAGATAGCTTGGTATCTTTGTAGCGCGTATTGGCCGTGAGGAACGAAGTGGTGAATCCAAAGGTACGATTGTGGTGGGTTGGTCAATGGGTGGGGGGGCGGCATGTGAAGGAAGGGCTTGGGAAACAGCTTTGTTGTTTGAATGAGGAGGAATTTCTTCTTGAGAGGAATCATCAAATAGAGATACTTCAGTATTGAGAGGAAATTGAAGGGTGGTGCCATCATGATCATTTGTTGATGAATGATGAGGCATTGGAGGTGAATCTGAAGCGGAAGGTGAAAAAGGAAAAATATCCTCATGAAAAATAAGATCTCGTGAAACAAAAATTTTACCAGTTGAGAGGTCATAAACCTTGTAACCCTTTTGAGCATATGGATAACCCAAGAAAAGACACCGGGTGGCTCTTAGATCAAATTTGGTGAGACGCTGATGATGTGTTGAGGCAAAACATAGGCAACCAAACACTCGCAAATGATCATATACAGGTTGTTTGTGAAAGAGCATCTCAAAAGGTGTTTTCCCTTGAAGAAGAGGCGTCAGAGTTCTGTTAATTAGGTAGGTAGCGGTTAAGATAGCGTCTCCCCAAAATCTTTTTGGAAGGTTGGCTTGGAATAATAAGGCTCGGGCTACATTAAGGAGGTGACGGTGCTTTCTTTCGACTACTCCATTTTGCTGTGGAGTGGAGACACAACTGGTTTGATGAATGATTCCTTTATCAAAATAAAGATTTTTGATTGTAAATTCAGGCCCATTATCACTCCGAAGAACTTTGACTTTTAAGGAGAACTGTGTTTCAACAAGGTTGATGAACTTTGTGATATATGAGTGAGTTTCTGATTTATGATGCATCAAATAAGTCCATGTGCAACGTGTATAATCATCAACAATTGTAAGAAAATATTGTGCCTCTGTAATTGAAGAAACATGGTACCCTCCCCAAATATCAACATGGATTAATTCAAAAGGTGCTTTAGTGCGAATGGAGCTTGTTGAAAATGGAGAACGAGTTTGTTTAGCCAATGGGCAAATTAAACAATCAAAAATATTACAAAATTCCATGTCTGTAATTGAATGAGAAAGCAAACTAAAGGTCTTATTTGATGGATGCCCTAGGCGTTGATGCCAAAGTTTCGGGGAATGGGAAGTTGGTGTAGTGACAGCATTGCACCTAGTTTTCTGTGGAGTATCAAGGTAGTAGAGTCCTCCTCGCTCAATTCCCATCCCAATCATCTTCCCCGATCGTTGGTCCTGTAGCATACAAGTATGATTAATGAACGTAGCAAGGTAGTGAGAATTGTGCACAAGCTTGCTAATGGAAATCAAGTTTAATTTAAAAGAAGGAACACATAGCACATCACTCAGGATGAAATTAGCAAAGTGAATGTTGCCCATGTGTGAGACTGTAGCAATGGCTCCATTGGGTAGATGCACAGTTCGATTTGTGACACGAGATTTTGTGGTTAACAAATCGACAGAGTAGACTATGTGATCTGTGGCTCCTGTGTCGAGTATCCAGCACATTTCTTTGTCAACAACAGAGCCACAAAAATTTGTACCTGAGAGATCACTCATGGCAGATGTGCAACCAACATGATTGGTCATTGAATTGGATTTATTCTTGGTCAATAGTGCCATGAGATTATGATATTGTTCTGCTGTGAGAGTGAATGGCATGGAATTTGATGGTGTGTTGGTATCTACATGATTGGTCTTGGAGGAAAAAATTTTACGCTCTCGTTGATCAGGTTTGTTGTTTGTTGAGTTCGCCTTTTGCAGCTTTCGACAAACATCAATGGTGTGACCTTGCCAACCGCAATATTCGCATTTGAGGTGTGCCCGACATGTCTCTGTGGTGTGTCCAATTTTGTCACATGTTCCATTTCAGATGTGGATTTTTAGGTGTGAAAATCCTCTCAGATTTTCGTGGAGTATTCTTCACCGCAAAGGCCGAGGCTTCAGCCAGTGGTGCGCCTCCGTTCAATAAGCCTCTTTGTTTTTCATCCTGCAAAATGAGAGAATGAGTTTTATTGACGGCAGGCAGTGGATCCATGAGTAGAATCTGTCCTCTAACACTAGCATAGGCTTCGTTAAGTCCCATGAGGAATTTCATGGTCTTTTGATTTTGTTGAAACTGCAGAACGTCCTTCATAGCACCACACGTGCATTTGGGAATGTTACAAAGTGCTTCACGTTCATCCCATAGACTTTTAAGCTTGGTGTAGTAATTCCCAATGGTTGTGTTGCCCTGTTTACAATCATGTATGGCTTCTTCAACATGAAAAAGATGAACACTGTTAGTTTGTGAAAAACGATCTTTTAAATCAAGCCAGATATCATGAGCACTTTCACTGTATATTATGCTTGCTCCAATATCTTGTGAGATTGAGTTAAAAAGCCATGCTTTTACAAGGTTGTTACAGCGCGTCCATTGTTGGAGTTCTGTGATAGAAGTCTCCGGTGGTTGTTTGATGGTGCCATTGACGAAGCCTTCTTTGTTCTTGATGCTGAGAGCCATGAGCATAGCACGACTCCAAGTGCTGTAATTTTCTCCATCCAACGCTTATGTGACGAGTACAAGTCCAGGTTGATCAAAATAATGAAGGTAAAGGGGATCATTTGGGTTATCAAACTTGTTGGTCTCAGTCTTGGCTGAGTTCGGAGTTTCGCCTTTTCCTGTCATGTGTATCGGCTAGAAGAAGGTGAGCAATTTTTTTTTTTTTTTTTTTTTTTGAATATGAGAGGAAGAAGGCTATAGGTTCAGGACCGTGGGATGCTCTGATGCCATGAAAAGAAAGAATGAATTTCTTCTTCTGTATTTTGTTTCTGGTTACATTAGACACATATATATATACACATTACAATGACTAATTTGGATGCTGAATTAGTACAGATCATAAATCCCTATTTACAATTCTATATAAAGGAAACAAATCAATGGCCATTGACTATGGATGATTGCCTAAATTTGAAGAATATCCCAGACTTTGTGCATTGATTGGCTTGATTGTGCATTGATTGGCTCAATAATCCTCAACACCTAAATCGATTTTAAAGTTAGTGCTGCTGAAGCTCGTGGAGAATATTAAGCTTATGATATTGCTTATCGGGTTTGCGTAATTTTATTGATTTTTGTTTTTGGCATAAGGGGTGTTTTGGCCTGAAGGGTTTGGTTTGTAATTCTAAAAAGATTGAAATATATATATATATATATATATATATATATCTGAGTGTTCAATTATACATTTGGATTTGGGTTTTGGATATAGAACCAATGTTGTCTTGCTGAAGCTGAAGTTTTGGCCTCTTAGTTTCGACTGGAGACTGACGGCATGATATCGCTTATGATGCTTGTTGATTTGAATATATGTAATGCATCTTTCAATATCTATTTATTTTTTTTTTCAGAGCTGAAAACACGGATAGAGAAGTACTTTGCGGGAAGCGATTCTGCAAAGGAAGTTATCAGGGAAGCATGCAGAGACTGACGATGAGTTGATGGAAGAGCTTGAGACGAAGCCACCAACTGATGTTACTAACGAAGAATTTGAAGATGCTTTTGAGGAAACTCATGCAACTGATGAAGAGATTGACGACTTATATGATGCAAAAGGCTATGTCGTGAAGAAATGGAAAGAGGACGAGTTCTCTACCATGGACGACAAGAAGTGGAACAAACTTGTTGAGGATGGTATTAAACATGGAATCGTCAAGGACCCCAAAGAATGCGCTGAAATTCTTGAAGATATGCTTAATTGGGACAAACTTCTTCCAGGTATTTCCTTGTTTTGTTTGCTCTGTTCCATGTTAACTTTTATAGATACCTTGTTATATTGTGTGATTAGTGAACAACTAGCTCACACTACTCGTTATGGTTATAGTTTTATAGATTTTGAGTCATAATATATTAGTATGTATAATTGTCTTCACTATGCTACTTTTTTCTTACTCTTTTTGAGTACACAATGAAGAACCATTTGAAGTGTAAATAGTTCTTGATTCAACTTATCGTATCTGCGTGTCATGGTGTGGACGTTGTGTCAATAATCTAAATGTATAGGAATGAAATGAAGGCATGTATACATCTTTCACTTGTACTACATGGTGCATTACTTAGAAATTTGAGACGCTTGAATAAATCATTACACACCTACTAATAGGTGATGGGATTTACTTGACTTTTCATATCTGTTGTATGTATTTTGTGATGGATTTAATGTCATAATCTATAGCACTATATCCTAATCATTGATATGGATAAGAATCCAAGTATAATGACTTGTATTCTGGCTGTTACTATTGGACCACTCCATTCTTATCTTCTATCGCTGTGTCAAAATGATAATGTTTTAACATTATGGATTGGTGGCTAGACATGTAAGTAGCCTACTATTTCAAGAAGCTGTGAAACTAGGTTGGAATGCTTCATTTTCTGTCTTTTGGTATGTCCTTTTTTTTTTTTGCACAGATGATATTAAGAAAAAGGTAGAGGAGAGGTTCAATGAACTTGGGGATATGTGTGAAAGAGGAGACCTTGAACCTGAAGAAGCTTACAAGATGTTCAAGGAGTTTGAGGATAAGCTTGTTGAAGACTATGTGCAGATGATGGAGGCAGAGGACCCTGAAAAGTTTGATGAGAGTGACCTAATAGTGAAAAAGAAGGATTCAGATGTCCGACAAGGTGAGGGGCCTATTCTTAGATGGGAAACACGAGTAGTCATTGGTCCTGGTGATAATTCTTGGCACCCCAAGAATAGATTGGTGAAATTGGGTGTTACAGTGAAAGAACTTGGCCTTTCAAAATATCAATTTCACAGACTCAGAGAACTGGTTGGAAAGCGGTATCACCCAGGGAAAGATGAGCTGTTAATTACTAGTGAGACGTTTGAACGGATGACTTATATCTCTTCCCATTCCTTGCATATTGTGACTTGTAATTAGTTGTGAATAGCAATGTGCTTTTGTAGTTATGACCTCACGATTTAGCTGATTGCTGGTTTGCTTATGAGTAACTTGGGTCTTGATATCGGTATTGTCAACTTTCCTGTCCAATTGTCAAAATCTGGGCAAGAACTTGACAGGTTTTTTCTTTTGTTTGTTAACGATACTTTGTCAGCCTGTCTTAGTTCCACCCAGATTCATTAGAATTGTTTGGGAATTGTTCAAACAACACCTTTATCAAGGGAATCAGTGTAACTAAAAAAGTGTCTGAGAAGAAAACAGAGTCACTTTTCTGCAAGATTATAGTGGGTGCAATGGTATGGATTTACAGAGAGGGGAAAATAAAGGTAAACAAGTCATAGATAAAATTATTATAAGTTGCACGAAAGCATCTCAAGAAAAAAAAAGGGGTAGCATAAAAACAAGGGAAAAAGTTATAGGACAAGAAGATCTGATAATATATAATGTAGTTTATAGGACAAAAGCAAGCACATCTCAGCAAAGGGAAGAAATAGGGTTCAACCGTAAAGAGTGGGAATAAAAACAAGTTGTGATATAAAAGATGTGATATTATGTACATTACGTACTTCTACCTTGGAATAGGCCAATATAACCTCTCTCTCTCTCTTGAAGGTTTGAGCACCGAGAGGAAAACAGAAAAGATTGCCTCAGAACCCTTCTTTTCCTAATTGAGGAAGCTAAGAAGGCCAACGATTTGGTAGATGATGTTCGAGCAGCATATGTCAAGAGGAGACTCACGGAAAATCCTGCAGTTAAGGAAAGATTGCGTGCCAAGGCCTTGAGGTTGCGAGGATCGAATACTTTGCCTGCTTGAGGTGTGGTCTCTGATGTTTTGTTGTGGGTGCAAAAACAGATCTCAACCTTTGAAAAGTCATTTCTCAGACATGTAGCTGTTTCAACTGATGGAACTTGCTCCAAGATGGCTATTTTGCTCTAGAGTCTGTACTCACAATTCATATGCCAAGCACCATTCTTGTACATTGCAATGATAGGTGCTGATGTTTTCAGCCGATTGGCCTCACATTTTGTCCCTTGAATCTCACTTGAATGCAATACGCGTTAAATTACAATGACATTAATATCAATTTTTGTTATTAATTATTCTTTAAAAAAAAAATCAGTAAGACACGAAGTACTCATTATTTTGCCAAAATTTAACACTAATTCATAATAAGAGAGTGTTTATGATATTTTTAGTAATGAATAGACATTTAGTAGATGTCTATTATTATTGTTTTGCACTTATTATGGATGTCTTTTCTTTTTTTTTTTGGCATGCCACTAGTACTGCTTCTCCACCAAGAGGAGGAATTTGTTTATACTCTTCTTTCACGACTGATCAATTATTTATCAACATAAATTGATTTGTTTTCTTTGGTGTAAAATGTCGATCTGTTTTAGTAAATAATCATTACTGTTCATCGCTACAACATATTTAACATGTTTGAGATGCGGTCATTTTTCGCCACATCAGCGACGTGGAGAAAATTTTCCCCGAAAGGGAGAGCCAAAATAGGAAGAAAATTTTTTCATTGAAGAGAATGCTAAGGTGAAACACCTTAATTGCAGGCATAATAATGTATTGAAGACATATATATTGTTGAAACTATATGTACGTATATGTATTTATGTGTGTATGTATGTGTGTATGTACCTGGCTGAGGCGGTCTCTTGTGAGCATGGCTAGCGGGGGCAGCGGTGACGGTCGAAGGGCTGAAAAAATCCATTCATGCACCCAATCTGCTTCTGAAGATCTGGGTTCTCATCTGTCAAGGAATATATGAGTTTTGCAGACATTTTCATCACCTAGCTGCAAGATCTCTCTCTTCCATTGATATCTGCCTCCTTTGATCTTGTAATTAAGAAGTTTACAAAAACTGTTAAAAGATATTTTTTTTCCTTAATGTATACTACATTTTCTCTATGATGAACGAGTTCCAAGTCAGAATTACACACTGCACCAAGACTCTTCCTGGAACAAGTACTGGTACCAAACACAGGAATGTTTTTCTTTTTGGAGTACCAGACACAGAATTTTGTTTAGCTTGCCCAAAGGGTGCATAACTGCTCGAAGACTTATTTTTTGTCTCTTTTTTTTTCCCAGACATTAAACCGTGATGAACTTTTTAAAGCATCTAAGCTTTGTTGAATAATTTTCGTAATATGGGAGAAAGTTTTAACCGTGAATACTGGATATTGAAACATAGTTCGATCTAAATAAAATATGTTATTGGTTTTTCTTTTCTTTTTCCGTTTCCTTCAACAATTGCAATGTGTAACCAGTATGGCCTATTGGAAAGAGCTAGGATACTGGACAAATAACTTTTCATCTGCATCCTCTCCTTGTTAAATGCCATTGTTGAGATTGCTTGGGAGTTTGTGCTCGATTATTTACGTGGATATTATGACAAAGGTTGATTTATTCAGCATTTTTGAGAAGATACAGGGTATAGCTGGCAATTACATTGCTAACTCTATTTATTTCCTTTTTAAACATAATAATATGAAATTTATTTTATCTTCAAATTCTAGATATTTGTAATATGCCAAAACTTTGTAATGTATGTTGGATTGGGCGTATATCTCAGAGATTTTAATCAGTAGTAAAACATACCCAGATCCTGCACAGCTTAGATTTCTACTAACAATGAGCAATTCATTATATTTTTTTTATGATAGTCATTCTTTCATTGGTGATGATAGGACCAATCTTTTGTGTTAAAAAATCCATCATAATCAGCCTTTTTCAATCTATGTGCTTTTTGGAGCATTTGATATATATATATATATTTTGCTAATTTGGAGGATTTGATATTTGTATACTTAAAGATGTGGTTGGTGATAAACGAGGTCATTCTGTGACAATTATTTAATCGTAGCATTGATCTGTTGACTTGAGTTCACTGGCCTTTTTTCGTTATTATTAGTAGCTTCAAGCCCTCCTACTACCCATTGTCTGCTGTTGCTTGAAGCTGCGGTGTAATGTGGGATTGGGGGCTGCAAAGCGAGCAATGATATGGGCATGCTGTGGATCAGAGAAGAAAATTTTTACGGGATAAAAATTGTTTTCCGACATCGATTCTGATTTTCTGCCTACAGCTAAGGTGCTGCAGCAATGGGAGCTCTAGAAATTTGGATGAAATAGGTTGAGGAGGATAACGGATGGAAGGAGAAATGCTTGTGGCAAAGCCGTATATGGATCTAAAACAATGGATTTATGGAAAAAAGTTGAACACAGATCTTAAGCGTACACTCATTATTTGAAACTGTGTGTATAACACAATTTTAAGAGCAAATAAATACACCCTCTCTCTTTACGAAAACCAAAGACGCACAATGGTAGTAGAATAGAGCCGTGCAGAAGGCAAAACCAAGAAACCAATAAAGTTCCACATCGAAAGTTTACTAAAGAAGAGAGGTGAGTGTGGTCAATAAATGTAAAGCAAAGGGCAACGTTGTAACATACTTACCTGGACGGGGTCAATGGGCGATCAAGAAGGCCTATGGCCTAGGTTGGTGACTTTCATTGCACTCTGAAAGGGCGCCCACCTAAGGTCTCCTCATCGTAGGAGAGCCTACGTCATAATTTGTTGCAGCGGGGGCCTGCGTTCGCGCGGCCCCTACCAACTATAGTTTTCAAGTTTGCATATTCTTTAACAACTAATGTACATATAGGATTTTTGTATTTCTTGAATGGGAATTCTTATGTTGTTGTTGTTTTATCTTTGATTGGCGAAGCCTAAGTTGTGTGTGTCTTTAACTCTCAATTTATTTGAGTGTATTTAGGCTTTGAAATGATAGATTTTATCTTTTTATTTTATTTTAAATGTCAAATTAATTTATTTTGTTATTGTTTACTTCTACTGTTTCTTTTGACGATGTTTGATATTCTTTTTATTTTTTTCCTTTTTTGTCTTTACAAAGACCGACTCTTTGATTCTATTATTTATGTGTTTTTCTTTTATCTTCCGTGTTTGTTTTCCATATTTGTTTTACAAATTATAAGTCTCTTCATGTATATATTTTTTTCCTATTTGCATGAACTTTTTAATCTTGAAAAATAATAAATTTAATGTTTAAATTGTCTTTTATTTTTTTACAATGATAATATTTTTGAATATACATAATAATACAAGTGTTTGTCAACTTGAAAAGCTAGCTTCCTTTACACGAAATTTGTGCATACCTAACGTAGAAATTCATTCTTTTTAATGTTTTAATGTGTGCTCCCATTGAATTAATATCTTGGATCCATCACTGATTAGGGATTTTTTTATAGATCAAGAAAAGTGCCCTATGGCTTAGGTTACTCGGACGGTATCAATAAGCGATCATAAGGCCTATGGCTTAGGCTACTCGGGAGGTCAGCACTTGGGTGGGCTGTTCATTTACGCTCTCTTCAATGGAGGAGAGCCAACGTTGACCAAGGGTCTTACCTAGGGTCTTCTCTGCTTGCGTTTGCAGGGCCCTTTTAAATATTAAGAGTATGTTTGTTTCGATACTTGAATCACGGTTTAAATTATTTTACTACAGTATTTTTTCTTACTAAAATTTAAATCTTTATTCAAATACTCTATTCAAATACTCGAACCAAACGAGCCATAAATCTAGAAAAAAATACTAGACTCAAAAAAGCAAAAAAAATGTTTTCAAAAACAAGCCAATAAAAGATATAGGTCAGTTCTAAGAGACAATAAAAATGAAATAAAAAGCTTAGGTTTTTGTAAAGATCAAAAAGGAAAGAAATTTTTTTTTGAAAAAAGTCAGTAAAAAATATAGGTCAGTTTTAAGAGACAATGAAAATGAAATGAAACGCATGGGGTTTTATAAAGATCAAAAAATAAGCAAATTTCTAAATTCGGACAAACCACAATACAAAATATCAAAATTATTCTAAAAAATAAAAAATAAATCCTTGGGACAATTTTTTTCCCTCTCTCCTCCTCTTCTTCTCTCACTTTAAAGAACATTTACACAAATCAAGTGTGAGAACCTCCATTCACGACTGTGAGCAACATCTGCCAGGCGCTGGAGAAGACTATGTACAAGGATCGACGGAGCACGACCGGCAATCTTTGTCGACAACGTCCACAAACCCTGTTAGGGACGTTCAAATCTCAGTTGTCTTCTCTGGCGAGATGGAGGGGAGAGAGAAGGGATGTAAGAAAGAGAAGTGAACAGTAGGGAGAGAAGGGAGAGGTAAAAGAGCATAAAAAAAGGAGATAGAACAGGGCCGTTTAATATGAAAAACAAAATTATTAAAATTAAAGACTATTAATTTTCAATTGTTGGAGATGTGATATTTACTTCCAGATGATTTATTCAGCATTTTTGAGAAGATACAGCGTATAGCTCGCAATTACATTGCTAACTCTATTTATTTTCTTTTAAAACATAATAATATGAAATTTATTTTATCTTCAAATTCTAGATATTTGTAATATGCCAAAACTTTGTAATATATGTTGGATTGGGCGTATATCTCAGAGATTTAAATCAGTAGTAAAACATACCCAGACCCTGCAAAGCTTAGATTTCTACTATCAATGAGCAATTCATTATATTATTTTTATGATATTCATTCTTTCGTTGGGGATGATAGGACCATTCTTTTGTGTTAAAAAATCCATCATAATCAGCCTTTTTCAATCTATGTGCTTTTTGGAGCATTTGATATATATATATATATTTTGCTAATTTGGAGGATTTGATATTTGTATACTTAAAGATGTGGTTGGTGATAAACGAGGTCATTCTGTGATAATTATTTAATCGTAGCATTGATCTGTTGACTTGAGTTCACTGGCCTTTTTTCGTTATTATTAGCAGCTTCAAGCCCTCCTACTACCCATTGGCTGCTGTTGCTTGAAGCTGAGGTGTAATGTGGGATTGGGGGCTGCAAAGCGAGCAATAATATGGGCATGCTGTGGATCAGAGAAGAAAATTTTTACGGGATAAAAATTGTTTTCCGACATCCATTCTGATTTTCTGCCTACAGCTAAGGTGCTGCAGCAATGGGAGCTCTAGAAATTTGGATGAAATAGGTTGAGGAGGATAACGGATGGAAGGAGAAATGCTTGTGGCAAAGCCGTATTTGGATCTAAAACAATGGATTTATGGAAAAAATCTTAAGCGTGCACTCATTATTTGAAACTGCGTGTAGAATACAATTTTGAGAGCAAATAAAGACACCCTCTCTCTTTACGAAAACCAAAGACGCACAATGGTAGTAGAACAGAGCCGTGCAAAAGGCAAAGCCAAGAAACCAATAAAGTCCCACATCGAAAGTTTACTAAAGAAGAGAGGTGAGTGTGGTCAATAAATGTAAAGCAAAGGGCAACTTTGTAACATACTTACCTGGACGGGGTCAATGGGCAATCCAGAAGGCCTATGGCCTAGGTTGGTGACTTTCATTGCACTTTGAAAGGGCGCCCACCTAAGGTCTCCTCATTGTAGGAGAGCCTACGTCATAATTTGTTGCAGCGGGGGCCTGCGTTCGCGCGGCCCCTACCAACTCTAGTTTTCAAGTTTGCATATTCTTTAACAACTAATTTACATATAGATTTTTGTATTTCTTGAATGGGAATTCTTATGTTGTTGTTGTTCATCCTTGATTGGCGAAGCCTAAGTTGTGTGTGCCTTAAAAAAAAAAAAGGGATTATCTTGGAAATATGTGTTTGGCTTCTGCAATAGAGGGGGACTGTTTTGAAGGACATATATTAGAGGCTAATAACTTATCAACTTTCCAAAATTTTGCTTAGTTTTTCTTGCTGACAAATGCTTTGCTAGCTGGCATCAGGGACAGCCCTCTAAGGGCACGTGCGCTCCTTGAAAAATGAAAAAACATATATATATATATATATTAGCTTCTATATATTATGTAAGTGTATCTGCTGGCATAAACTCTCAATTTAATTGAGTGTTTTTAGGCTTTGAAACGATGGATTTTATCTTTGTTATTTTATTTTAAATGTCAAATTAATTTATTTTGTTATTGATTACTTTTACTATTTCTTTTGACTGATGATTGATATTCTTTTTATTTTTTCCGTTTTTGTTTTCACAAAGACCCATTTTTTGATTCTCTTATTTATTTGTTTTTCTTTTATCTACCATATTTGTTTTCCATATTTGTGTTACAAATTATAAGTCTCTTCATGTATATATTTTTTTCCTATTTGCATGAACTTTTTAATCTTGAAAAGTAATAAATATAATGTTTAAGTTGTCTTTTATTTTTTTACAATGATAATATTTTTGAATATACATAATAATACAAGTGTTTGTCAACTTGAAAAGCTAGCTTTCTTTGCACGAAATTTGCGCATACCTAATGTAGAAATAATAAATTTAATGTTTAAGTTGTCTTTTTAATGTTTTAATTGAATTCATATCTTGGATCCATCATTGATTAGCACCAACTGGATTTTTTTGACAGATCAAGAAAGGTGCCCTATGGCTTAGGTTACTCGGACGGTGTCAATAAGGGATCATGAAGGCCCATGGCTTAGGTTACTCGGACGGTGTCAATAAGGGATCATGAAGGCCCATGGCTTAGGTTACTCGGACGGTGTCAATAAGGGATCATGAAGGCCTATGGCTTAGGCTACTCGGGAGGTCAGCACTTGGGTGGGGTGTTCATTTACGCTCTCTTCGATGGAGGAGAGCCAACGTTGACCTAGGGTCTTACCTAGGGTCTTCTCCGCCGGCGTTTGGGCGGCCCCTTTCAAATATTAAATCTCAAAAAAGGAGACTAAGACTCAAAAAAGGAAAGAAAATGTTTTCAAAAACAAGCCAATAAAAGATATAGGTCAGTTCTAAGAGACAATAAAAATGAAATGAAAAGCTTAGGTTTTTATAAAGATCAAAAAGGAAAGAATTTTTTTTTGAAAAAAAAGCCAATAAAAGATATAGATCAGTTTTAAGAGACAATGAAAATGAAATGAAAGGCATGGGTTTTTATAAAGATCAAAAAATAAGCAAATTTCTAAATTCGGACAAACCACAATACAAAATATCAAAATTATTCTAAAAAATAAAAAATAAATCCTTGAGACAATTTTTTTCCCTCTCTCCTCCTCTTCTTCTCTCACTTTAAAGAACATTTACACAAATCAAGTGTGAGAACCTCCATTCACGACTGTGAGCAACATCTGCCAGGCGCTGGAGAAGACCACGTACAAGGATCGACGGAGCACGACCTGCAATCTTTGTCGACAACGTCCACAAACCCTGTTAGGGACGTTCAAATCTCAGTTGTCTTCTCTGGCGAGATGGAGGGGAGAGAGAAGGGATGTAAGAAAGAGAAGTGAACAGTAGGGAGAGAAGGGAGAGGTAAAAGAGCATAAAAAAAGGAGATAGAACAGGGCCGTTTAATATGAAAAACAAAATTATTAAAATTAAAGACTATTAATTTTCAATTGTTGGAGATGTGATATTTACTTCCAGATGATTTATTCAGCATTTTTGAGAAGATACAGCGTATAGCTCGCAATTACATTGCTAACTCTATTTATTTTCTTTTTAAACATAATAATATGAAATTTATTTTATCTTCAAATTCTAGATATTTGTAATATGCCAAAACTTTGTAATATATGTTGGATTGAGCGTAATATCTCAGAGATTTAAATCAGTAGTAAAACATACCCAGATCCTGCAAAGCTTAGATTTCTACTAACAATGAGCAATTCATTATATTATTTTTATGACATTCATTCTTTCGTTGGCGATGATAGGACCAATCTTTTGTGTTAAAAAATCCATCATAATCAGCCTTTTTCAATCCATGTGCTTTTTGGAGCATTTGATATATATATATATATATTGCTAATTTGGAGGATTTGATATTTGTATACTTAAAGATGTGGTTGGTGATAAACGAGGTCATTCTGTGACAATTATTTAATCGTAGCATTGATCTGTTGACTTGAGTTCACTGGCCTTTTTTCGTTATTATTAGTAGCTTCAAGCCCTCCTACTACCCATTGTCTGCTGTTGCTTGAAGCTGCGGTGTAATGTGGGATTGGGGGCTGCAAAGCGAGCAATGATATGGGCATGCTGTGGATCAGAGAAGAAAATTTTTACGGGATAAAAATTGTTTTCCGACATCGATTCTGATTTTCTGCCTACAGATAAGGTGCTGCAGCAATGGGAGCTCTAGAAATTTGGATGAAATAGGTTGAGGAGGATAAAGGATGGAAGGAGAAATGCTTGTAGCAAAAGTGTATTTAGCTCTAAAACAATGGATTTATGGAAAAAAGTTGAACACAGATCTTCAGCGTGCACTCATTATTTGAAACCGCGTGTAGAATACAATTTTGAGAGCAAATAAATACACCCTCTCTTTTTACGAAAACCAATGAAGCACAATGGTAGTAGAATAGAGACTTGCAAAAGGCAAAACCAAGAAATGAATAAAGTTCCACATGGAAAGTTTACTAAATTAGAGACGTGAGTGTGTCGTATAAAAGGAAAGCAAAGGGGATCGTTGCAACATACTTACCTGGACGGGGTCAATGGGCGATCAATAAGGCCCATGGCCTAGGTTGGTGACTTCCATTGCACTCTGAAAGGGCGCTCACCTAAGGTCTCCTCATTGTAGGAGAGCCTACGTCATAATTTGTTGCAGCGGGGGCCTGCGTTCGCGCGGCCCCTACCAACTATAGTTTTCAAGTTTGCATATTCTTCAATAACTAATGTACATATAGGATTTTTATACTTCTTGAATGGGAATTCTTATGTTTTGTTGTTTATCTTGATTGGCGAAGCCTAAGTTGTGTGTGCCTTAAAAAAAAAGAAGAGGGGGACTGTTTTGAAGGACATATATTAGAGGCCATAACGAATAGGCTAATAACTTATCAACTTTCCAAAATTTTGCTGAGTTTTTCTTTCTAACAAATGCTTTGCTAGCTGGCATCAGGGACAGCCCTTTAAGGGCGCGTGCGCTCCTTGAAAAATGAAAAAATATATATATATATATATATTAGCTTCTATATATTATGTAAGTGTATCTGCTGACATAAACTCTCAATTTATTTGAGTGTTTTTAGGCTTTGAAATGATAAATTTTATCTTTTTTATTTTATTTTAAATGTCAAATTAATTTATTTTGTTATTGTTTACTTCTACTGTTTCTTTTGACGATGTTTGATATTCTTTTTATTTTTTTCCTTTTTTGTCTTTACAAAGACCGACTCTTTGATTCTATTATTTATGTGTTTTTCTTTTATATTCGGTGTTTGTTTTCCATATTTGTTTTACAAATTTTAAGTCTCTTCATGTATATATTTTTTTCCTATTTGCATGAACTTTTTAATCTTGAAAAATAATAAATTTAATGTTTAAGTTGTCTTTTATTTTTTTACAATGATAATATTTTTGAATATACATAATAATACAAGTGTTTGTCAACTTGAAAAGCTAGCTTTCTTTACACGAAATTTGCGCATGCCTAATGTAGAAATTTATTCTTTTTAATGTTTTAATTGAATTCATATCTTGGATCCATCATTGATTAGCACCAACTGGATTTTTTTGACAGATCAAGAAAGGTGCCCTATGGCTTAGGTTACTCGGACGGTGTCAATAAGGGATCATGAAGGCCTATGGCTTAGGCTACTCGGGAGGTCAGCACTTGGGTGGGGTGTTCATTTACGCTCTCTTCGATGGAGGAGAGCCAACGTTGACCTAGGGTCTTACCTAGGGTCTTCTCCGCCGGCGTTTGGGCGGCCCCTTTCAAATATTAAATCTCAAAAAAGGAGACTAAGACTCAAAAAAGGAAAGAAAATGTTTTCAAAAACAAGCCAATAAAAGATATAGGTCAGTTCTAAGAGACAATAAAAATGAAATGAAAAGCTTAGGTTTTTATAACGATCAAAAGGAAAGAATTTTTTTTTTTTTAAAAAGCCAATAAAAGATATAGGTCAGTTTTAAGAGAATGAAAATGAAATGAAAGGCATGGGTTTTTATAAAGATCAAAAAATAAGCAAATTTCTAAATTCGGACAAACCACAATACAAAATATCAAAATTATTCTAAAAAATAAAAAATAAAAAATAAACCCTTGAGACAATTTTTTTCCCTCTCCTCCTCTTCTTCTCTCACTTTAAAGAACATTTACACAAATCAAGTGTGAGAACCTCCATTCACGACTGTGAGCAACATCTGCCAGGCGCTGGAGAAGACCACGTACAAGGATCGACGGAGCACGACCTGCAATCTTTGTCGACAACGTCCACAAACCCTGTTAGGGACGTTCAAATCTCAGTTGTCTTCTCTGGCGGGATGGAGGGGAGAGAGAAGGGATGTAAGAAAGAGAAGTGAACAGTAGGGAGAGAAGGGAGAGGTGAAAGAGCATAAAAAAAGGAGATAGAACAGGGCCGTTTAATATGAAAAACAAAATTATTAAAATTAAAGACTTAATTTTCAATTGTTGGAGATGTGATATTTACTTCGAGATGATTTAAAATTTGGTCCATTCATTCATTGTAATTTACCAAAAAAAGAAAAAAAACGTGTTGATGAGCTTTAAAAACATGAAAAAGTATGACCGCTTAAAAAGAACCATATTTGGGTTTTTTTTTTTTTTTGTTTCATGTGTTGTGAAAAATCTCCTTAGTTAATTGTTTTATTTGAATCCCGTTTCAAGTTTGGATGTTTTATTAGCTTTTTACCTCGACTAAAATTACATTTTGGGGGTGCAGTTGTTAAATTAATACTAATTCTAGTGGAAAAGTATAAAAAAGATTGAAATCTGGATGCAATAAAAGATTGAGGAAGGCCAATCATTCTTTGATATTTTGTAACAAACTGATTAGTCTTGCAATACAATACGTAGATTCCTATTCTTGTTCAGTTCATTCACACTCCGACATTCATGTTTACACATGAACCCACCATGTTATTCATTGTGTTTATTTAGACAAATCTAAAGAAGTAGAAGATTCAAACTGGAAGACAATGCAATTTGACAACCATGCCCATGCATATGTGACCAAAAGGCTCCTTTTCACGTTGCAGAACGCTTTAGGGCTCGAAAACCATGCTCTCGGCCTCCCGCTTCACAGATTCGAACAACACAGTGGAGAGGTAACGCTCCCCAAAGCTAGGGAAGACAGCCTGTTGACATTTTATAACAGAATTGATGAGAGCTTAGACAAAGTAATTTTGTTGATTTAGATAAGTAAAACCATGCCTCGAGGTTTTTGTAAGTTCACATGAAAACATTATCAAACAAAAATAATAATAATAAACTTACAACAATGAGTTTTCCAGCATTTTCTGGCCTCTTGGCTATCTTAATTGCGGCGGCGGCGGCGGCACCAGATGATATTCCTGCCTGCATTACATGTTAGCATTAATACCATTGAAAACTGACGATAAAAAGTATCGTCGATAAGCGTAAAAGTTAAAGAAAACAGATAATATATGTGGTCCTTTACTCAAAAAGATCAATAAACTGACCAACAGGCCCTCTTTCAGAGCAAGAGTCTTGGCAGTCTCAATAGCTTCCTCACTTGATATCTGCGCATCAAGAAAACATGAAATTATGAACCAAGATCATTTCGACAGGCCTAAATCATCAAAAAAAAAAAAAAGACGGTATAGCAGATGGAGTTTATGGAAAATTCATATTCCTCTTGTCTAACCAGTATGTTTATGATAATTTATCATCAAATACTACCATTTTACAAAATTTTGCCAAAGCATGATATGTCGAAACTAGCGGATTAAAATAATTGATGGCTTTAAGGCAAGTTATTCAAATGAAAAGTTCTGGAGCTTACTTGAATAACTTCATCAAGTAGATCGATATCTAAAACTCCAGGGATAAATCCAGCACCAATTCCTTGGATCTTATGGGGACCTTTGATATATACAGGAACTCATTTTATTAGTTCAGGAAAAAGATATCATATGAAAATTTTCTTCTAACAACCAGCAATAGCATAGCAATAGGAAGAGACATATAATTACTATGAAGGGAATATGGCAAAATGAAAAAGTGTGATGATTATCAGAAATCCCGACTCACCAGGTTTTCCTCCAGACAATATGGCGCTTTCAACTGGTTCTACACCATAGAGCTAAACATAAAACGCAAGGAGCAGATGAGTGACATAATAAGTAATAATACAGGGGAAAAAAAAAAGGAACAAAATCTCAAATTTGAACAATATTTCTCCTATAAATACAAAAAATGCTAACCTTAATGTCGGGGTTATTCTCTTTGAGATACTTTCCAGCACCTGTTACTGTACCTCCAGTCCCAATCCCGGAAACAAGAGCATCAACTTTCCCACCAGAGCCTTTCCAAATCTCGGGTCCAGTAGTCTCATAATGGACCTAAAGGGGGCCAACAAAAAATGATAAGATCTCTCCAGCCAGCTTGTCATATGTGAACGAAAGGTGATGAAACAGTACCTTTGGGTTGGCAGGGTTCTCAAATTGCTGAAGCATATAAGAATCGGGAGTCTTGGCTATTATTTCTTCTGCCTTTGCAAGAGCTCCTTTCATGCCCTTGGCTGGATCTGTGAGAACAAGCTCGGCTCCAAAAGCACGAAGAATGGTTCTTCTCTCAAGACTCATGGAAGCAGGCATTGTGATGATTAGTTTATAGCCCTTTGCAGCAGCCATAAATGCTAAGCCAATGCCAGTATTGCCACTTGTAGGCTCGACAAGAGTACTCTGCAGCAGATATAAGAAATTTTTTGTGATGTCACAAGTTCTCTCGCAGAACATTGCCCGAAAATCATCCAAAAAGAAAAATCATTATACTACCAACAAGATCGAGTAGCAAGCTTACTAACATTTGTAAAAAAAATAAAAAAGTTACAAGAAAGTAGAAGATGTACACCAGATAACGCATGAACATATGAAATTGGATGAAGCAACTCTTTGAATCACACATGTATAGGCATCAAAGTAATACAATATCAAGGTAACAACTAATTACTAACCAAACCCGGAGTGATGAGACCCTTCTCCTCTGCATCTGTAATCATACTATATCCAATCCTGCAATGGAGATAAATGTGCATTTAATATTAATTAAAAATAAATCAGTCATGTAAAATTATATCCAATCCTGCAATGGAGACAGATAGTGCATTCACTGTTAATTTAAAGTAAGTCAATTCCCGATGTAAACAAGGACTTAGAAATTCCCAAGACCTTCATTTTTGCAGTTTGGGAACTAAATTCAAATCTTTTAAAAGCTTGTCAAAACATAACCTGGTAAAACAAGAACTCTAAATCACAAAAGTAACAATTTCAGTTTTCTGAAAATAATCAATCTTACACAGTAAAGCGCAGCCAACAAACAAAAATAGTGGTAAAAGGACCATTCATTAAGCATGCTACCAAAAACAATTTATAGAAATACCAAATGAAACTCCATTCAGTACCTGTCCTTGACACTGGAGCAAGGTTCCATCATCTCCAACTTAGCCGCAATGCGTGCAACACAACCGTCCACAACATTGTTGAGATACACCAATGGTGTTTTACCAATCAACTGTAAATTTCAACAAAACAATATATCTATTGTTGTAAGCCTCATGTTCAGGTTTTTCTCCAAAAAAAAAAATCTCAAAGGGGTCGTAAGTTAGTACTAAAAATGAGGCCTAACTTACTTCAGTAACATCTTTGGCAATAAGAGTCTTCTCCTCCACCATTTTTTTTTTAACTCAAAAACTCTGCAACCAACCAACAACTCAAATAAATCAGCAAACAAAAATGTATAAAAATCAATAATCAATTAACTAACGGGAATTTAAAAGAAACAAAAAAAAAAAAAACAAACAAACTTCAAGTTCTAATTGTTCATGAAGTTAAAAATGTAATTACTTGATGGGCCTTAATTTCAGATTAAAAAAAGGAAGGATAAACTGACAAGTGATTACTACAAAGATTCTTCCATAATCCCTCTTGTATCTCACCAACCAAACGGAAAAAAAATAGGAGAACAACAACAACAAAATAAATCGATAATCAAACCATTTACATGAATCTGGTCTCCGTACAAAACATCCTCAAAAACACGAATCACGTCGAATAACACAAAAAAGAACCAATCCAAATCGAACAAATTTACAAATCACTAAAAACAAAAAAAAAGGAAAAAAGCGGAAATCTTACGAGATTTTCCAAGAATGCAAAGGGAAATTGACCAGGGACTAAAAACAAAGACGAATAAGTGAGAGAAAGAGAGTGAAAAATACCAGTTAAGAACGGAGGTCCGAGGAAAGGACGAAGAACCTTTGAAGACGAAGATAAGACAGAGGATATCAGCTTTGTGTTTGTGTTTTCTGAGAACAGCGTATATTTAAAGAAATGTCAGCCGGCCTCAAGGCTTTCTGTCTTCTGTCGTTTACTGAATTTTTCCTCTTTTCCTGTTTTGTCTTTGATATTTGCGATGGGCCAGGTAGACCCTATAAAAAGACGAAAATGTACGATGTTAAGTATTCAGGCCAGGCTAAGCAAGCATTTTGATAGCTTAAAAAAAAAAAAAAACATTCCGATACATGTTTAAATTATTATTATGAAATTAAAATTTAATAAAATATTTAAAATATTTTAAAAATATTTTTAATAATATAATAATTATTTTAATAATATTATATATTATATATAAATAATTTTAATAATATTATTATGAGATATTTATAAAATTTTTACAAATTAAAATCATATCTTAATTCAATAAACGTAATTGGACCAATTATCTCATTAACTTTAAAAAAATGCCTAAGAGGTATGCATTAAACACCCTAAACGAGGAAATAAACATCGATAATTAGCGAAATTTGTCAGGAAAAAAAACTCAAACTGAGAAATAAAACACTTGACGTTTTATTTATTTATTTATTTATATAGAAATCAGAATTGTCAAAAATAGCCGAGTGGGTTAAATGGACAACGGGGGAAATAAGCTAAAATGATAGTTGAATAAAAATTAATATACCAAAACATTTAAGTGGTTAGTAAATAAGTCATTTAATCAACATTAGTTAAATGGTATAATGACTTGAACACCCAAATTGAAAACCCTAGCTTTTTCCTCTCTTTCTCTCTCTTTCCCCAACGTCTTTCTCCTTCTTCACATTTTCCTAACCGTGTATAGTGACGGCGTTGGAAGAATCGCCAGATTCGAGCGAAGGCGCTAGATATCGAGAGCAATGACACTAGAGTAGCGGGGGAAGCGTCGAAGTCGCGCGATGTCTCATGAAGGGAACTACTAGAGTCGCGGAGGGAGGCATTATCGTGACTCCAGCAAGGCCCTCTTTGCCGACTCCTTCACACTACTCCAGCGAGACCCATCCCTCTAGCACCTTTACATGACTCCAGCAAGAACCGCTCCACCGGCTCCTTCTACAACTCCTACAACACCTGCTCCTTTGGCGCCTTCGTGCGACTTTGGTGAGACCCTAACCTCTAGCACCTTCGCATGACTCCTGCGAGACCCTCTCCTCCAGCTCCTTTACACCACTCCGACGAGACCCGCTCCTCTGACTCCTTTGCGTGACTTCGGTGAGAACAGCTCTTCCAACTCCTTCGCACAACTCCGACAAGTCCTACGCCTTTAGCACCTTCGTGTGACTTCGGCGAGTCCTACACCTCCGGTGCCTTTGCTCTCCAAGTGAGGGAAGTTAAAAAGGTAGAGAGGGAGATTTATGGGAAGAAAAGGATGGGAGTGAGGGGGAGATGGAAAGGATAAAATGGAAAACAAAATATCTTAAAGTAATTATGGTATATTATTTTTTAGTGTTTTGAACATGTGTTATTTCTTTTTAATAGTATTTATAACTGGTCTATTCATTGCAATTTCCCAAATAGGAAAGAAAGAGAGACAGTTAAAATTTCCTAAAAAACACTCGTTTGAAGGAAAAAAAAGGAGAGAAAATAGCCTTTTTAGGAAAAACAAACATATATTAAGGAGTAAACTATCTGTTGTTTCTTGAATTATTGTGCTTTAACGAAAACAAAACCAACAAATTACCTCCTAAACTTTTGTAGTATGGATTGATCTTCAATTGTTTTAAAAATAGGTGTTTCATTTTTATATTTTTTTAAGGTATAAAGATTGGATTCAATAATAACACGGATTGATAAATTTATTACTTTATTTTAAAAATAAATTAAACTTAAAGTTTTAATTTATTATAATATAAAACTCTTATATATTATACTATTTAAGTTTTTACTTTAAATTTTAACGAATTTTTTAAAGCATCTATTCCACTTGCGAAATGTGTGAAGCTTAGTCATTATCATGACGTGGAATTAGCAACTACATCGACTGGCCTGAGTTTGTCTCAATGTCAACGCTGGGTCCGAGGACCCTTAAAGTCAAAGCCAAGTTTTAATATTGTGCCAGGACCAAACAGGATAAAGTGGATTTCACAAAAGCTAGTTTATTATAAAAGTGAAGTAGGCAGTGGATTTCTATACAAACTGTGTGTGTATTTTTTCCCATATTTTTTTCGCTACATATATATTTTTTTCCTAAGAAAGGTTTGAAGAGAGGATGACCGGAGTTGACTCATTTAATATTTATTAGCTGTCTCTCTATACATGAAACATGCATGAAGAATATCCTAGTAATAATATGATTATACTTACATGTATGTATTACATAAATGTGTGTATCTTCTGTTTTATAAGTTTAAATTAAAAGTTTTCGTTTAAGTTCAATTTTTAAATAAAAAAATTGGGTGTTTTTGTGGTCTACCTTTGTAGTTTTGAAGTTTTGCAACTTCAATATTCTTCAATCATATAGATCGATCTTAACGGCTTAAATTGGAAGAGGAGTAATGATGTGACACGTTATTTGTACAATAAACAGGTTATCATTTGCACAATAACAGGTGTAGGGTGTTTGACAAGATAATTAAAACTGCAAGATAGAATTGTTTTTACTATAACATATAAAAGTTTTATATTGTAGCGATTTTTTTTTATTATTACTGTAGCATGTGAAAGCTTTACAGTGTTTATAATTGAGAAAGTGGTTTATACCACTTTTACCAAACATCTTTGTAGTTGATGGACGATATATTGTTTTAACCGAGCAACACTTATTGATAGTTGCCTTTTGCTTTTAAATTAAATTTTAAAATGTTATAATTTTTTTTTTTATGATTGAGATGATTTTTCTTACCATGCGTTTGCCATGAAGAGATGAATAGCTTCCCATCCATATGATCCATGGAAATCTCTCATGGATATTAGCATTTTGTAAGACTTGTAAAAAATACTAGTTTTTCAACTTGTTTTCAAATTTAGATTTTAAAACTATCGTTTGAAAAACAATTAATCAATTGTTTAAAACAATCACTTGAAAATTTAGTGTTTTCTAATAAATTTTACAAAGCCTCAATGTCCAATTTTTCACGAGCTATGTGAATAGGGTTTGTTTCTTTCTTTACTTCAAATGTATAGGAAGAAAAATACCTCAATTGGAATTAAAAGGAAAAGGTTATATTTTAAAGCTCGATTGAGTGTTTGGTATATTGGTTCAAACAAATTGGTTTGAATCAAGAACAGTATAAAGTTTTTACATGCGACTGTATAAAATAACAAAAAATTATAGTGTAAAATTTTTGTATACTATAATATTTAAATTAATTTTTTCAATTCAAACTGTTTTGTCAGATTTTCTTTAAATTTTGTAGAGCCAGTAGAAAGAGGGAAAGGAAAAAACTAGAGGTGGCAATAATCGTGTTTGTGTCGGCACGTTTACAGCACGACACGTTTAGCCTGAACACGAACACGAACACGACACGATTAATAAACTTGTCAGAAATGCAAACACGAACACAACAGGTCTATAGCACGTGTAACACGGCACAACACGATTAACACGATTATTAAATGCGCCAGACGGGTTGACACGATAACAACACGCATATGACACGTTTATAACCCAATTAACTAAAAATTAAAAAAATTTTAAAAAAAGCCAATAAAGAACATTAATAAAAACACAATATCTAATTAATACTAACCTACTATAAATATTTTTATTTTTAAGTTTAAATGTATTATAAATGGATGAGTTGTGTCGTGCCATGTTAATACGTTTACAGCCCGTTTAATTAAACGTGTTAAGGCATATTTAGTGTGTTAGCATAAATCTAGCCTATTTATTTTTGTATTATTTATGTTAACTTATTTATAACATAATTAATAAATATACGGTCTAAATTTATTTATCTTATGTTATTTTTGTATTGTGTCGTCGCATCGTGTTTAAAATTACCTTAGAAAAAACGACCGATTTTATTGTACCTGATGCTACGTTACAACGCGTTGTTGCCATAATAATTGACTTAGTTACGATTGGCTTTGCTTTACTTTTTTATATTTTTAATTGTTAAGAGTATTACGCTTTGACATTTCAGCCCTTGTTCAATGAAGATAATTACTGAAACAACAAAATTGCAACACCTAAATAGCCCACAAACGCCTGTTATCCTCCCTACAACTTAACTGACACGTGACGTAACTAGTCACATTCAATAATACGACCAACTAACAACGACCTCGCATCTTGACACGTGGCCAATTATACTCCATTAATTAGGTTTAAAATTGGCTAAACAGTAATCTAAACAGATAAAATACCAGGACTGGTTGTCGCGAAAACCAGGATACACGAATATTCTTATCTGACAGCAAAGATTTGCGCCAGGGCCCCATAAAAGTTGAGTAGGGGTGCCTTTTACTTTTTGCCTATAATTTTTTTAAAAAAAATTTGTTGTATATTTGTCTTATATGAAAAATTATAGTTATATTTTTTCTTACTTTTTTAAAAAATTATAATTTATACCCCTATTTAATAATTAAAACATATTATTGTATTTGTATACAATATTTATCAATAATTTTTTCATATAAAACTCTTATTAACAAAAACTTGGCTCTGATGGGATAACAACTTACTCCTCGAAAGGTATATGATAAAAAATTGCTAACAACTCTCTAATTCACATGGAGTGGATTGAGCAAAAAGTTGAAAGAACTATTTTGTTATCAGAAACATTTTTTATTGTAATAATTTTTATTATTTAAAGCCACAACCCCAAAGTGATTCATTGGCCGACCAGTCTGCATTTTTATCCTTAATATGTCATGCCATATACTCAATAATTTCGAAAAATGTCACAAAGTATTCCCCGCGTACATATATGATTAGTTGTCTTAAATGGATTTTTTTTTATTTGTGAGATGGATTTTTCTAGTAATCGAAAATGACTTCCTTTCTAAAAACTTTTGGGACTTTGAAGGGTCACAATTCTTCAAGGGGACATTCCTTTCCTCTTTTGGTTAACGTAGCATTTCTTTATAAAAGAATCCAACAGTAATAAGACCTAAAAGAATCACTATTGATTATTACTTTTCCGCACTTCAATATGTATTAGAAACTATTTATTTTAGAGAATCTATAACAACACCCTCTAAAATGTCTTATAAATAAGTCCTATAATTTAGAACGTTAGATTTAATCTTATAGCCCAAAACAAGATAGGTCTAAAAAACAAGCATACACCATAGCACACAATTTCCTCCCTCTTTCTTCACCTTCCTCCCACTATTTCGTAAGTGTTTTTCCTTTTCAGCAAAAAAGGTTCAACTTCATCCTTCTACCACCTCTGTTTTCTCCTCCTCCTCCTCCTAATTTCCACCACCAACATTGTCGTTTTTTTCCCTAACTTCCCCATCCAACATCTCAACCCTTAAGGCCTTCAAATCTGCAGTCAAGGCCTCCTCCATCCCCTCCTGATCCTGCCTCGCCTCTTGGGACATATCCGTTATAGACCCCTACTCTTTCCCCCGCCCACCCACCCACCCACTTACTTCACTTCTGGCCTCACGTGCTCCCCCAATTCCACTCGAATCACCCAAATCACCCTCGACCTGGTCGGCTACTCTGCCCAACTCACCCCAATTGTCTCTTGACTCACCCAAATCACCACTCTCGACCTCACCAATAGCCTCTTTTATGGCCAAATCCCCTTTCATTTCCTCTCTCCTCAACCTCAAAACCCTCACTCTCCAATCCAATAAATTCTTCAGTTCTCTTCCATCCTCTATAATTGACCTCGTATCTTTTGATTCTCTCAATCTATAGTGCAATTCTCTCTCCGGATTTCTTCCCAAATCTATGGACTCCATGACCTATTTGTGAAGACTCGATATGAGATTCAACAAGCTCGCCAGGCCATTGCCCAAGCTTCCACCGAACCTAATCGAGCTCGCCATGACATGATAGATAGCCAATATTCCCATCGGCCATGCGAGTTTTCCCTCTTCCCAAACTTTCCCCTTCATCCCATATATATATATATCATAATCTTCGTACAAAGAACCTTATAAGTAGGGAGGTATTGAGTTCAAGTATTAGGGGATACGAAGAAATCTCAGAGGGCTACTAGGTGCCCAAAGGGGACAGTACGCATAAGTAACGAGTATAAGACTTGACTATATTAGGACCTCACTAGGTGGACCCCATGGAAGTTGAGGCGTTACATTTACGTAAATTCAAAACTAAATTAAATTAGTTGAAAATTGGACATACTTTTATAAGTGTGCTTGGGAATCAAGTTGGAACTCAAATTTTCAACAATCTATAGTAAAGCTCTCATGTGATATAGTGTAAAAGAAAAAATATACTATAATTTAAAGTTCTCACATGTCACAGTACTTAAGTTATAACATTAAGTTCTAACTTGATGCAAAACACTTTGTATTATAATAGCAACAATTAAACTATTGTCAATGCTCACCTCAATGATTGAATAGTAACTAAAATCAATTATAAGAAAGACAAACAAAGAAGAAAACGAAAAGGGTACTTCCCAATGAAAATTTTACCGATGATGTACATTTTATCTGATCAAAATTATCTTTTATGTAGATCTGGTAGGTAGAAGATATCCATCAATGAGTTTTTTTGTTCTTACCAAACAAATTTCAAAAGAAAAATACTTTAAACAATTGTACTTGCCCTTTCCCCTTATCAATTACTAAAGAAATATAGAAAAAATAAATGAATTTAGTGACCACTAATTAAGAATAAAAATAAATAGATCAAAATATAACATAATAAAAAAAATTATCTAAATTCATATAAAGTACTAAAAGAAATTATTCTTTTAAAGTAACAATAACATTATGGTGCAAGCTATTCTTAAAAAAAAAAAAAAAATTATGGTACGTGCACATGCAACTCACACTTATGCAAAGCTATGGAATTGTTGTTGTTGTTATTTTTTTTTTTTTTAATGGGAACTGGTATTTCCGTTATCTTAATTTAAAATATATTTTTCCCTTTTAAAACAGTACAACATCGGAAGAGTGCCCTACCTGCGACGGTACAACCAACCATTCGTCCAAACAGTCCTCCAATTTGACAAAGCGTCGTCGGCTCACGGAAAGGGCATTCTCGTCCTTCCACACTTCAACCACCGAACCGAACCAGACCGTACCATACGTACCGCACACTGTCTTCGCCGCCAACGAATTCACAAATCTCGACCCTCTCCATAACACAGAAGCTCGATCCGCAACGAAGCTCAAAACGACGCCGAATCCATGGGCGTGCCGGCGTTCTACCGTTGGCTGGCCGATCGGTACCCGCTCTCGATCTCCGATGTCGTCGAGGAAGAGCCCAAGGAGGACTCCAATGGCGTTCCCATCCCCATCGACGTTTCCAAACCTAACCCCAACGGCATGGAGTTCGACAATCTCTACCTCGACATGAACAACATTATTCATCCTTGTTTTCACCCCGAGGGCATGGTATTTGTTCTTCGTTTTCCCCAAATTCACGACTAGATGTGCTGAGAAGTTTTGTTCATCTTTCATTTTCTTTTAGTTTGTGTTTGTGAAGATTGCGTTGATTTTTGTTATTAATTTTCGAGTCTGGTTTGTGAGAAGTGGAAATTGTAAGTTTGAGTTTTGAGTATGAAAGATAAATGTTAAGATTTGCTAAGTGAGCCACACAATGGAATGCCAAAAATGGGCTGGTTAAATTTGTAAGAAAAGGATAAACCATGGAGTTTCAGTGTTTCTACTTCTTTAGGAGAATAACCTTTGGATTCAGAAAATATGACCTTTTTTTTTGTTTTGTTTTTTGGTGTTGAATTTTTGGGCGTGAGCTTAGTTGAACTTATTTGCAAAGATGTCATCTTTCGTATCAATCCATTTGCTTCAAAGTTGTAAGAAAGGGATAGACAATGGAGTTTCAGTGGTTTCTACTTCTTTGGGAGAATAACAATAGGATTCAGAAAATGTGATTTTTTTTTTGTTTTCCTTTTTGGTGTTTAATTTTTGGGTGTGAGCTTAGTCGGACTTATTTGTAACGATGCCATCTTTTATATCAACCCATTTGCTTTAAAGTCAAAGATTTTTCCCTGTATTTTCATGCTCAGCCCGCTCCAGCTACCTACAATGACGTGTTCAAATCTATTTTTGAATACATCGACCATCTCTTCTCATTGGTTCGCCCAAGAAAGCTTCTCTATCTAGCGATTGGTGAGAATTTTCTTTGTCTCTCTTTGGCTTTACTTGCTTGGATTGCGAACTGGTGGGCTTAGTTCTGCTTCATACCTAGCATTCTTTATAATAAGATTTTCTTTACGTTCAATCGCACAGATGGTGTTGCACCAAGAGCTAAAATGAATCAGCAACGTTCTCGACGCTTTAGAGCAGCTAAAGACGCAGCAGAGGCTGTAAGATTATTTTTCCCATGCTATTAGAGTGGCTAACAATTTATAGCTGGTGAACTTATTGCCCTTATGTATTTGTCTGATAGGCAGCTGAGGAAGAAAGATTGAAGAAAGAATTTGACGACGAGGAGAGACACTTGACACTTACAGAAAAGCCTGAAACTTCTGACTCAAATGTTATAACTCCTGGAACTCAATTTATGGCAGTCCTTTCGGTGGCACTTCAGTATTACATACAAAGTAGGTTGAATCGCAACCCTGGGTGGTGTTCTACAAAGGTTTGTTTAAAAGTATTCTATTTAGTCCCCACCTCCCCGTGCATTCAAGATCGGATGATTCCTTGCCTTTGGAGTAATCCTTTCTCTACATTTCCCATATACTTCTGGTTTTCAGGATACTTTGTGTCTCTCTAAGTTTATTTATGGGGCTGCATTGGGTATTTGAAGGTTTTTCTTTCTGATTCAAATGTTCCTGGTGAGGGAGAACACAAAATCATGACATACATTCGATTGCAACGCAACCTTCCTGGTTTTGATCCTAATACTCGGCATTGTCTGTATGGTCTGGTGAGTGGTTTTCAACTTTAGTCATTTTGTCAATCTGATGTTTGATTTCAATATTTTCTCATTTTTATGATTTTTTTTTTCATATATATATTTTTTTCCTCAAGGCTTTACAATGACTGTTTTGTTTAACTATAACTAATTTGATTATCGCAATCAGGATGCAGATCTCATTATGTTGTCTTTAGCTACGCATGAGATTCATTTCTCAATACTAAGAGAGGTCAGTTATGATTGTCTTCTCATCCTTTTAACTTTGTCATTCCTTGCTACTAGGCGATATCATGTTTTTCTCCCTCCGCTCCGAGTACAGGTGATTACTCTGCCTGGGCAACAAGAAAAGTGCTTCGTCTGTGGTCAGATTGGTCATCTGGCAGCTGAGTGTCGTGGTAAACCAGATGACCCATTAGATTGGAATGTGGTAGATGAAACTCCAAATCACAAGAAGAAATATCAGGTTTGGAAGTTGGCTCCCTTTCATTGCCATGGCTTCATTTACCTCATAATCCACCACCCCACCCACACCCCCCCAACACCCCCAACCAAACCCCCTACACCCCCCCCCCCCCCCTCTCTCTCTTCCTGAAATATTTTAAATGTTGGCAGTTCCTCAACATCTGGGTGTTGCGAGAATATTTGCAATATGATTTGGACATTCCCAATCCTCCCTTTGATATTGATTTTGAGCGAGTAGTGGATGATTTTGTCTTCCTTTGTTTTTTTGTCGGCAATGACTTTCTTCCACATATGCCGACGTTGGAGATCAGGGAGGTACGTGTATCAGACTTGCTGTTATTTTATTGATTTGTGTTTTGCTTCATTATGTGCATATTTTGAGTCACTAATATAAAAGAATCCATCTTGTCCTTTTCCCATAACTTATATGTTTTGAGTTGATTGTATAGGTTTTATATATATATATATATATAATCTCGCTACAAAAGAAACAATTAGTTCATTTTGCGTTCCACTTTTAGCTCTCTTGATGCAGCATATAGAGATTAATAGTTTCCTATTCAGATTATTATTAGGATTACTTATTCAGATTATTATTAGGATTACCCATTCATATTATTATTAGGATTATTATTTAGATTATTATTAGGATTATTGTTAGTTTCCTATTTAGACTATTATTCTACTTCTATTTAGACTATTATTCTACTTTCCTACAAACACTATATAAAGGCTCATTGTAACTGTTTTGGAGTATCATTGATCAATAATCAGATTTATTCTCAATTATTAAACTTTGTGAGTTGTTCTTGAGTCTTCTTTCTCTGTTTCACTTTAAAAACACTTCCGCTGCACCATCTCTCTATTATGCTGAAGCAGAATTTTACTGTGCCAGGGTGCTATTAACTTACTGATGCATGTTTATAGAAAAGAGTTTGCTGCTATGGGTGGTTATCTTACTGATGCGGGTGAGGTAATTAATATTTCTTCACAGGTTTTGGCTTTCTTTATTTTACAATTTCTTTCTTCTGATTCTATGTTCATAGCACTCTTTTTTTTTTTTTTTAACATATGGAGGTAATAAGCACATTGACCTTGTAAGCAATCAAAATATAGCCCCCCTTTGAAGATCCTTAAATATGTTACGTGGTCACAGTAGCATTTTGGATTATGTGACTATGATCCACAAGGAAAAGTAAACGATATAGTTCATAAAGGTCATACAAAAATAAAAAAAAAATCTCGGCAGTGTTTAGTTGGGGTCGTGCCTGTTTTGACCCATCAGTTTTATTTTGTTCATTTCTGTTTCTCATGGATGAAGTTTTCTTTTAATTTCTAGCTTCATGGTCTCTTGGGTTCCTCAGTCTGTCTTGTGTATCTAGGGCTACAAGTTTTACGCACATGGTGTCAGGCCGTACTAATAGACGTCTTACCATTGACCATTTCGCTCTCCAGGTGTT
Organism: Artocarpus heterophyllus; assembly: GCA_025403435.1. Classification (NCBI taxonomy): domain Eukaryota; kingdom Viridiplantae; phylum Streptophyta; class Magnoliopsida; order Rosales; family Moraceae; genus Artocarpus; species Artocarpus heterophyllus. Next base: position 4,870,397 of record CM046338.1, on the reverse strand, counting down.
GTTAGACAGAGTGGAGCACTTTATTCAGTCAGTGGCTGTTTTTGAGGACCAGATCTTTCAGAAGCGGGCTCGAATCCAGCAGGTATCATGATTACTTCTTGATTTACCTCTTTATTTCATTATTTTCCCCAATCATTGGTCCAATTCATGGTTTTAGACTTTAGTTACGGCTTAATTTAACCATATTTATATTTGCATTTTCATGATTGTGGCTTAAGAATATGCTATCCCCCTGTAGCATTGTTACTTCTCGGTGAGAACTATTTTCACGCTTGTAGACAGGAATGTCATAGAAGTGAAGGGTTTCTAACTGTTTTTGCATTGTTGATAAGAATGCCATAATCTGGAAGAGATTTTCAATGTGTTTCACCTAATTTGAGCAAGACATTCTCTAAAATGAAAGAAAAAAAAATTCCCTTGATGTATCTTTGGTTTTGGTCCTTCCTAAAATTTCTAGATGTGATAACAATGCCTCTTAACAGTTCTATTCATCATCAATATTGATGATGCTTCACCACATGTGTGATTGTGAGTAAAAGAGAACAGTCATGACAAACAGTCTGCTCTGATATGTGGCATTTTTATTGTACTGCTATTTTTAACTTACGCGGAGCATTTTCAATCTTATTCTTGTTTCTTTCTCTTGATAATTTTTTTTATTCCTATCCAAAACAAAATTTTGGCAACTTTTGTTATACCCCTACGGAAATACATTAATGAGAGCATCACTTGCATGGATTATCCTACCTTTAGTTCTGGTTTTATTAATTTTGCTTGTGGAGTCCATTGGGTAAGCGGATTCCTGCAGTATATTCCAATATATTACAATGGTTATAAGAAGCTAGTCTGTTGTGTTTTCTTTTGTAAATGAGCAGAAACTTCTCTCACTTATAATACTTTTGAGCAGGCCATGGAGAATAATGAGGAGATGAAAAGAGCAAAAAGAGAGGCGAATGGGGAGCAACAGACTCAGGTGGTAGACAAGGCTCTGGTGGTAGACAAGGTTTGTTGTTTAACTTCATCCTGGGATTGATTTTCCGTGTTGAAAATGAGAAATACTGTATGTCTTTTGCTCTATATTCTCCATAATGAAGAAATTTTCAGAAATTGTTAGAGAATTCAAATTGAGTTGACATAGGAGTTTTTTGCAGGTATTTTTTTTTCCATCTTTTGTTCTTTTGGTCCTCCCCGGCAATGACATAAAGTTTTATCCTACCATAATCAGCTTGGAAGATATCTCTTTCACTTTCTGACGCTTCAGATAATTGTTCTCAATGCTGTGTACTCATAAGCTGTTACATTTTCCCCCTTTATTAGTTCTAAGTTGCATTTGAACGATATAAAAAATGGTGGTTTCTTTTCTTTTTCTTTTTCTTTTTCTTTTTTTTTTTTTTAAGTATAACTTTCAATTAGTTTAGTCTTGCGAATTTTGTTGTTGTTTTACAGAGTGAGTACACCAAGTTTAGTTATTTTGTTGCTTTATTAATCATGCCGATTGCTGAGTGCAAGTTCTTTTGTTACCATTAGCCTTTTTGTCTCTCTGGGGCTTTGCTTGATTATGGGCCTCTAAAATAGGGCCAAACAAGGTCAGGTCATGTGGATTGCAAGTCTTTTTGTAGATGCTTTAGGATTTCATTTTTCTATTTGTCTCAGGTTAAGCTAGGTGAGCCTGGGTACAAAGAAAGGTATTATGCTGATAAATTTGGTGTATCAATGCCTGAGGAGATCGATGAAGTTAGGAAAGACACAGTAAGTTCTATAATTCTTGTGTAGTGATTTTAATCGAGAACCATTGAAAGTGGATTAATTGTTTGTTTAACTGAATCTTTTTATATCTGAAACTGCTAGCTTTCGTGGTTGGATACTGATATTCAGATGCTTTGTGTTTTGCTGTCATCCAAAAGGGAGCTGCTTTTATTTATTTGTTAAGTTCTAGAGAGCACAAAATGTCCGTGCTTGAAATGTTCATTTTCTTTCTGTTATCGAAAAGTTTAAAGTTGTTGGTAGTCCTTTTTCTGTCTGCACGATTTTTTTATTTTTGTCCTTATTCTGGTAGTTTCACACCCATGGATGATGAATCAAATGTTAATATTATACGATGACAAATATCTTTGTTTTGTTTACAGGTTCTAAAATATGTAGAAGGGTTATGTTGGGTTTGTCGGTATTATTACCAAGGCGTTTGCTCCTGGCAATGGTCAGTTTGTGATTGGCAGCTGAAAAAACTTTCTGCCCCTTATCTACTATTCATTTTGCTGTTTAAATGAACGTTCTTGGTTTTTCTATTTGCATTTTGCAAGAAAATTTAAACGTTCAATAAAATCTTAGAAGATTTTTATTCTTGAAGCCACATGAGTTCTTTCGAGCGAATAATTGTTACAACTTATGGTTAGGAAGAAAAAAAAAGCGAGGATGAGAAAATGGTCAATACATTAAGTCCTCCAGTTGAGATAATTTGTCAGAATGTCTCATCAAGGTGTTATATAAATTATAAATCCATCTTTAAAATCAGACACGAAATGCTGTATTTTAGTAGATTCTTCCAAAGCTTCGTAATGAACAGGATAGTGCTATTTACCATAGTTATTGTTGAACTTGTCCAGCATACTAAAACTTGAGCGTGGCTAGTTGAAGTCGATATCTGTAACCAGTCTCTAGATGTGTCATAGTTCTTAGTTTGTCTGGCGATCTATTGAATTTGCCCATCACACGTTATGTTTTGTTGGAACAATTGATAACATGATTGTATGAATTGATAACTTGATTGTCCGTACTGTTTGTATGTTTCTTTGCGACCAATTCTCTTTTAGCGGCTGTTGTCTGTCAATAACCGGGCCTGTTTCGTTTTACTGCTTGTTTTAGGTACTATCCGTACCATTATGCTCCATTTGCTTCCGATCTGAAAGATCTACCTGACCTGGAAATAACATTTTTCTTGGGAGAGCCATTCAAACCCTTTGATCAGCTGATGGGAACCTTACCAGCTGCGAGGTGCCTTTTCTATCCCAATTTGAAATTCAAATAAATTCATTGAGAAGAGCATATCATTTGGTTATATTCACTGGTTGCGGTGATGGGTAAGCTTGTTAATTTCCTCTTGCAGTTCAAGTGCTCTCCCGGAGAAATACAGAAACTTGATGACTGATCCATCATCACCTATTTATAAGTTCTACCCTTCTGGTAAAATTAGGTTTAGTTAATGTTTACTTATTACGTGTTGTTGGGTTCTCCTTTCTGTAGGACTTTCGTCTTTTGTTTTTTCTGCAGATTTTGAGATCGACATGAATGGCAAGCGTTTTGCATGGCAGGTAGAGTATGTCTCTTGTTGTGAATATTTGTCATGTTTTTGCATGATTATTGGAAGACTAATAAAGTTTCTGTCAAATTCCTTTCCGTTGAATCAGGGTGTTGCAAAATTGCCATTTATTGATGAGAGGAAGTTGCTTGGCGCGACAAGGAAGCTTGAAAGCACCTTAACAGTATGGAAAATGAGCTTTTATACAATCTTTTATTTAGTTTCTTACGCAAATTTGTCTTTGTTCTGAATTTCTGAGATGCAAAGCCTTAAAAATGTTTCGATTTATCGGATCCGCATGTTATAGCTTCCTCAGCTACTAGAGTTAAAGTTCTCGCATTGCTTATTTCTCTTAGAATTTTCACCTGAGATCATATCCGTCCCAACGGAAACAAGGGGATAACTGGCCTTTCTTTTCTTTCCCTCCTGCTCCACCTTTTTCTTATTCTATGTTTTAAAGTGACTTTTGGATTTCTAGGGATATTATTAGAAGCTGATGGTTTGCTTTTTCATAAGTCTTTTAGCTTTAGTGCTTTCAAGTATGAACATCTGCAATTTTGGTGTATCCAGGAGGAAGAGCAGATGCGAAATAGCGTGATGCATGATTTGCTTTATGTTTATTGTGCAAATCCTTTGGCTTCACAAATCTACATATACTACCAACTTAATTATCGGATGCCCCCATCAACAAGAGTTCCTTGCGTGATTGACACGAATGCTAGGTTGTTTAATCTTTGGGTTTGATTAATACTAAACTATCAAATATGACTACATGTTCTGGCTTAATTATTTTGAGGTGACCTTTCACAGTGGGGGAATGAATGGATACCTTTGGTTATGCGAGCGGAGTGGGGTGAGAAATATAGTCCCGTCTCCTGTCAGTGGATTGCCAGACATGGAGTGTAACCAAGTCTTGTAAATACTCCTACCATGCTTATTTGAAAAATTAATTGATTTAATTATTCATGTTAAAACTTGGGCATTTTTTGTTTGTAGGACTGTCGCTTATCTTAATCCTATTGCACATAAACACATCCCAAAACCTCCCAAGGGTGTGTTCATGCCCCAAAAGGTACTCAAGTTCTTGTGTCTTTAAAATTTCTTCATTGATTCTTGTTCCAGATCTTTAAAAGTTGGAACCTAATGGTTCTAGTCTATTGTTCGTGTGGTTAGTGTTTCATTGACTCTTTCTTTAAGCCATCAATTATGTGGACACGTTGGTCAGTTGTTTTAGAAGTACAGGTAATACATCAGAATGAAATTTCTTTTGGGTCAAGTGACATGCGTCTAATTCGGGCTTGTGCCAATGTACCCTTCGTGGTAAAAGTACTCGTTCCATACATGGGTTAGCGTTTACCATAAAGTTGGTCATGTACCATTTGCATCTTTAAAGACAGCTATATTTTTATTATATTATTTTTACTATTTTTCAATATTTGCTTGTTTGAGCACTTCTTTCTGTGCCCTCTTTTTTTTTTTTTTTCTTTTAACTTGTTTAAGATATGGGTTAACTTTTGACATTTTTTTTTTTAAAATTTTCAGATTTTAAAGCCTATAGATATTAAACCATTCCCTGTGCTATGGCATGAAGACAATTCTCGGCGCAACCAATATAGGGAAAGGTTAGAACACATTTCTTCCACTTTTATGGTAAATTCTGCAACTATTATACTGGCAATTTCATTTTCTTCGATATATGTATGCCTTGATGTGCAAGTGTGAAGGTTCCATCTCTGCAGTCACAGAGTTATGAAAAGTACCAGAAAATTGTTATTTCATTTTAACTTTTATTGCTGGGCTCGAAGTTGATACGTCTGGTCTGTCTATGACAGATTTTTCAATTTTGGACCTATCCAACTTGATTTGTTTAAGTCAAGTCATGGGTATTGAAGATCCTTTATCTTAATTTATCAAACCCTCCGTGTTTAAATCTGATGCGTTTCTTTTGCAGACAACAATTGCCTGGGGCAATAACTGGCCCTCAGTTGGGAGAAGCTGCACATCGTCTTGTTAAGAACACCTTAAATCTCAAACCTAATGATTCGCACTCTGGATTCTGGGAGCAGCCACCATCTAGAAATTTCCCAGGCCCCTACCCAGTAAATAGATCAAGACCAGCTGGACCGTCGGGATATGAAAGAGGCTTCTGGCAAGATCCAAACGCTTTCTATGACAATTCCTTCAGTCCTCAGGGCCACATGAGTAGGCCTAGATTTCCAGTCTCAAATGGTACACAGGGTGATAGACAGAATTTTAGGACACCGGATAGAATACATAATCAAGAACAGTACCGCAACATGAGAACCGGGATGTCTGCTTTGACAAAGGAAGATAATGTGAGAGCCAGATCACCTGTCATGATGTCACCTAGAATGCCAAATTCAGGAAACTCATCGAACACGTCCCACCAGTTTCTGCAGAACACAGGCTTGCTTCCAGCACCACCTCCCAAGTGGATTGATAAAGCCATGACTACAAATGGTTGGATGCATACTGGGCGACAGGAAACCATCTCGCATGATAGGCAGGGAAAGAAGGTGTATCAGATTAAGCCGTGAACTCCACAAGATTCACTGAATCTTGGTGACCTGGAGTTTTTGTAGTAAATTCAGTCGGTTGTATGGTCTCTCTGATGCCCCCGTCCATTCACAAGAATCACTGTAACAAGGTTTGAATGAAGGTTTTACTATGCTGTTATGGGTGCTACAAGTGTAATGAGTTTGATAAGTGGCACAGATCAGAGCTCACCGATCTTCTATCTCTGCCCTTGCAATGTGGTCAATGACTCGATGTGTGCATTTTCCTGGTTTCTGGGGTTGGGAAAAAAACATTTTAAAGGCTTGTTTTGAAGATAGGTTTACCACAAATGGGCCACATTCCTTGATGCGGGTTTTACTATCTGCAGCAAGGGATGCCATTGAAGAGGAATTTTAATTGCAGCCTTGCTTTTGAGTTTCCTATATTTCTTGGGCTTGCAGACTTTTTAATCACAGGTTTGAAGTTGGATTAGGGTCATCAGAGAGATCGTGTGTAGTTGTTCCATACTCATCGTAGTCACAATTTATAGGAAAAAGAATTGGTAGATGCTTAGATATTGTCTTAGGAAGAAAAAACAAAAAAAAAAAAAAAAAAAAAAAGGAAAAAGAAAAGAAGAGAAAAGAAACGAAACGAAAAAAAGATGTCTACATGTTTCCATATTCAGCGGAATGCTCGTATGTATATTATGGAAGGTCCTAGAAGATTGTCGAATTTCACTTGTATCAAGATTGCTCATTCTTATTTATTTTTTCTACTTCACTGACTCCATGTTGTACTTTTTCCTTCCACATGGCGTTTTGATTTTTGAGTATGGATTTCTAGTCAGAAACCACGGGAAAAGTCGGCAATTCGGGAGGTTTATGATTAATTATGTTGCAGTTTCTGGGGAGTTTTGTGTATAAAATGTTTGCAACTTTTGTATAAAAAATAACATGGAACAAGCAAACTGCTATCCCCAAATAGTACTTGAAGTCGATAGCTTAATTCTTTTCTTCGTTTAAATTACACATTCATCTGCTCGGTTCCTCAAAGTCTAGCGTGGAACTTGTGGCCTGTGGGTTAAAGGGTTGGTGATACAAAATGTAAAACTGCAAGACAAAAGCAAAACAATTTGGGATAATATTCCCCCAGTGAATTAAAAATATTTGGGTACATTTAAGGACTTACATTTAGAGAGTTGGTCTTCGGATGTCCCATTTTTATGTTATGAAAATGGGACGTATAAACAAGTAGACTTAGGGATACTTCTGTCGTATCCCTTGTGAATACACCTAGTATGACCGTGTGACCATCGAGCAGGTCCATAAATGAACCTAGCAACATCTGACATCTAATGGAGTGACTTTAAACCGTGCAAGTTATGCTAAAGTGAAATCAAGCATTTAGAATGCAGTCTACACTTGGCAAGAATAGCCTCTGCACTTGGCATATTTCTTGACAATACTAATTGCTATAACAACTAGTTCTGCAAGCTTTTTGTACACATTCTTCGTCCTAATTAGCACAAATTAAGAAATTATAAGCTAGCAGTTATAGGAGTCCAGAACAGCCTCGCGATATAAGACATATGAAAAGAAATAACACTACCAAAAATAAGATCAAGCCGAGACCATAATTTTCTAAAGCTTGTATTGTCAAGAAATAAACTTGTTGCAGTTTTGTCTACTTGGGCTTTCTCATGCAGAGAATTACTTTAATTTCTTCTCTAGGACCTCTACGTAGGTGAGTCTTGTTCTTTCTCGGAGAAAATATCATCTGCAGTAGTACTGTACTAAAATATAACTGCATTTCACAGAGACAAATCTAAAGTTCTTCCCTATTTATATGGATCAAAACGTTCCAAAAACTATACTCATGCGACCTTATTGCTTTTATGGTATTGAGTACATGCCACAATTCAATAAGCAATTGCAAAATCTAAAATGGAAAAAAATATATCTTTCTATTTTTTACACTCATCCAGCCAGAAATTTTTTGTTCCAATAAAAATCCCATACCTCAACCACTATTGAAGGAAGTAGCCAGACAAGAAAAGCAAAAAGAAGAAAAACAAGGTCCCATATATAAGTATAGCCTTCTGCCCAGAAGTGAGCGAATTCCCACCAAGCCCAAACTGTTGGTTCTGTGCAAAGCCAGCAATTTCCACGCTCTTACTCTCAAAGAAGCTCTGTGCGGCCCCACATGTTGGGCACCTCCAATCCTCAGGCAACTTCTCAAATGGCAATCCTGGGGGTATAGGATAAGCTGGGTCACCCACAGCCTCATCATATTTGTAGCCACAAGACCTGCATTCGTATATTCCAGTGTTCAAGACAGCAAATTTCTCTTCAAGCCTTCGTTTATCAAACTTGGGTTCTTCTTGCTCTTGCTCTTTCACTGGCTCCTCGTCCTGGGGTGGAGTTGAGCTGGGCTGGTCCGAAGTGGGTTTGTCTTCTTTGGAGACGTCAATGGAGTTTGTGATGAATTTGGGAGGTTTCACTTCCTTTAGGGGCTTGTGAGGGAGTGATGAGAGTGAAAAAGATGAGATTTTGGGGAGGAGAGTTTGGTTGCTGAGATGGGTAGGTTTGGATTTTTGGGGAAAAGAGCTTGTTGAGATTTGGAAAGAAAAAGTAGGTCTTGCTGTTGCACAAGCCATGGTGATCAATGGTTGTGGTTTGATTGCGAGTTTTTTTCTTTTTTATTTTTGTTTTTCCTCTTTTTCTTTCTAGTTTCTCTCAGCTGTACAGAGTGTGTTTTGTTTATGCTGAGTTGTTGGTTGTTTGCATCTGAGTGGAGGAGAATGGAAAGGGATCCATGGAGGAGCATATGCTTGTCTTTGAAAGAGAGTTGGATAAGGTGGGGAGAGTTCGTTGGATTCGAGTGGATTCTGATAATGGGCTGGGTTTTGGGTTAGATTCAATTCTCTCGAATTTTAACCCAATTGTCCACGATTCCTCCCTCATCCAAAGAGGAAGAAGCACTTTTTATTAATATTTTAGAAATGATAAATTGTTTGAGTGTTTAAGAAAGTGGTTTGAACCTTAGGTGTAAACTTTCGCGTGTTCCGTAACAATGTAAAGTAAAAGCTGGATCTGATTGTTAATGTTGTATCTTATGATAAGATATTTGCATGCATTATAATAGAAGAACAATAAAAGTAAAAGTTGAGTAACGTCTTTTAATTAATTAGGAGTATCACTTGACTGAATATGAGAACCAAATTTTCAAGAGATGGATAATAAATTACATGCACAAAAATGGTAGTGTAATTACTTATTATCGACGAATCATATCTCTTGTAAGATGATGATTTAAATAAATTATCAAGATTTAGAATATAGTATTTTATATATAAAAGATTATTTACCTCATTTTTTTTGTGTGAAAATAATTAATTCAACAACTTATATGAATCTTCATCCCCGCCTAAAAAAAAAACACCTTATGGGAGTACCCTTTTAACTCCATTAGATGTGTAGTTATCCTCTGACTGCTACAATAATAGCAACGCAAGAACAATATTCGTTTCATTTCATCAGATTCTGTCTTCATGTGTAGGACGTTTTGTTCAACAATATTATTAACCCTTTTCTACACAAGTTTAACAATAAAACCATATGAACACAAACAATAATTTGCTGACAACTTTCCCATACGTGTTAATCAACAAATCAAACAAAAGATATATTAAAAAAATAAATTTTCTAGTTCTCTCATCCAACCTTTGATCGTTGACCAACCAACTTTTACAAACTAAACACAAAAAGAACATCGGACACCCCAACTTCCCAACGACTCATTACCAAAACTGCACGTCCAAAAAGGTTCAAATGAAATCAGAACCTGAGTAATCTACAACCCCATTATCCTACGTCTTCAGTAAATGTAACAATAACTTATAGATAAGAACTAAATACTAAAAAAAATTAAAATACACAGCAAATATAAATTAAAAACTAGACAACAGATTTAAACTCCCCGTATATTACCCCGATCCCGCTGACCTCAACCTGTCCAAAGCAGCCCTAACCTGCGTCTGCACCAACTGAAGACGCTTCAAATAAACTTCCAACTCCATAATCCTCTGCTCTCTCGACTTCTCGTCACCACCATTATTCACCACCAATTCCCCATCTCCAAACTTCTTCAACCCCATCATCAACCCCGTCGTGTCAGTACTACCAGTTTCATTCCTACTATTACTCTAATTAATCTTGTTCAAAATACTTGATCTGCTCCATATCTGATGCGAAATCTGGAAAGTGGTCTTGTCATGAGGGCTCTTGAAGCATAACTGATCCACATTCTCCAAGCCCAAATTCCTTTTGCTCACAATGTTTTGGTTGTACTTCCTCTTTAACCTCCTGAGCTTCTCAACTATCTGGCTCTTGTTGAATCTCAGCTGTAACTCAGGCTTAACCTCGTTATAGAAAGAAGAAACGTAATCTTTCTGTAATCGACCATTTGTGCTGATTCTCCGGCTTTTTGTCACGTGGTCCAAAAAGCCATGCAGCAGCTCGAGCTCTTCTTCTTTGTTCCAAACCCTTTTCTGAGAGAGCCTTTTAATAACTACCTCCTCGTCGACGTCATCGCCATCGGTGCGACGTCGTTTCGAGATAGAAGAAGAGGGGTCGGCGGCGGCGGCAGTGGAGTGCGGTAATATTTGGCAAGACGCAGAGACGTCGTCGTTCGGTGATTCTGCTTCATTGTGGTCGCTGTCGTCGACGTCGTAGGCGTATTCGGAAGAAGAAGAAGAAGAGGCCGACATGATCCAACTGACTAGCGGCCATGCCATCTCCATGTCTCGTTCTCCTGTATCTCCTTCATCGTTAATGCATGGCGTATTTCATTGTAATTGTGTTATGAGGTAAAAAAAATATGAAGAAGGTGGTTGAGGAGTAATGGTGATTGGTGTAGGATGAGAATTTGACGGTTACGGAGGTAAGAACGCCAAATAAAAAAAAATATAGTGGGAAATATTTTAGCATATTTTTAAAATAAAAATTTTAAAAACATATAATTTTTAAAATATTTTATTTATAAAAACAAAAATATTTTTACCTATTTTAAAAACAACGGTTCCAATATATTCGATAATAACAACTGTCCTTACCTCAATTTTAGTAAATTAAAATCTGTTTTTTGCTTTTTGGAACACAAGGTTCACCATTGTAACACAAAAAAGAAACTCTGCAGTACATTCTAACGTTTTGGAGGCTGATATCATACCATCCATTAAAATTTTTTCAGTTTGTTTTATATTTTTATAGATGACAGCTACTAGCCTACTAATAATGTGTGTGTATACATATACATACATACATACATATATGTTTTAAGTGAATTATATAACTACACCTTTTAGTTTTAATTATTTTTTAATTTATTTTTTGTTTTAAAAAACTACAAAAGCATCATTTAAATTTGAAAAAATTGCTTTAATTTTATCGTTTGTAGTTTTTTTGAACTAAAAAAATACTAAAATAAAATAAACATATCCTTAATTAGGTCGAATTTGTCTCTAAAATATATTTTTCTTTTTGATAAAATTTTTAAAAATGTTTTAACATTCAAGAAGTCATAAAATTTAAGAGATATATATATATATATATATATATATATTTAAAATTTGTTGCATTGTTTTAGGAGTTTTATGTTTTTAATTTCATAAGATATTTTTCATAACTTTATAAAGGTAGTTGTATCATTTTGTTCAATTTTTTTTTCTATTTATATGGATGAAATTGAAACAAAATTTTTAAATTTGAGGAATATCTTTGTAACTTCTAAAAATATATAGAAAGACAGATTGAGTGATAGTTAAAATTAAAAGTATAATTATATAATTAATTTTGTATATTCTTTTTTCAACGGTTTTGAATGTTATTTTTTAAAAAAGGTTTTGAATGTTATTTTAACTGTTATTTAATAGCTGATAAATAGAAATACTAAGAGTATAATTGATATCCTTTGTATAACGCTAATTGAGCTCTCTTAATTTGTATTTAGTAAGTGTATGAGTTACATTTTATGTATTAAGTTTTGACAAGGTGTTGAAAAAGCAGTTTAAATTATCAGTTTCGGCTTGAGAACTGTAGCATGTTAGAGTTTTATACTGTAGCTCTTTACTGTAGCAAATAAAAGCATTACACTATTCACAGTTTAAACTTTCAAACTCGTAGTTTGAACTACTCTTCTAAACACTCTAAGTCTCAACACAATAAAAAAATACATAAAAAATCCAACTTATGAATGTAGGCACCATAAGTGTGCAATTATCAAATACCAAATACATAGAAAAAATTCACCTTGCGAATAAAGACGCCGTAAGTCCGACGTTGAATGCAATTACCAAATACCAATGGACGTTTTTTTGCATTTTTTTACAACAAAACCGGTCTGTATTGGTAATACATGTTCTTAAATTATTGATTAAAACTTTATGTTAAAATTGAAAAAAAAAAGAATTCAAAGTTAACAGAATTTGATAAAAAAACTTATATATGTATATTCATATTTTATTATAGAATTCTCGCTCTACTTTATTTAACACGTTCAGATGTTGTGAAGTTTAGACGAGGTCAAGAGTAGGAAACTAATTACATCAGCAAACGACAACGATCATTGCAATAGCTCAAACGACAATGATGAGTGCATAACTGATATGGATTATGGAGAACACGCAAGTGGATATATTTAAAATACTCGCATGTTTTTGCTTTCAAAATTTTTAAAAATGCTTTTACACGCTTTTCAAAGTAAAAACTTTAAAAACTTTTAGTATAATTTTCAAAAAAAAATTATTTTTTAAAATAAAAATATTTTTATTTATTTTAAAAACAATACCAAACAACCTTATAATTTAAAGAATTCTTCAGAGATTGGTTGGCTATTAAGTAAATATTTCTTAATCTCTTCTTAATAAACCAATTTATATCAATTTGCACAAAAAAGAAAGCAAGTTGTTTCAAATCTTTTCGTTATATATTAACCATTGCTGCATTTTAAAAAGACTTGAAATTGATTCAATTGTTTTGATTTTAGTGTTCTTCCATGAAAACACAGTCAAAGTCAATAGTGTTGAAATGATTCCTATTTGTCCTTCTAAAAGACTAAAATTGCAAATGTGTTCAACACCATTAATACTTTTGATCAACGCTACGGTCCTTCACAAAAAAATATTGGTCATACATGTGACATATAGATTGAATATGGTGTAATCTAATATATTTAACATACATATATAGAAAAATATAGCCTGCATTTGGCATTCAGTTTTAATAGTTAGATTTTCATAATGTTAATGTGGAAGCCATAATAATGACAATAAACAATCTTTTTTTTTTCTTTTTGCTTGAAAAGTACCCACTCTGCTCGGGACTGGATCATGGGTTACTAACCCTTAACCGCCCCAGTCCTGGGTTAATTCCAGTGGATCAATTAGAGAAATAACTTTTACTTGGCATTGTTTTTTCAATTTTACCATTTCTATAAAAAGATTCAAAACTTACTTTTTTAAAAAAATATAAAGATATAATTAATCATAAAAAATATAAAAATATAATTAATTACAAGTATTTTAAATTATACTTAGACAAATAATTATTATATAAAAGTATTTTGATTTTTTTGATTAAAAAATAATATTATTAAAAAATAATTAATAAAATACAATAATAATAAAAAAGAACTGATATACCACTAAATTTACTCTAATCCTAATAATGTTATAGGGCCCATTTTTTTTAAAGGATTGGATTCAGAATTTTGGACTCGAAGTTAATTCCAGAGCCAAAGAAACGTTTGATGGCATTGATATTCATACCTCAATTGAGTTTGGAGTACAAAATCTAGAGAACAGAGCCTCACGTTTTTAAACCCTTTAACTCTCTCGATCATTCTTCCTCTCCACTGCTACCAATTTGAACCTTGTTTGGCTACCTCATTTTCAATTCAATTAAGATAAAAACTCTCATATATCAAAATATAAAATAAATAAATACTATAATATAAAATTATTACATGTTATAATATTTTTATTTTTAACCCTAAATTTCAACTCATATTATAAACACTCCGTTAGCTTCGACTAAATTCTCCACCTTTTTTTTCTGTCTTTTGGAAGGGGGATAAAACGTGCACGTTAGAGGGCTTGTCGTGGGGTAGACGGGTGGTGAAGGCGCGTCGGAGAGACGGTTCGGCCGAGAGTCTACCAATAACACCACTTGAGCCACTCCAACACGCTACTAAAGGCCTAAACCAACGAAACCTCGTGAGCCCCTTCGCCCTCGGCCTAACCAAAACCACCCACCTCCCTCTCTCTCTCCTCCTCTTTCTCTCTCTAAGCCCCACCCTCACCTGAACCTCCACACCCCCAATGCAATTTCCCTCTAGCTTCTTCCCAAGCTAAAACCCCCCAATACCCAATAATACCCAAATTCCAAATTGGCAAATTCTCTCTCCTCTCCCATGGCTTCCCACCAAGACGACTCCGTTTTGCCCGGAGAGGACCTTTCCTCTGCCTCCTCCTCGCAGGACGAGGACGAAGACGATGTCGTCGACGATGACGAGGACGACGACGAAGAGTTGGAAAACGACGACGACGCCCCCCTCCCCTCCATGTCATCCGCCGCGCCGCCCAATGCCGTCGTCACCGTCGCCCTTCCGGCGCCGCCGCCCAAGGCCGAGCCACCCATGATTCTTACGGCCACCGTGATCGCCGATCCCTCTAATCCCGATCGCCGCGTAATTGTCACGCGGAACGACGCCGCGTCGGCGGCTCAGCCGGAGGAGAAGAAGCCGGCGGCGGCTTTGGACGACTCGCGGAAGCTGTTCCAGAGGCTGTGGACGGACGAGGACGAGATCGAGCTCCTCCAGGGGTTTCTAGACTACACGGCGCAGCGAAGGAAGACCACGCACCACGGGCAGAACGACACCGCTCTGTTCTACGACCAGATCAAGTCCAAGCTTCAGCTGGACTTCAACAAGAACCAGCTCGTCGAGAAGCTACGGAGGTTGAAGAAGAAGTACCGGAACGTCCTCGACAAGATCTCCTCGGGAAAGGAGTTCTCTTTCAAGAGCCCTCACGACCAGGCGACCTTCGAGATCTCCCGCAAGATCTGGAGCAACATCGGCCACATCTCCGCCGCCACCGACGACAACGCCCTCGAGGACGACGATCCTAACCCCAACAGCAACGCCAATTTCAACGTGGAGGCCGTCAAAGGCGAGGACGCCGGGGGTTTCTCCGCGGAGAAGAAGACGCCACCGAGGTCGCGGAAGCGATCACGGTCCAAATCAGACCCGAGGACCGACGAAAGACGCTGTTTCAGTGACGGTCCAGCGACGGTCAAGGAGAATTGCAATAACAGCGGTGGAAATAATCAAAGTAATCACAGCAACGGTAATGTCCAGGGGTTGATAGAAGAGACGGTGAGGAGCTGTTTGTCCCCGATGTTCAAGGAATTGTTGAGTAACGCCATGGGAGGACCTTGCGCGGCAGCGACCAGGGGCTTTGGAGGTTTGGCCCTGAATCCGATTCCGCTGAATTTCAGTGTTCCGACGATGAATTTTGGAATCGGGGAGGTGGCCGACGAGAGGTGGAGGAAGCAGCAGATTCTGGAGTTGGAGGTCTACTCGAAGCGGCTGGAGTTGGTACAGGATCAGATAAAGGCGGCGTTGGACGAATTGAGGTCCAGGGGAGGATCATGATTTGAAGGTTTTGGGTAAGAAGATTGAGACTTTAAAGGAAGAAGAGGTAAAAAGATTTGGGTTTTTTTTTTTTTTTTTCCTCTTTTGTTTCTAATTTAGCCTTGTGATTCGTATAAATTTGCTCTTATCACTTATCAAAACGGTGGATAGTATAGCTAGAGTCTGCATCTGGAATTATCATCCTTTGTTTGAAGAATGATTTTCCCTGACTACCTTTTAGTCGTTTGGTAGTAGTTTTCTTAGTTTGTGTGTATGACAACAGATATATTAACTGAAAAATAATTTTCCTTCCTATTTTGGGTAATTTTACCTTTCCTTTTATTTATTTAATTATTATTTATTTAGGAGTGCCCCTTAATTGTGTTCGTGTGTACTGTACATTCTAATGCCAAATTTTCAGCAAGTCAGGCACATCACATGATTGGCTTATAAAGATTTTGGAAGTCAACAAGTGATGTTTAACATACAGATTAACATTGACATGCATGTATAACAGTGTTGCTGCAGCCAATTTGTTCATTGATGTGTGTCTGGCACTTGATGTTGGTAATTAATTTGTGGGGAACATAAATCCCAGCTTGAAATCAAAGGTCGATTTGCAGAATCATAAAACTTTTTATACACAGAATTTCGAGTTAATTTTAAACAGGAATTAATTCTTATCCCATCTTTAACTTCTAGTTCATGGAAGTTTTTCTTTCATGTGAAAGTTCTGAAAGCATAAACATTTGGCTAAAGAAAACGAACTTGAGGGAGATGAGCTGAGCTGAGCTGAGATGCTTACTGAGTTTCTGCTGATATTAATGCAAGTTATTCTTGGTCATAATTTTGTTCTTCCAAGTTGGTATGGTAGTACTTGGTGGTAGTTCCCGATATGTACTCAATATTGATGTCTGTTACCTTACACACTTTGCATGTGAGTTAGTTGCAGGGTGTGTTTGGCAAAGTTTTTTACCTCGTTATAATTAACTGTAATAATATAAAGTTTTTATATAGTATAGTATAAAACTTTTACATGTTATAATATTTTGATTTTAATTTATTAGTTTTAATATTTTAGTTTTAATTTATTAGTTTGAACTATATTTTCAAACATGCTCGTGGTTATAAGTGATGTGAAGGCCTGCAGTGAGCGTCTCGGCAGTTTTATGTTGTCTCCCCTCTTGCTCTGTGAATCTACTACAACATTGCAATGATGAATCAATGGGGGCAATACAACAAATATTTTGTTCTCTTTGGCGTTTCTAAACAAGGATTAACATTAAAGAAATGTCTACAAACTTTATACTAAATTATATTTCGGTCCTTGATATTTCAAACGTTCTACAACTAACCCCCATCTATTATTGAGCGTAACAAAGTTGGTCTTTCTGTTAACTTACTGTCAAAAAAAATGATGGAAAACGAGACTTGCGGCCGGGAAAAAAACGCTATGACATACATTTAGATGAAAAAGCCATTGAAATCTACAAATTACAAAAAAAGAACTTCAAATGAAAGCTTCAATAAGCTAATTCTGTCCTTAAAATGCCCATTTTTCTCCTACTTAAATTGGTACATGGACAACATATTTGACGAACTGTAGATTTAAACTACAGAACGAGACACTCTTGTCTCATTTGGTGATCTGAAGGGGCTCTTCCACATGGTGCTGCAGTTAAACACTAGAATTCAAAAGAATCTTCCATTCTCAACAGTCAAGACGCCTGAAGTTTATGGTTTTTGCTGTGATTGGTTGAATTTCCTCGAGGAAGGAATCTCATGTAAAAACAGTGATGTTATCTCCAATTAAAGGATTATGAGCTTTTCAACTCCGAAAAGATGTTAAGAAGAATATTATCCTCTGGGCATCTGAAGAGTCATTTCTTGTCTATTGCCTTGAGCTTATGCTAATCAAAAACGGAAAAGGAACATTAAAAAAAAAAAAGAAAAAAAGAAGAAGAAGATGGCGGAGAAGGAGATTGCGTATTTAGACGTTCACTTTAGTTGTGATGAAACAAAGGACTATAAAAAAGGGAAGAAAAAAAGTACGATGTGATAGCCAAGAAAACTGACATCCAATTTTTTTCCCCCCTGAAAGTCAACTTTCGTTTGGTTGTTAGACTCACCGTACTATATGTAAAAACTAAAATAAAAAATAAAAAATAAAAAAAGGGACTAGGAGAGCATGCAGACAAAGAAATTAAAAACGTTTGAAACGAGATAAAGGGTTTTCACATAATAATTTTTCCCTATTCTGAAGGGGATAGTTAAAACGCCCCAAAAATTCAACTCTAATAACCAAATATTCATATGCTGACTCCACCTTTTGAGAAGCTAAATCGTGTATTTAAAAGAGGCGATCTAAAATGATCATCAAACAGATCTGCATATGCAGGATAATTGGAAATTTACACTTCATTTCAAAGAAGTGAAGCTGGAGAATCATAGTCAATTGTTGAAACATTTAACCCCATTTTCTTTTTTCTGGCAGATTTTTTTTTCTTAGAAATAAACATAAGTGTTTGATGAAGCACAGTCTCAATTTTGTGAATTGTAGAGGGGAATGAGAAAATCAGTACATGGTGAACTTTGCTTTAGTCTTCTCAAACACTTGTTCAGCAATAACAGCACCGGTTCCATCAGCTTTCTTGATCTCCATGTTAGCCTTCTGGTAGTGTCCAGTGCCTCGCAATGCATCTGCAATGAAATCATCAAACCCGATTGCAATAGCAGCTTCAGCTTTGGCTCCATAAACCAACCTCTGTTTCAAATGGGGCAGAGACAATGGTATCGTCAGGAAATTGTTGTAACAACTGCTAAGAGCTAAAGAACACAAGACTAAGAATGAAGGTTTCAAACAAGTTTTAAGACCTTAATTCTTGAGAGATGCATAGCGCCAAAGCACATCGGACATGGTTCACAAGATGCATAGATTTCACAGCCCGAGAGCTCAATTTGATTAAGCTTTTTGCAAGCCTGCAAGGAAATACATCCCCAAAACATGGTATAAGCAACAAGGGAAGGGACCAAAGGAGCAGATAAAGAGAATTTCCTCAAGAATTGTCAGCTAACATGTAACACCATGAGAGAAATCTAGATTAATTTTGTATCAACAAACATAAAAACTAAAACTTGAGCACCTAATTTCCTTGAGTTCCTGATAACAAGGGAAAATTCCATATAATCTCATAAAACACACAATCAAGATCCTCGGAAACTTAATGAAGAAATCGATGGCAGAAAAATAACTCCACAAGGAATTGAACAAGAAGCAATATCGAACAAAATTCTAACATGGATTTTCTTTTCTCCCTAGAAAGTTTAGATTTAGATAGTTTTATAACCTAACCTCTCTTATAGCAGTGACTTCTGCGTGGGCAGTGGGATCGGTGTTTCTCAAAACCATGTTGTGACAACTCACTACTACTTCATCATTCCTAACAACAACTGCACCAAATGGACCTCCATCTCCACAGTCAACTCCTTTGTAAGCTTCTTCCACTGCTTGTGTCAAGAATTTGTGGTCTCTATCCTGCACAACTAATTAACATTCAAAATAGATTAAAAAACACTCTAATTGTGAATGATCAGCTAATATAATTATGCAAATGTCTCTACAACAAAAGACAAAAGCCAATTATAAATATGTTTTGAGTAATGGATTCATCATTTACCTTCTTGGTGGCCCGGAAATGCAGACGCCACAGAGATGGTTCCGTCCCTTGCTTCCACAACTATACAAAGTAACAAATTTTGATAAATTTTTCAACAATCTACGGGAAAATATAGCCAAGTAACTGAAACTTTTCTCGATGAAAAGGGGAAAAAATGGGGGAGCTAAGGAAATGATAAATCTTGAACTAACATCATCAGAAAAACGCCATACTGTTTCCAGATATGACAACTTTTCCAAGTTGGAGCATTTTAACCAAATATATTAGGATTTTCTGCGTTTCAATACACAAATCAAACCCAACACGCAGCAAATTCAACACCGATTCAAAAAAAAAAAAAAACTTAAAAACCGAGGCTTTGACGACTTTAACGTTCGGATCTTGGGAAATTCCTCCCAAAAGCAAGCTCATCATCATCGTCATAGATTGAGAACAAAATCAATTACCAAATTATTAAGGAAAAGAAAATTAACTGCACTTCGAAACAAAATTAAGAAAATGAAAAAAATAAGATATAATAAAATTGATGATCAAGACTCGAGAACAGTACCATTAGCG
Source organism: Artocarpus heterophyllus (assembly GCA_025403435.1). Classification (NCBI taxonomy): domain Eukaryota; kingdom Viridiplantae; phylum Streptophyta; class Magnoliopsida; order Rosales; family Moraceae; genus Artocarpus; species Artocarpus heterophyllus. Next base: position 4,850,660 of record CM046338.1, on the reverse strand, counting down.
TCCTCCATCATTGGAAATCGAGAAAATAGGTGAGAAAAGAGGGAGGATAATAAAGAAAGAAAGAAAGAAGGGGGAATAGTGAAAGGGAACGAGGAGCTGGTCCACGAGTTTATACTAACATATATATGTGTGTGAGTGTGTGTTTATATATATATATATATGTATATATATATACACACACTTGTGTTGGGGATTATGCGAAGAGCTAGAAAGGACTGCGAAAAAGAGCTTTGAGAGAGATAGAAGTGACGTGTAGAAATGTGTAAGGACAAATGGGAATCTTGCGGTTGATTCACTGGCATTCAGTATTTTTTTATTATTTTTTTAGGGCAAAGAAAAGCCCTGAGACATAAATCAAAAGTAAAAAATATGACAAAAAGAAAAAGAAAAAGAAAAAGAAATTTATTGGTTCCAATTTTACCTTAAAAAAAATGAAAAAAAGTTAATCATACAACTATACTACTTAGTTTTATTATTTTTTAATTTATCCTTTTATTTTTAAAAATTTTAAAGCTATTTTTTGAATTTTAAAAAGTTGCTTTATTTTTATTTATAGTAGACTTTTTTAATTTAAAAAACATAAAGATAAGATAAAAATATATTTGATTAAACCCAATTTGTTTAAGAAATATATGCTTTTTTAAAAAAAAAGTTTTTAAAAATATTTTAAAATTTAAAAAGTCATAAAACTTAATATCTTTTTTTAAAATTTGATGTTGTGTTAAAAGATTTTTTATGTTTTTAATATATAAAATATTTATCATAACTTTTAAAAATAATTATATTGTTTTACCTAATTTTTTCTATTCATAAGGATAAAATTAAAATAAGTTTTTAAAATTTCAAAAATACTTTTGTAGTTTCTAAAAACGGATGGAAAAATTCAGAAACAGTTAAAATTATGAGGTACAATTATGTAATTAATGAAAAAAATCCAAAAAACCTTTTGCCTAAATATGGCCAACCAACCTCCCCACCCTAACCCCCCACCACTTTATTATGAAAATGTCTAGAACATCCTTGTGTTTTAAAAATTATAATCAAAATATCTTATGAAGCAATTAAGTTTTAAAAAATTTCAAAATTACCCTTTCCAATATATAATAAATGTTATTTTAAATATGACTAAACTAAAAAAATTAATAAAAGAAAATTTAAAATATTCAAATAGATATTTTAATTAAGTAGACACTCTAATTATTTTGAGAGTTTTTAACTTTTTAAGATGGATTTTACGTACTATTTTGGTTTAATAATATTTTAAATTGTATTTAATACAGGTTAGGAGGGGTAGTTTTGGTTTTTCAAAAAGTTTAATTCCTTCAGGGATATTTTGTGTATGATTTTAAAAACATAGGAGATGTTTTGGGAATTTTTATAATAAGAGTGATAAAAGTGGTATTTAAGCAATACAAAACATAATGGATATTTTAAGTATTTTTCCAAATAAATGAAATTATTTGGGGTTTGGGATGCAAATTGTCCTTTTGTTGAGTCTTATAATTGGACGGAAAACTTGCATTGCCCCATAGGCCATAACTTTCAATTAGTCTTTTTATCTTTCTTTTAAAAGAAGCTATCAAAAGAAGTTATTAAGGCTTGCTGCCAACTATCTACCTTCTTGTGTGTTTGAAAGAATTTATGGTGGTTAAGAGAAGAGTTAGAACCAAACTCTAATTGCATATTATGGCAAAGAAAAGCTTTATATTGTAGTAAATATTTTGTTTTATAATGTTTATGGTTGAAACCGTCCAACCATCCTAAAGATTAATAAGTCTTTACACATGGGTGGAGTATTTATGAAACTTCCTTTTCAACATTTCTTTACCCAACATGTTAATTATTTGACATGCCATGAGCTGATTGATCATCCTTTTAATTTTCTTTATTTTCCTATAATGTCTTGACTCTCTTAATTGCAACTATTTGTGATCATGCTCTGACGACAATGAGATTAAGGGCATGTTTACTTTGCATCAAAGGAAAAGAGAAAGCAAGAAGTGATTCCTTTTTTTAAAAAAAAATAATAATATGCTTACTTATAAAATCAATAATGAGAGTTTTGTAGACCTCACAATATATATAAAATAAGAAAAAAGAATACCAATCCTCCCACACCTTTTAGTATTGATTCCCTCCTTAAACGATTGAATACCATATTTACTCATATGTTCAAATTTAAATGTTATTATTTAATATTTATTAGTTATGTAAAAAGAATATTTTAATAATTATATTGAATAAAATTCTCATTGCTAAGTAAATAAACACCAGAAACGGAATGAGATTGTTTCTTATTGCTCTATCAAATAAGTAAACACTAAAAAAGGAATGAATGATACTCACCCTAATACTTAACTCTCATTTCCAATACCATTATCTTTTTCTTTACCTTCTTTTATGGTTTGGTAATCATGCCCTAAGATGAGGATTATTGAAATGAACCACCTAACGATTACCCAAAAATGCAACTAATCCTATATGCGTGATAATTTATTATGATATTAGCATGTGATTATTATGACTGATGAATCATTTCTGATTATTCTTGTATGGTAGTCTTTTTCTTCTTCTTTTTTTAGCTGTCCAAGTTTATATGGCAATTCTTGTCACATTTAGTACTCGAGTCTGTAACCTATTACATCTTGACAACTGCATTGCCACACAAATAGGTGAAAGAACGACAAAATAAATTTACTTCCAACCTGAAAAACATGTCTATGTCTATCCATTCTATGGTAGTTGACAGTTTTGTGCCAATTTTCAATCAGTAAATCAGTATTAGCGGCGCTCAGATTGTTTATATAATTCCTTTACATCAAACAATAAAACTTCATAAGGTATAATTCCTTATTTTTTTTTTCTCTAAATCAATAAGTTTAAATAGTTTATATAGCTTATATATATTAAACAATAAAAATTGAATTACAAAAATAAGAATTTTAAAAAATAGAGCATATAATATTAGAATCTATCTCTATTTTTTCAAAACAAAATAGGGCACCATAATTTTTTTAATGTGGGTGTATGATAAATATTTCTTTAAAATATTTTTGTCTTTAAAGTAATTGTAGTATCGGATATTATAGTAATAAAAAAATTTATAAAAAAAAAAAAAGATTAAAAAGGTTTCAATATGGGAATGAAAATTAAAGAATCGCCACTAACATGCTGTAAAAGTTTGCATAGTTTTACAAATCATTTTTTATTTCTTTTATTATTTGTAATGAGCACCATTGATCATATTTAAATACTTTTCTAATAGACAATGGGAATAATCTCTCTTTTACTTGCTTTGTTTATCTTATCAGTAGCAGGGACGGCGCACACCGACATCATGAAAGAACTTCGAACTTTCACGAGTGATGCTAACTACGGTAAACTGGAGAGAGAGAGGATTGCACAACAAATGAACCCAAAACTACTACTTTTCCGTGATGCAAAAGAAGGGTGTTACTTTGGCAAGATTAGCACCTCTTAACTCGTCGCAGCATCGTCTCCAATGACGTTTTGCATATAAGGCAAAGCAAGAGGCAATAACTGTAAAGACTGTCGGTCAATCAAGATACCTCGTAAACTAATACTAATTACACTAGTACCTTCTAACTTAAAAAAAAAATACAAAAGACTCCTTCTATTAGTCAATCGTGAGTTGTTCTTTTTTTTTTTTTTTTTAAATGTCAAAAATGTCCCTCCATCCATTAAAACGTTTAAAGTTATTTATGTAGTCAGAAATAATAATTTATCTTTTTTTGAAATTAAAAATGAGTTTAAATAATTTGTATATACTTGTAACTATAATTTTACTCTAATGGAAGAAAACTCTTTTTAAAAAAACTAGGTAATAATCATTTAAAAATTATATATTTTTATAGAAGTTTTAAAAAGTATAGCAAAATGAAAAAAAAAAATTTTATTAAACAAAAATAAAAAATAGATATAAAAGTTTAAAAATGTTAAAATGAAAACAATAGAAATTTTTTTTAAAACACCGACAAAAAGAAATCCAAGAAATCAAAAACCTACCTACAATAAAAACAAAACATACCTATCTATCTTTCTTTTTTTCTCTCTCTTGATATCTGCCGCTCTCTCTCGATTTGGGTGATGCCAACTAGGTGGTGGTGGGGTGGGGTGGACAACAAAGAAGGGATGTGACAATTGGGGGCGATTGGGGTGGGGCTTGATGGGGTTGACAACAGGGCCAGGAGGGCAGGCGACAAGAGTAAAGGGGGTGCAAATGGGTTGGGCAACTGGGACTGAGAGGGTGGGCGACGTGGTAGCAAGGTACGATAGTAAGGGGACAATAGGGTGGGCCACGTTGAGATGCGCAATAGGAATGGGGAGGGTGGGTGAAGGGGGGCATGTTAGGTAGGGTGAGCCATAAGGGGCCGCCAAAGGGGTGAAAGGCATGGGTGACGGGGTGGCTGGGTGTTGGTCACAGTGCAGCCTCCATGGCTGGTTCTGATTTCTTTTTCTTTCAAATCAGATTTTTTTTTTTTTTTGTAAAAATCAAATTAATAGCTGTGATTTATTGTTTTAAAATCTATGGCCAAAATTAAAGGGGTATATTTGCCATTTTAGATCAAAAGTTCCAAAAGGTGCCGTTGTTTTGGTACGGAGATGCCTTTGTTATTTTGATAAATCACAGGGCCACGAATGTAATTTAACCTCGATGATAGAAAAAGAAAACTCTCGGATTACAGGCTGGTTGGGAACACTATTTGTGTAAACTCAATGCCAAAGAATGTAGAAGGCAAACTTGAAATTCCATCGTGCCAACACTTGAAATTCTGTTGTTAATAATTTCTAGAATGACAGCTTAAAATGGGAAAATATTTAAAATCTCTTGCTACTAAAATGTTTCAAAATTGTTCTTCCAGAGTAATCAAAATCTCGATAAAATAACTGGACATTAAATGAGACTGACATCCACACTGACACCATATAATTTCAAAAGAAACTAATGTGAAAACAAGGCTATTAAAACGAACCCATAGCTGCATATGGGCTTCAACATCAGCCAAAAATTCTCTAGTCTCACTTCTTCTTGCCACCCTTGGCAGCATCTGAAGCCTTGGTCTGAACAAAAAGTATTAGAATCTTAAAAGCATTGAAAAACAAAGCGGCAGCCCAAACTATTTAGAGAAAGAATGCAATTTGCCTACCTTCTTTACACCACGGATCTTCTTCGCTCTGTTCTTTCGCTCTTTCATTTGCTTCCTTGACTTTTCTACCTTAGTGTCAAGTCCATTCTGCCATTTCATGTCGGATTCATGGTTAGGGAATGGCAAGATAACCAAAGCTAGAAAACAATTAAACACTAATAATATGCATGACCATAAAGTAAAGATAAATAAAGGAAAGGGGGCAAAAATGAAACCATCCTTATGACTGTTCTGAAATCAATTGATCCCCAATGATCTAATTGCCTCAACATTGTTCTTTCCTAAAGAATTGTATTATAAAATAAGATCCTTTAGGCGAAGGTACGTTATATATGTCATGCAAAATTCAAAAAAGGCAAGACAAACACTTGCAGTTTCCTGTGCAGTTATACCCAAAACAGACATACAGCCATATTTTTCTCCGTGCTATAACATATAACAAGTTAGTACTTGATTGGACCTATAAGACCATATGAAATCCTTTTCATCTTCATAAAACAGCATATTCGCCTAAATTACAGTATGAGCAACCATGTCAAAAAAAGTATATTCATGTAAGCAATTTCATGATTTTTGTAAGAAAGAAGGGGAAAAAGCGCAATTAACTCTAATTATGCAGAAAACAAAAAAAGAAACAAATAGAAGCACAAATCAACTCGCATAGCATTCTTTGAAAACAAGAGATTCCACACACCCAGATTTAATGAGCAAACATTAATAAATCATTCAAAGCAGAAGAAAAAAAATTCACCATAAAAACATCACGAATAACTACACTAAAAATCATGCTTGCATCTTACATGAAGAAAAAATTGCCTTCGCCCAAAAAAGTTTATTTTAGAATTTAAGGTTCCACCAATAGATTAATACGAACATAATGACAAGAAAAAAAAAGAAAAAGAAAAGGTCAACTTACCCTGATGAGCCTGTACTTTGGCTCGTATTTCTTGGCATTCTCGACGGTGTCATAAATCAACCCAAAACCAGTGGATTTCCCACCACCAAAGTGAGTCCGGAACTTGAAAACAAAAATCGAGTTGGGGTCCTTCACCTCATACATTCTTGCAAGCTTCTCCTTCAGCTCCGCCTTCAAGCCAATAAGTACAAAACAGAAACTCAATTTAATCACTCAATAAAAATCAAAACAAGAAGTAAATGGGCCTGCGCTATTAGTTCCTCATGCCGGTGCTATTAATTCCTCTTAATTTGAAGAAAGATATACCTTGGAGACATTGGGTCTTCCTGGGTGAAGAACATCAATAACCTGCAGTGAACAAAAAAGAAAAACATGTTACTTAATGGATGAACATACTACTCAAGCTTTAAATCACAGCATAACAAAGCAGGCAACAAAAATATCAAAATCAAGACCAATGTCTTATTGCATGATTACGAATGAAATGTAAAAAATCTCGAACGAAGGGAAAAAACTTTAGCACATTTTGGTAATCGAGGCATCTTCCAAACTAAAATCTCTAATTCTTATCATAACAAAAAAAACAAAAAACCTAGATTTATCGCTTTCCTCTTTCCTCTTAAAATCCATATTGAATCATACTAGATCTGATCACTAACAATTTCGGCAACCTAGGATAAGAAACAATATAACAAATAGGAAAAAGGATCAACTTCAACAAAGACTAGAAATAAATTATGCCTCGAGAAATATGAAAGAAAAAAAAAGACAAAATCCAAAATAAACCTTATTATTCCACTACGTTAGAAACTAACAGACCTATAATAGAACAAAGGAAGAACTTTTCCGTCAAAATCATGTCTCATGTTTCCCTGGTTTCCAAGAAAACGAAAGAAAATAAAGGAAAACGAGAATCGAAAACTCACGAATTGCTTCCTGGAGAGAAGCCTGTTGGTCATGAACTTTCTGGTACGAATGGTCACTGCCTTGTCCGCCATTGTTTGTGGAGATCAAGCTAGCCTCGTAAGAGCAAGAAGAATCACAAAAGAAGAGTAAGGGGCGCGAACGATTAATGCAGCTCAGGCAGAAAGAACCGGAGCCGAAAAAAGCCCTACCTTTTTATAGCGTCAGGGTTTACAAAACATGATGCCCTAGGACCGCGATAAGGGCAGGTTCATGGATTACTTTTGGGCCTCTAAAGGAGATTTGAAATGGACGAATGAGCCCCATTGGACCGCGTCAAATATACGAGCCCTATAATATGTTTTGGGCTGTTTCGGGCCTTTCTCAGATTTAAATGGAGCCCAAAAAAGAAAAGTTTGAAATTATATTGGCACCCCCTAAAATTTGTTATCGTTGCGGGAATACCATCTCATTTAATCTATTTTTTAGAATTACCCTGAAATCTTAAAATAGTGACAAGTTACCCATTATGGAACATTTTATTAATTTTTTAATGAATAAACTGCCTCCAGAAAGTACAGTTGGTTTATAGAAGAACAATTCATTCTTGAATTGTTATGATTTGTTCTAAAAATAAGTTATGATTTTTTTTTCCTCAAATATAGAGGAGACAATTTCAATTTTTACTATAGTAGAGATATATGAGTATCAAAAGTTTAGGGAGGGAGCAGACCTCTGAAAACTTTGATTCTTGATACTCAAAGAATTTGAATTTTGGGAAAAACAAACACGTATCTAAAGAATTATTGATACTCGAATCCAAATTTAAGTCCATTGGATACTAAAAATACTCAAAACAAAAAACCCTATAGAAATACCTCCTTTGATGAGTTCTCTATTTTCTTTTTTTCTTTAGAAGATTGGTATGATGTGATAAAGCACTTGATCTGTATAGACTAGAGGTGATGTCGAGGTGAACTTTTCTAATGAAAGATAAATAGCACAAAACAAAACAATCATTCAAATTGGGCAATACCCAAATAAATACCATTTCCACCTTTTCTATTATAAAATGTCCCATGTGTTTTAAAAAGCTAACATTACCCTCCTAACATCTACTAAATACAATTTAAAACATCATTAAACTAAAATACTGAATAAAATCAATTTTAAAAGATTAAAAACTCTCAAAATAATTAAAGTTTTTGTTTAATTAAAATATTTATTTGTAATGACCGAGGAAACGTCATCAATAAAACCTAATATTTAGTTAGGTTTAATTAATGAATTTATTCTTAAAAATGTAAAATTTTGTAAAAATAGTAATTTTTGTGAAAATTACAATAAAATATGAATGAACGACATTGATTGTAAATTTTATGGCATATGTAATGCAATGGTGGATATTGTAAAATACAAATTTTATGAGTTTGATGACTCAGAGATTTGTGCATAATATCCATAAAATGAATTTCATGTCACAATTAATTGTTAAATTGTGATATAAACAAATAGATGATTAGAATATAAATAGGACTTAGAGGTTGTCCTAACCCTAATCGGGGGTAGGAAAGAGGCCAGAGCAGTATAAGAATACTGCTAAATGAAAACACAGATCGAAAAATGTCACGATTAGCCTTCAAAAGTGAACGAAAAGTAAGTTAAATATTTTTATATAGTCTAAGAATAGAAAGTACACTGAATTGACCACGACAGTATAGGAAAAATACTGTGTGGTGAAAATTACACAATATAAATTTTTAATTCCATAAAGTGGACATTTGCTTGAATTCTATTGGGCCAACAAGCCATGCAATGTGGCCCAATAAGATGAGGACACCTAGGGTAGTCTAATGGATGACCATGAGTCATCAAATGTGATAAGGAAGCATTAATTACGAAGTTATCACAAAATTTCATTTCCTTTCTTTTGCTCCAAGATCCGGCAGCCATAACCAAGCTTCCAAAAAAAATTTCTCAGCCCCCAAACTTTGCAAAAATGACCCCAAACAAGTTTTACAAGCAAGTACAAGGATTTCCCACAAGTTTTAAGGTAAAATCCTAAGCTTTTTAATGAGTTTTCAAGGGATTTTTCATGGGCAAAGGACAAGAAATTAATCCATGGTATTTTTGTATGGAAAAGAAGAGTAGGAGAGAGTCTAAAGGGATTTTGAAGGCTTGAAACCAAAAGGGTGTTATTTTGGTAAGTTTTAAGTTTTAAAGTTTGAAATTTTAAGGATTTTGTTTTGATTTTTATTCTTTCAAACCCATGAGGGGTTTTGAGTATGTATTTGATGGAATTTCATGTATATGTGATGAATGGTAAGTTTAAGTTATAAAACTTTGGTTTTTAGTGCAAACCAGCAATTTTTGAAAAAATATTATTTTTGTTATTTTGATGTTAGACTTTGCAAAAGTGATGTTTGAGCATGAGAATGTGTTGATTAAGGCATAGAATGGTTTCTGCAATGGTAGAATTGCAAGTTTGAAATGGATTTTTGTAAAAATGTCATAGGGACTAAATTGAAAGAAAAAGATTCCTCTCGATAGAATTGAAAAATAGCCAAAAACCCTTGTACAGTGATATTTTGGGAAAAGTTAAAACACAAAAGTTGTAGATCTCGACGAAACTGGTAGGCTACATGAACGGTTTGTCTAAAAACTCTATCGTTTGTGAGTTTTTGATTTTTCAAGAATATATTAAAAGTGAAAAAAGTGTTAAATGGCAAAAATGTCATTTTTCAAAATGATTTAAGGTATAGTGCCTTAAGTAAAAATGATCCTTGAGAAAAATAGGAAATTTTGATGCAAAGAAGTAAATTTTAGTCTTGAGGGTAAAATCGTCAAAATTTTCAGTTTAGGGACTAAACTGTAAAGTTTTATGAAAATAGGGCATAATTGAGAAATAAAGAGATTTGACCCACTAAGGTGTATTTTAAAATTAGTATGTGGTTATTTTCGTAAGAATAACGAAATCGAGCTCGGGTAGGTTAGTGGACCCGCGGAGGACAAAATCATCATTTTTGCCCAAATAACCCGAACCGCTTTGAAATGTTTCCAATGGGATAAGAAAATGACTAGAAAGGTTTCCGCCCTTCGTTAGAAACAATATGGTAAAGTTATATAAAAATAAGAAAAAACAATGGTTTTTAGAGTTGTTCATAGTAATGCAACTTGATTTATTAACTAACGGATGTTTCGTATCGAAACATAGTAGAATTTGGCTAATAGCTTTGTAATTGGTTAACAGGATCCTAGGAGTCTAGGAGAAGAAAAATCCAGGTTAAGTTGCCTGACATTCGCATCAAGTAAGTACCTATCCCACCTATAGTATGAAATTGTAGGCTTAGAGTGTAAAATGTGTATGTGTATACTTGTGTGTATATCAAGGTGTATACTAGTATGTATGCAATGACATAAGTATTTATAAAAATGAAAGGGTATACTTGTGAGTATATGGAATATATATATATATATATACCTGAGAGTATATAATGACATGTACCTGAGTGTATATGATAATGTATACCAGTGTGTATATTTTATGTTAAGTACCTGTGAGTATATTATGCTATATATACTTGTGCGTATATTAATGTATACTAGTGTGTATATAAAGTATGTACTTGTGTGTACAATAATGAAAATGAGCATGTGTATCATGATTTCGTACCTGTGTGTACAATGATAAATACTTGAGTATTTATAAAGTAAGTATCTGTGTGTATATTATATGTTAAGTACCTGTGAGTACATTATGCTATATACTTGTGCGTATATTAATGTGTACTAGTGTGTATATAAAGTAAGTACCTGTGTGTACTATGCTATGCAATAGAATTTATGTTTCATGGATAATATGTGATTATCACTTCATGCATGGTATGTAAACCATAATAAATGGACTGGTAAATGTATCACCAGAAATTAAAAAAAGTGTCGTACCGACTCTAACTCAAGGGGAATTTAAAGGATATGTTACGGTCACGGTGTTACGTAGACCTAAATAAAATTGTACAATGATACGAACACTTAGGCCCTAGTAAAAATAAGAAACGATGAGGATAAAGAAAGTTTATAAGAAAGCATAATGAGACCATGTATTTTATTGAATGTGCATGTAGGTTTATATAGGACTTACTGGACGTTAGCTCATTAAGTTTTTCATGCTGTAGGTATTCTAACGAAAATGTCAGAATAAATCGTAATGATGAGCTGGCGGACGGATGATGTGTGCAGACTGGGTGTGGTTTCCGCCACAGTATGTTTTCCGCTGTATGGTGTTTTAAAATATTTTGAAAGTAATGTTTGATAAGCTATATTGTAAAAGAAGGATGATTATGTAAATATAAGTATGTGAAAGTATTTTGGGAATTACCAAAGTTAATATAAGCAAATTATTTATTCCCGTTTAAAATCAAATTCCAAATTTTTTGCCCTAAAGTAAGTAAGAAAGAGTTTTATCACAGCCCAAAAAGGCGGGTTGCGACATTATTAAATCTTTTAAATATTTTTATATTTAATTTTGTAGTTAAATAATATTTAATGTGGCATTGATAAAATAATTTTGAAATTTTTAAAAATTTAATTGCTTTAACGGGATTTTGTGTGTGATTTTGAAAACACAATGGGTGTTTTTGGCATTTGCATAACAACAGAGGCAAAAATCGTATTTAGACGCAACAAAATGAGTGTTTTGAGCAATCATGCTTTAAATTTGTAAAACCTTTAAAAATTTTCATGTACTTAATCTAAATTCCAAAGGTTTTGTGTGACACCTGTTATTTTTCTAACGGATATTAAGGTAATTAAATTAATTATTTAAACACCTGTTAATTTAATGGGTATGATTTGTAAAATTTAATATATTAAATGTAGCGACTTAAAAATTTGTTGTATTTAAAATCACTAAATTAGTCTTGGATGTTCCACTTATTTACGAAAATGCTACTTCGGCATTTTCTTGCTAAAAGTCTCCAGATGAAACATGGAGATATTTGCCCAACCACCCTTTTTAATTATTCCTTTGTCTTCTTCCGCAACTTACTCCATTTGTCCCCTCAATTGTTTTAGCATTGCTTGCTAAAAGTCTCTGTGGGAGACATGATGGTATTTTATTTAATGCTCCTTTGTTTTCTTTTGATAACTTTTTCAGTGAACCTACCTTGTCTCCCTGCTTCCTCTCAATTATTTTGATACCTTTTTATTTAGCCCTTATCACGTTCTTCTCTAGTTTCTCATTCTCTCCCTTTCTCACTTCAATTTCTGACTAAAAACACAAAGCACAAAGCTCTCTTTGCAACCAAGGCAGCTATAATTCCCGGCCATATTTGAAGTTGTTTTAGAGTCAATTCAAGCTTGATCTTTAACCCAAACTTTGGTGCTTTTCAAAGGAGTTTTGAGGTAGATTTTCTTTAATCTAAACTTGGTTTTTTAGTATGTGTTTTCTCCATGTTTAATGGATAATTTTCATGTTCAAAGTTCATGCAAAGTTCTAATTATGTTAATATGTATATTTGAGTATTTATGAACAAAAACTTAAGTCTTGAGTTAAAACCCATAACCAACCTTTATTTTGGTTTGACAATAATGTTAGAAACATGTTAGGAATGTTTAGAACCGGTTTTCATAGCTCTAAGGTTAATGTTTTAAAGTTTTGAGCTTGAAGAACAAACTGAAGCATGTTTTCATCATTATTTGCAAGAAAGGCTAAAGATATGGTTTGATTATGATTTTGGTATAAAACTCATGAGAATATATTTATTGTGATTATATAATGCATGCTGCATATTTTGGAATGGTTTTGAGATTTTGAACAAGGATAGTATGTTTTGGGTTAAAGAAGAACTTGACATTCCATAAACTTTGTAATACCTCTATGTGCAGTGGCTATTTCTTGAAATTATAGGATTAAATGAAAATAAATTTTGTAAATTGGTTCGCATATTTAAAAAGTAGACGTCCTAAGCTTTCCAACGAGCTATCATGAGCCTAAATCGGAGTTGTATTTTATTTTCTATGAATTTTTTAATTTTCAGATTGGAAACTAGTAAACCTGCCAACGGCAATATACCATCCGTCTACCTTAAGTAAACCACCTAGTAACCCATGTACTGATTGTAGATAGTGAACCCACTTGTTTGCAAAAGTATACCGCATGTTTGCCATGATATACCTGCTGCTAATCTGAACCAATAACCCAACTTTGCTCACCTTCTAATCCTTTAACGTCTTGCAACCTTTCTAACACTATTCTAAATGATTTATGAATCTTATTAGAGACTAAAACATATAGATTACTTGTATACATTTTATATTATGCTTAAGTCAAAAATTGTTTACTTTGGTATTTAAAAAGAAATTGCATAAATACTTTAATGGCACACTAGTGAGATGGATTTACACATAATTCATTTATGAATGTGGTTATATGTTATGCTTTAGGTTTAATTGTCCTTATGCACGCCTTAGGATCAAGATTGTGTGAAGCTAACGTTAATTGATTCTGATATTAAAAAATTGTTGATAACCTTGGAAGGTAGAGATTCTATTATTCATCTTTTGTGAGGTTTTGGTAAATTAAAATTTGGTTGTCATATGTTGCAAAATATGTATATGATATTTTGAATATATATGGTTATATCTATAATATGATGATATGGAACTCGTCATGTATTATATAGCGATGAACATAACGATTTGACATATGTTGTTGTAAATTGAAAAGTATGTTTAGGAAAAACTAACTTTATAAACAAAGATTAATTATAGAGAAATGGCGAGATGTGAAGAGGGCGGCAGTTACTTCATTGGGCACGAATACACTAAAAGGTAAAATAGAGGGAGGTGATGATGCTCCATTAGGTTGAAAGTCTTAGAACACATTGTATAAGAATTGACTTGGTGAGGACTTGGAGCTTGATGTCCCCTCACCGAAACACCCTTGGAATGTTTGGAGAGTAGTCAAGCGCGCCCACTTAGGTTCGATGAGTTAAGTGATACTCTATTGAATGTGGATACCTAGGAATAATAATGAATTGTAACAATTGTATATATGTATATGTATGAAACTTGGCAATGATTAACTATGGTATCAACAGAATATGATCATAATAAATCTCATAGTTTGGATAATGATGAAAACTAACTAACCATGCAAGTTTAATGTGGTAAATAATAAAACCTTAAGGTGAGTAATGGTTTTTCCTACTAAGCATGTTTTCGCTCATTCCTTGATATTTTCATCTTTTCAAGACTCACAGTGTGTGTGAAGTGGTGACAAGAAATATAATTAAGGAAACTATGTAGCTATATTACATTAGAATTGTTTCATTTATCAAAAAATGTCCTTCATGATATTAAAACTATCGTTTGTTACTTTCTGTGACTGTATTAAGATGTGTTGAGGGTTGAAATGATGATGATGACAGTTTTATATTGTTAAAATTTAAGGTACTACATTAAACTGTGGTTTATTTATTTGTTTATGTTTTTATTTAGGTCCTAGACAAATTACTTTGATGTTTTATTTTTATTTTTTGATCTTTATTTTATTTATTAAAAATTGTTAATCCTCATTTAGGGGCATTACACTTTGCCACATAAACAAGCCGATTATTTTTACATTCTTTACCCTAAATTTTGAATGTGTTGTTTGGTTCGTGTAATTTGAATAGATATTGTAACGCCCCTATGTGGGGGTTAACAGTTTTTAATGAGATAAAATAAAAATAAATAATAAAAGTAAAACCTTAAAAATAAAATTTGCCCGGGACTTAAATGAAAACTCTCAACTCAAAAATAAAAATATAAACGATAAATAAACCACAGTTTTAATGTAGCACCTTAAATTTAATAATATAAACTGTTGTCATCATCATTTTAACCCTCAACACATTATAATACAGTCACATAAAGTAACAATTGATGCTTACATTATCATGAAGAACATTCTCAACGATTGAAGCAGTCCCAATGTAATATAGTTACATCACTTCCTCAACTATATTTCTCGTAGCCACCTCACATTTAGTGAGTCCTGAAAAGATATAAACATAAGGGTATGAGCAACACTATGCTCAGTAGAGAAAGCCATTACTCACCTTTATCATTACCACATTAAAATCTGCATGGTTAGTAAGTTACATCATATTCCAGATTATGAGGTTTATTATGATCACATCTTATGGATACCGTAGTTAATCATTACCAAGTGTCATAATTACACATTTATACAAATATTAACAATCATCATTGTTCCTAGGTATCCATGTTAAATTGAGTATCACTCAACTCATCGAAACCCAAATGGGCGCACTTGATCACCCTATAAACATTCCAAGGGTGTTCCGGTGAGGGGACATCAAGCCCCGAGTCCTCACCAAGTCGATTCCTGTACAGTGTGTTCTGGGACTTTCAACCCAAGGAAGCGTCATCGCCTTCCCCCTACTTTACCTTTTAGGGTATTCATGCCCAAGGACGTAACCGTCGCCCTCTTCATGTCTCACAATTTCTCTATATTGAATCATTATCAATAGAGTTAGTTTTCCTAACCATGCTTCTCAATTTATAACATGTGTCAATTCATTATGTTCCTCGCCGTACAATACAAGACGAGTCCATGTCATAGTTTCATATGTGATAATCATATAATATCAGTTCAACATAGATATATATATATATTGCGGCAAAACAATCAATTTTAATTCTATAAAAACCTCACAAAAGATGAGTAATAGAATCCCTACCTTTTAAGCTTATCAACAGTCTCTTAATCCTGGAATCAATTAACGTTAGCTCCATACTCCCTTGATCCTAAGGCGTGCATAAGGACAATTAAAACTAAAGCACAACATACAACTACATTCATAAATAAATCATGTGTAAACCTATCTTACTAGTATGCCATTAAAGCTTTTATATAAATCTCTTTTGAATACCACAGTAAACAATTTTTGTCTTAACACAATATAAAATGTGAACAAGTAATCTATATGTTTTAGTCCCTAATAAGATTCATCAATCACTTAGGATAATATTGGAAAGGTTGCAAGACATTAAAGAATTAGGTGGTGAGCAAAGATGGGTTCTTGGTTCAGGTTAGCAGCTGGTATACCATAACAAACTGGCAGATTTACTAGTTTCCAATACAAAAATTGAATAATTCTTAGAAAATAAAATACAACTCCGATTTAGGTTTATGATAGCTCGTTAGAAAGCCTAGGATGCTACTTTTCAAATATGCAAACCAATTCATAAAATTCATTTTAATTTAATCTTAGAATTTCAAGAAATAACCACTGCCCATAGGGGTATTACAAAGTTTAACAATATAAATTTTCTGTCTATGGCATATACACTTAGACTTCATACATATGCTCCAAAATAGCAACAAACATATACTTAGGTTTAAGAACGCAAATTTGAATAATCCTTTAGTATAAAAGAAAATTTATAAATGAAAGACTAAATTTGTTCATAAGATTCTAACCTCGGATTATGGTTAGTTGGAAGCTTGAAATGGCTTCAAAACAGGTTCCTTTACTTCGGTATGACTGAAATTCTTGCTCAAATGGAGGTGATGGTGGCTGATTTTTATGGCTTCCTTGAAGAAGTTCTCTAAGTATTTTGCTTCAGCAAAGAAATGAGAAGAAGAGTGTGGGAACCGTGGAAGAGAAAGGAAGAAAATATGAAGTCTTTGAAAAGAAGTGATAGAAACAATTATAGAGGAGACATGTTGAAGCATGTCACGGAGGAAATAAAGAAAATGAGGGTCAAGAGTAGTTGGAAAAGATATCCTTATGTCTCATCTAAAGACTTTAACACACATAATGCCAATATGACATTTTTGAGATTTATTAGAAGTTCTAAGGCTTTTTAAGTAATCATACTAAATAAATATAGGAGAATTTTAGAAAATTTAAAAATAGATAAAAATAAATATTATAAAATAAATTTAAATGAAGCAATTTTTTTTTTATACATTAAAAATTAATTTAATTACCTAAATACCCGTTAGGAGAATAACAGGTGTCACAGCTCTACCCCCCTTAAAGAAATTTCGTCCTCGAAATTTCTATTCTAGCAATACTAGTAAAAATTTTAATTCCATTATGATTCCAATTCCGAGTCTAAACCGTTAATATTGTTTATCTTCCAAATTTAAGTTATCGTATCTCCACTCATTTACTTGCATAATAAATCTTACTCCTAAATCCCTCAATGAGAGTATTTCTGACAAGTTTCAACTTATAACACCGTATAATAGTCTAAGAATCTGATCAGGCATACATATTGACCATATCATGATTCCAGTCCTTCATTGTCCATGGACTGTGATTTACAATCACATTTAAGGAGATTGCCAGAGAAATTTTATATACTTCATCTTTAGGTTCCTTTTCCTTTTTGAGTAAGGAAAAGTCAAATATATTTGATTTCATACCTCAACTAATAAACTAGAACATAATCATAAAACATATATCACAAACACTTTTATTCAAAACTATACATTAAACTTACTCATAGAGATATTAAACGGAATCTCAGAGTTGCAAACATACCCGACATATTTTTCATTAAACAGCTATCCTCATGACACAAACATTCAACCCAAATACTATACTCATATTTCATATGGAATATCCTCATAACTGACTCTGGTACTTCCACATAATATTAACAGAATATTACACATTACAAACATAATACGGATACGTTTCGAGAGTACAAGGCACTCCGTATACCAGCTATCCATATCATGCATGCTTAGAGGATACAAAAACATCGATAAACAAAAGATCGGACCTTAAGAAGGATGCGTTTCGAGAGCATCAAGTACTCCGTATCCAGCCATCCCGGCATTAGGCTCAATGAATCTAAAAGATTGAACAACAACGTACCACAAAAAACACAGAATACAAGGCAAACGGTTATTCGTAACACACGAAATACGGACACACATGCCTACATGCCAAAGATAAAACAAAAAGATTACAGATGGAGATTCAAATCAATTGGCCGCTCCCGGCTTTCCCTTTCCCATTCAAGCTTGGATGTTGCAGTGTCGGATTCTGGATGTATGATTTGCATTTTATCTATCAATTCCTCAGCTGTTGAAGCAGTAACAAAGATTTGTCTCTCCGATTCTGTAGTGATGTTTTCTTCCACAGCGTAATCTAGAAATTTCAAAAGACCGTCATAAAAACCCTTTACGTTCAGCAGACCCAAAGGTTTGGAATAAAAGCCCAACAATTGCCCACAAGCAACTATAAATATTTCCTCAAGAGTACCTAGACCACCAGGTAATGCTATAAAAGCATCAGAATTATAGATTATGTCTTTAAAATTTTTAGGGATACTCCTGACTCCTTCTCCCTTACCTATGGCTTCCTTACAAAGGTTTCCTTCAACTGGAATATGAGGCCAAATTCTTACATCAGTAGCGTCGCTAGACCTAGCTGCTAGTGCCATATTTACCATCATTTTTATACTACCACCCCCATAGATTATGTTAATCTTTTTGCGTGCTAGGACTTGCCCTAAGTGATTTGCAGCTTCTAAATAAGCTTTATCTTTTCCAAAGCTGGAACCACAAAAGACACAGACATTCTTTATTTTCTTCGTGGACTGGGAGGTAGGCATATTTGGTTTATAGAAGTGGTTGCTTAATGTCTGCTCCACTTAGACTTCGGGTTCTACATGAGATTTTAAAGATGAGAAATATACAAAAAGGGCTAAAGAGATAGACGAGTAGGTAATGAAAAGGTAATCCAAAGATTTAAACAAAATCTTGTGCGGATAAGAAAGTAAGATAAGGTGATTGATAGTTTACAGAAAATCTGATTCACTTTTTGAAAAAGATTAGACTCTAATTGTATAACTTTTGACAATTGAGAACAATTCGACAGAAGACCCTCATGACACAACTGTAGACTTTTTGACAAATATACACCAAGTCTAGAAATTTAATATAAACGACAAATACTGTAGAACTTTTGAAATTTGAGACACAAATCTTGAAATATCTGGATAAGCTTTTCAAAATTCAAACATATTACTGTACCGTATGTAACGTGTCTGATAAGATAATATATTTTATTATATATATATTTAAGAAAATCATAAATTAAATAAGATATTAACACTTACTGTATCAATCTAATAATCACAATTATTTCAAACACAAAAGCAAATATTCTGAGTAAAAGAAAAACACAAACTGTTGAACATCAGCTAAAACTGCTTCAAATAAGTAAAGACTAAATAACCTTTATAGAGCGATGACTTATTCCCCATCCAGTTTTCTTATGGTTTGGCAAACAGGATCTAGAAATACCATATTCCTGAGACGTTGTCTTTCTGTATAAAATTTAGGCCAGAGTTTAAAAATAGCTCCTTGAACATATCCACTAGGGTGACCATGGAGAGGAGGATGGATGCTATCCAAGTTCTCCTTTGAAAGTCCATCCCTACAAAACCTTATTTTATCCTCTCTATTCGTAGACATATAACCAGGTGAAGTACATTTACCGTTACAATTTTGTCTTCCACATTTGTTACAAGTGACCACGATGGCACGAGCTCTTCTTTTCATTGCACTACGACTGGTACCTGTTCCTGGTAAACCGACATCTTGACTAAAGTCACTCGGACGGATTTTCCCCTCTATCAACATTCTCACATCACAAGGGATGCCAAAATGCATAAGAATCCACAACCGAGTAATTCTAGCCTTGTATTTCTTTCTGAGAATCTTTTGGGAGAGTGATGGGAAATACTTTCTCAGATGTTGGTACTTTGGGTCCATGATGAGATGAAAGAAGAGTAAATAGAAAGGAAAAATTAAGATAGTAAATTGCAGAATCCTAGAATTCCTTCTTCTTTTAGAGGAAAAGAAGAATTTCTAATGAAAAAGAAGAGGATTTGCGATTTAGAGAGAAAATAACAAATTAAGAGGGAAAAAGTGAACTCAGAGAAATAAGCTCCTATGCACAGTAAACGTATATGTAAACAATGATTAAACCACTGTATATGACACGTATAGAGACCACGTGGGAGAGACAGTGTGAATCAAACTGATTTAGGATTTGAACTAGGCCCAAATGTTCTAAGTTGAAAATGGTCAGGTTGTTTCGGGCCTTAACACATTTAGAACGAGTTAAATAACAAACATAAAATTGAAAACCAATTTGTATAAATCTTAAACCCAATTCAAAGTCCACTATAGATAAGTTAAGTATGAACAACAAATCTAATTTAACGACAACAAGGATCTTCCTGAATGATATTTAAAATCATTTCATAACAACATAATCTTCCAGCAACTCAAATAATTTTGTTTTAATCAAAATCTTATTGAACAATACATACACCCATATGTTATTCATAATACTCAACATCTATCAATGGATTCATCATCATTGCTACCAAGGGTTTAGAATGCGACTAACCTTGAAATCAATACGATTTACGTCTTTTAACGTAGACCATATCAACGAACAAAGACACTTGATGTTACTACTTAAGAACATCTACAATCCCCACAATTCTACTTATACAATATCGAATTTCCTCATATAACAAAATCTTAGGTAACCAAAAGATTCACTGATACACTTAAATACAATGTACGTAACGAAATATTCCAATTTTGAGATTCATGCATTCTAGACTTTACACAGTCTCAACAGACCAAAAGTCTAACATTTATCTCTCTCAAGATTCAATACCATGATTCCCAACTTATATCATATTCCTCAAATAAATAGAACTTTTAAGAAAAGATATTGACACTTATGTGTTCCATCGAATCCACACATAATCATTACTTAGGTTTGAATCAATTACGAAAAATTTGACATATCTATGCCAAACTTTAAAATCAATAAATCAAGCCTTATATTTCTTATTGTTTTTCACGAGACAAAAGGCTTTTAAATCCTCGTATCTATACGAATTTCTCATCGTTTATACGAATTAGATATGCTTATAGATCCTAATATTATACGAATCTCTCATAAGCATTCTTCTTATAAACTCATTCCATATAATTATCATTCCCTCATAACTATTAATACTTTCCTTCTATATAATTATTGTACTCATATAACTATTAATATTTTCATTCTATGGCCTTTCCATGTTACATCCTTCTAGACTGTATAAATCAATGTGAAGGTTCATTTTGATGATGACAATGAAAATTCAGCTTCAAAACCATCTCAAAAATATATTTTTTTAAAGTGGTGCTACACTCCCTAGGTTAACCGAACCTAGGCTCTGATACCAAAAATTCTGTAACGCCCCTATGTGGGGGTTAACAGTTTTTAATGAGATAAAATAAAAATAAATAATAAAAGTAAAACCTTAAAAATAAAATTTGCCCGGGACTTAAATGAAAACTCTCAACTCAAAAATAAAAATATAAACGATAAATAAACCACAGTTTTAATGTAGCACCTTAAATTTAATAATATAAACTGTTGTCATCATCATTTTAACCCTCAACACATTATAATACAGTCACATAAAGTAACAATTGATGCTTACATTATCATGAAGAACATTCTCAACGATTGAAGCAGTCCCAATGTAATATAGTTACATCACTTCCTCAACTATATTTCTCGTAGCCACCTCACATTTAGTGAGTCCTGAAAAGATATAAACATAAGGGTATGAGCAACACTATGCTCAGTAGAGAAAGCCATTACTCACCTTTATCATTACCACATTAAAATCTGCATGGTTAGTAAGTTACATCATATTCCAGATTATGAGGTTTATTATGATCACATCTTATGGATACCGTAGTTAATCATTACCAAGTGTCATAATTACACATTTATACAAATATTAACAATCATCATTGTTCCTAGGTATCCATGTTAAATTGAGTATCACTCAACTCATCGAAACCCAAATGGGCGCACTTGATCACCCTATAAACATTCCAAGGGTGTTCCGGTGAGGGGACATCAAGCCCCGAGTCCTCACCAAGTCGATTCCTGTACAGTGTGTTCTGGGACTTTCAACCCAAGGAAGCGTCATCGCCTTCCCCCTACTTTACCTTTTAGGGTATTCATGCCCAAGGACGTAACCGTCGCCCTCTTCATGTCTCACAATTTCTCTATATTGAATCATTATCAATAGAGTTAGTTTTCCTAACCATGCTTCTCAATTTATAACATGTGTCAATTCATTATGTTCCTCGCCGTACAATACAAGACGAGTCCATGTCATAGTTTCATATGTGATAATCATATAATATCAGTTCAACATAGATATATATATATATATTGCGGCAAAACAATCAATTTTAATTCTATAAAAACCTCACAAAAGATGAGTAATAGAATCCCTACCTTTTAAGCTTATCAACAGTCTCTTAATCCTGGAATCAATTAACGTTAGCTCCATACTCCCTTGATCCTAAGGCGTGCATAAGGACAATTAAAACTAAAGCACAACATACAACTACATTCATAAATAAATCATGTGTAAACCTATCTTACTAGTATGCCATTAAAGCTTTTATATAAATCTCTTTTGAATACCACAGTAAACAATTTTTGTCTTAACACAATATAAAATGTGAACAAGTAATCTATATGTTTTAGTCCCTAATAAGATTCATCAATCACTTAGGATAATATTGGAAAGGTTGCAAGACATTAAAGAATTAGGTGGTGAGCAAAGATGGGTTCTTGGTTCAGGTTAGCAGCTGGTATACCATAACAAACTGGCAGATTTACTAGTTTCCAATACAAAAATTGAATAATTCTTAGAAAATAAAATACAACTCCGATTTAGGTTTATGATAGCTCGTTAGAAAGCCTAGGATGCTACTTTTCAAATATGCAAACCAATTCATAAAATTCATTTTAATTTAATCTTAGAATTTCAAGAAATAACCACTGCCCATAGGGGTATTACAAAGTTTAACAATATAAATTTTCTGTCTAGGGCATATACACTTAGACTTCATACATATGCTCCAAAATAGCAACAAACATATACTTAGGTTTAAGAACGCAAATTTGAATAATCCTTTAGTATAAAAGAAAATTTATAAATGAAAGACTAAATTTGTTCATAAGATTCTAACCTCGGATTATGGTTAGTTGGAAGCTTGAAATGGCTTCAAAACAGGTTCCTTTACTTCGGTATGACTGAAATTCTTGCTCAAATGGAGGTGATGGTGGCTGATTTTTATGGCTTCCTTGAAGAAGTTCTCTAAGTATTTTGCTTCAGCAAAGAAATGAGAAGAAGAGTGTGGGAACCGTGGAAGAGAAAGGAAGAAAATATGAAGTCTTTGAAAAGAAGTGATAGAAACAATTATAGAGGAGACATGTTGAAGCATGTCACGGAGGAAATAAAGAAAATGAGGGTCAAGAGTAGTTGGAAAAGATATCCTTATGTCTCATCTAAAGACTTTAACACACATAATGCCAATATGACATTTTTGAGATTTATTAGAAGTTCTAAGGCTTTTTAAGTAATCATACTAAATAAATATAGGAGAATTTTAGAAAATTTAAAAATAGATAAAAATAAATATTATAAAATAAATTTAAATGAAGCAATTTTTTTTTATACATTAAAAATTAATTTAATTACCTAAATACCCGTTAGGAGAATAACAGGTGTCACAGATATTTTTTGAGGTTTCTTTTTTTTTTTTTTTAAGAATTGTCACGTGTCAATTGATTTAAGAAAAACAATGAACTTCACAAAAACAAATAGTTTAAATTTTACAAAGCCTTTTCTAAAAAGAAAAAAAAAAGACAAAAAAAAGAGAGACAATGCCTTCAAAAGTTTCGGACACGCTTAATCAAAAGGTTTTACTACATTCATAATCCATTGCAGCTATGGTATTTTTTGGATTCTTTGTTCTAAATTTTTAATGGTCATTAGAAAGGGATGTTTAGTCGGTCAGTACTTGTTAGTTTTTAGTCAGTTGGTTTCTGTCCGACAGTGATCGGTATATAGAAATGTAAACTAAGCAATGACCGATAGTAAGAGAGGTTCGGTTGGTTTTTGACCGACAACGGTTGGCTTATAAAGGTCGGTCTTAAAACAATAGTTACCAACTAGACTATAGATAGTAATCCATTAATAGTCTACTTGGTTCTGTTTTTTTTTCCCCACAACATAATATATGAGATGTTTAAAAAACCCAACATTTTGAGACAATAATAATAAGATAAATAATGAAAACTAGGCAAATTAGCAAGAAAATTCATCATTTAATTATAAAGTTTAAAGTTGTAAACTTTAAACATGATATGTTTGGTCAGTTCGGTTTCCAACATCTTTTTAGTTTTTTTTTTTTTTTTGGTTTTCAGTTTCTTTGAACAGCCTTACATTCTCCAGTGCTTATTCTCATTAATAATGCAGGTTTTTAAATTATCAGAATTGGTCAAAAATTATTTCTTCCTATGAATCTAAGACATGAAAAACACACTTACCCTCGACACCTGCTGGTGAAATCTCCAATTTCCTAATATGTTACAATGTTATTTTGGACGCTTCCTATAATTTAGAGGAGTAATTTCCCATTTTCCTCAAAGAAGTGTCACGTGCCAATCGATTTATCACGTGACAAACATAACAGCGCATCCAAATCCAATTCCACGTGGGAAAGGGCGTCGAAGATGAGGTTCGCCGTCTGTTCGGCCACAATTCATCTTTTCTATCTCCACCGTTTCTGAAAAAATCCAAACCTCAAATCGGATCTGACCAGACAAATCATCACCCGCGCTCACCCACTATTCGCTCCTAAAATATCAATAAAAAAACATTCCTCCTCATTGGGAAAAATCCTAATCAAGTAAATCCATGGCGTCCGCTTCGTTGCTTCTAGAAGCGAACTCATCGAAATGGAATCGAAGCTTCGCGATTCCACTCCCTCATCCTCCTCCTCGTCCGCGCTCCTTCAATCACTGCCTCGCTAGGTCCAGCTCTTCCAGGTTCACCGGAATCATAAAGGTCCGCCATGGCTCCTCCTCCTCCTCCAAGCCCAGTGTCAAATGCTTCTTCGCTGCCAAGAAGAACCAACCGATCGGCTCCGAGGCGGTAATTCCCGCGGAAAGCCGCGCGAATCCTTTCGAGGTTGTGGCTCGCGCGATAATGAAAGCCCTAAAGGCGCTGAAGAAGCCCGCGATTGCGGTGGTCTTGCTAGGGTTGCTGCTGATGTACGATCCGAGCACGGCGTTGGCCGCCTCCGGCGGGCGGGTGGGCGGGAGGTCCTTCTCTTCGCGGTCGTCGGCGTCTTCGTCGTCTAGGAGTTACTCGGTGCCGCGGACATCGGGGCCGGGGTTTTCCTATTCCGTGCCATACTATGCGCCGTCGCCGTTTGGGTTTGGCGGCGGTGGCGTTTATGTGGGGCCGGCCGTGGGAGTGGGCGCCGGGTCTAGTTTCTTTCTGATTTTGATGGGATTCGCGGCGTTTGTTCTGGTTTCGGGGTTTCTTTCGGACCGGTCTGAGGATAGTGTGCTTACTGCCACTGAAAAAACCAGCGTTCTCAAGGTTCAGGTATGGTGAAAGTAGGACCTTTTTCTTCTTTTGTCAAATTGTCTGGTTGATAAATTGTTGGGAATGTTTTTCAATGGAAGTGCTTGGAATTTTCTGAATTTAGCATAAACAATGTAGTTGGAATGCGAAATGTGGAAACTTTTTACCTTATATTGCATTTGTTCCTAAGCACTTGAACTGTGACTTCATGGATTTTATTTACTTAATAAGAGCTTATTTTTCATTTAAAAACTGAAGGTTTTGGCAACTCTTTTCCAAATATATAAATTCCGCTAGTACTCATTTAGTCAGGTGAACCTACTTGAGGGTTTTGGTTGAATGTTACGCCGCAGTTCAATCTTTACAGGAACTTCTCTTTTTTCTCATAATGTTATCACGACGATGTTATTCTGAGATATCCTCAACATTTGTGTCTTTATAGGTGGGATTGTTGGGCATGGGGCGAGCACTTCAAAGGGATCTTAATCGGATTGCTGAAACTGCGGATACCTCTACCCCTGAGGGCTTAAGCTATGTATTGACAGGTGAAACATCTAATTGAGTGCTATTAATCACTTGTTGTTTTCTTTGTATAAATTTCCTTCCCAAAAGTTTGAACAAGAATATTATTTGAGTCAGGTTGTGAGCGTTTGTTTATGGTCCACACTACACAATGGCTTAATAGAATTTTGAACGTGCAAATCTTTTACTGGAGAAGAGGTGTTTTTCGAAAAGAAAAAAAATTCATAAATATAGCTACTCTTTATCTTCGTAGAGTTTTATACTTTTGTCTATTGTAATGCAGTTTTTAATGTGGTGTTTTTTTTTCTTTTATTTATTTAGCTGTTTTTTTAGTATTTTTAAAGGAGATCTTTTTGGTGCAGAGACAACACTGGCTTTGCTGCGGCACCCAGACTACTGCATTTCAGGTTACTCATCTGTAAGTTCGACACTATCTCTGAGAATTCTTGACTGATGTGCCCTGTGAGATGTATTTGTCTTTTGTTTGATGAAAACAGAGTCTCATATAAACATGTAATATGACAAAAAGAGATGGCGGTAATCTATGTGGACAAATAACGGCAACTAATACTATCACACTTGACGACATGAAGAGACTTGAGTATCGGGTGCTCTTTTTTCCCTTACATTTGTTGCGTGGATAAGTTGCTGTTATTAATTTAGTTTACGTCCAACTTATCTTTGGCAAACACATTTCTTTTGTTTTGTCGTTTTTTTTTTAATCTTTGTGTTCTCTAAATTCTCTGAAGAATCATTTATAGATCTATGTTATGCCAACTATGTCTTTCCTTTTATCGTGGATCTTTGCATTACTTGTAAAAAAGGTGGAAGACATAATGACTCATAATGTGCTTGTAGGTGGATATAAAGCGGAGTTTGGAGGATGGAGAGAAACGCTTCAATCAACTTTCTATTGAAGAGCGGGGCAAATTTGATGAAGAAACGCTTGTCAATGTGAACAACATAAAAAGGCAAAGCACAACAGGCCAGAGGGCTAGTGGATTTAGCAACGAGTACATAGTGGTAAGTTCAAGTGAATATGACTTTATCTTGAATTGTGTTACAACATATGCCAATTGAGAGTGTCTTATTTTGGTTGTTGAGCTGTCTGCTTCCTAGTTTACAAGTTGATTGCATTGTTAATTTTCCATTATCCAATTGCAAGCAATTTTGCTTCAATTTGTCAATTTATTTTAAGGGTGATTATTTATTCAAATTTTCTGTGTCCTATTGCCCATTCTTCACTTGGCAATAGTATTAACTTTCTTCTCTCAACCATTGGATTCTTATTCCTCTCTCTTGGAGGGTGGGACTTCAAGGAACGTTAGCCTAATCACATCCGAAACTTGATTCTTTTAATATGCCTTCCCTCAACAAAACTACAATTGATGCTTCAAAATTTTGAAAAACTAAAGTCATCATGTCTGCTTTGGTGGTTTAGGAATTTTACAGGGAATAGAAAATGATGCATATTCTTTTTTTGTTTTATGACTTTCTATCAGATAACAATTTTGGTAGCTGCTGAAGGAGTGCATAAGCTGCCAGTTATTAATGGCGGCAGGGATTTGAAGGAAGCCTTGCAAAAGCTTGGCTCCATTCCCTCCAACAAAATACTTGTAAGAATGAACCTTTTTTTATTCACAATGACGAATATTTTTTCCTCTATCATCCAAGCTTGACTGGATTAATATATCCTTCTGTTTTCTGCAGGCGGTAGAAGTTTTGTGGACCCCGCAGAATGAAAACGACACTCTTTCAGAGCGTGCGCTACTTGAAGATTACCCTCTTCTGAGGCCTCTGTAAGAGTACATGCAGCTCTTATGCACCATGCATCAGGGAGTATGAATTGAGCTGGATCCAGTAATCAAGTGGGGCATTTGTAAAGCGCAATTGTATATAGTAAATAGAAAGTATACCAGCCAATTATCCAATTTAATGTCACTCCGATTTATTCAAATATGTAAGGGTGTGTTTAGGAAACCAGTTAAAACTAAAAGTTGGAACCTAAATACTGTAGCATAGGAAAGCTTTACATTGTAGTGAATTGAACTCGTTTTTCTAATGTGCTTCCCAAACTAAGCATAAACCTTTTGGACAAAAAGGATAGTGCACCATGTTATGAATTGCAGTTTTGTAAGTTGACAGTAGTGAGCTAGACTTGGTACATGTGTCTGATATTGTTGGAAGAGAATTCCTATACGTTATTGTTGAAACACTTTTTTTTTCCCTCTCTTTTCTATTTTCTCTTGGAAAGGACGTTACTTCCCTTGAAAAAAAAAAAAGAAAAAAAGAAACCTTAATACCTTCTTTATTTCTCGTCCGTTCAGTTGGACTCTCCACGCACCCACGGTCACATTCATGATTTTCATTTTGGCCAATTGATATCGACAGCATTAATGCGTTATCGATCCTCCTTTTCCCCTCCAAATCTCCAAATATGCATGGGAATTTAAAGGAAACTAGAAACTTTTAGAAACAATGACACAATTCGAGTCCCTGTCACCTCTTTCAACTTCCTCCAGTTTCCTTTGCAACCAGTCTTTTGCGGAGAATTCTTTGATAAGAGCATGGAAAAAAATTAGGATTTAGTGAACTTTGACTAAGTTGTCATTGTTTATTGGATGTAATTTTATATAATCTGATGGGTTAAGATTATGTCGTAGTAGCAGTTTTTTTTTTTTTTTTTGCCTTACCTTATCGTAGAACTGGGCGTAATTTATTGCCCCAGCCGCTGTGAAGTCTATTGCCCGAATTAGTTACGTCTCTTTTGCAGATGACTGGTGGCCACAAGAAATTGTGTTTTTGACGTGAAACTCAAGTCACAATGGTCCATGGAGAAGGCTCTATGTTTCTGATTCTGTTGGGTGAGTTGTCCCAACGTACTAGAAGGTCCGGGTTTCGTCTACCTAAAAATAATGTGAGGCTAGAAAGAACAAGGGCCGGTGCTGACCAAGCGTGTGTCGTTTTCATCAGTTGTGGAGTTACGCCTGCCATTCCCAACTACTTTGGATGTCCTTTCCTTGCCTTCTATGTTCCTTTTTGAGATGGGGTTGGGGAAAAAGTAATATCTAAAACCACAAACGGAAGGTTTTTCATGCTTTCATGATAAAAGCGTGGATCTTGAACTGCACCGAACCTGGGGGGAGACTTTTAGACCTAGGACCAGTTCTAAATTACTGGAACTATATTTTTATAATATTTCTGTTAGATTTTATTCTTCTTGGTGTCTTTACCTACAACCCATGATTGTGACTTTTTTCATCGTTGAAACGTCGGAATTGTCTGGAATTTACAGAAAGTATACATACCATGTAATGTTAAATGTCACATAAACTCTTCTGATTCTTGTTGACTCTGTGGAATGCCAAGTTTACTTTCATTTATCTGCCAAGGAAAGCAACATTTTTCTCGTCAGATGCAAAAGATATGAAAGCAGGATATCTATTCCCACTTTGAGACTTTATTATTATTATTTTTATTATTTGGACTTCGAGACTTTTTTGCAACTTTTGAATCAACTATACGGGTGGAATGTCGTATGAATGTTCTAATTCTAGCGAAACATGTAGTGTATTCTATGTACTATCGATATCTTTCAAGATTGCACACTTGAAGACGGGTTGTCATTTGCCTTGGGTGCATAGTGGGTCAGCAATTTCCTTTTCAAGCAAAAAGAAGCATCAATAAAGTTTGGTAAGAAATTGTTTGTTTCTGATAATTTTAAGTGGGACCTTGGAATTGAGGTTATTTCACGCTTTTCAATTTTTTAGGGTTTCCAATTCAACATGGAAATGGTTGTTTTTCAATGTAATCATCCTAATAAAGTTGTGGGAAAACTTCCCTTGCATGTATGTGCAAATTACATAAATTCTCTGTGGAAAAGTCAAATATTATTGCAAGGGAATAAAAGGTTTGTCTTTGTGCCAATTTTTCTACTTGAGAATGTCTATTGTAGGACTAGTCACTAAATGAAAAGCAAACTTCTATATACTATTGACCATAACAAGAAAGAAACTTCACAATACACATCATTGTCTTTAGAAAAGTGGATTGAGGCTTTATTTACTTCAGAAAAGTAAAACATGCAAACTTTTTCATTCATTCAAAAGTGCCTCAGACACACATATCACTATTCAATCTGCATATTCTGCTTTTGCGTCCATGATAGTGCTCTTTCTGTATGACAACTAAAAACTGGCCTTTTTTTTTTTAATCACCTCTTAGATCATGTACTATAAACACTATAGCGTATGAGAGCTTTATATTATAACAATTTTTTTCTTTTACTAGAGCATGTGAAAGCTTTACACTGTTTCTAATTGAAAATTTAGTTAGAACTATATTTGCTAAACGGGCTAGTAAAAAAGATTGTCAAATTATGCTCAAATTTCACTGGCTAGAAATCCACTGACTGATACACTTATGGATTTGAGAATGTCAACTTACTCTGAGGTATTCTTTATCTATACAAGTATCCACTAAACTTGGTTTACTCTTTTAAAAGAAAAAAATTGTTATGGAATTTCTGAAGATCAGACGATTAACATCTTACAATTAATCCTTCCCATTTCTAGATTTACTTATTTATTGCTTTGCTTACCCATGTGTTGACTAAAACCGAAGAATGATTTGATGTTACCTTAAGAATTTCGGATAAAACAGTCTGTATTGGTGAACTAAACAGTGAATGATCAAATTCTATTGTATTCAAACTTATTAATTTCAATCCGTGAAGCATCCATATGGTGAATTTTTAATCAAAGTCCGCAATTTTAATACCATTTGAGAGAGGTGACAATTAAAGGGCAAGCAAAGTAAAGCATGCATGACAAACTTTTTTTTTATTTTTTTTAAAGAAAAAAAAAAGAAAAAGGAAATAGGAAGCACAAAGTGTGCTTTTTCCTGGATTGACATCAACATTTCAAATTAATGACGACAGATGACTTCATTTTGTAGGCAAAGTCGTGGAATTGATGTTCGAGCTGCTTGTTCTTCTTCTTCTTCATCTTCTTTTTACTTTTTTTTTTTTATTTTTTAAGAGTTGACCTAAATTGCACAACTTGCACAAATCTATATACCGCATCTGTAGGTGGGTAAGGAAAATTATTTCAGATTTGGATGATCTTAGATGTCAATCTCAAAGTCAACTTAAGTGAGTTAACATTGTGGACCATTCTGTATCCATGCTGCTTTTAACCTATGATAAGAGCTTTCTATGGCAGGAACATCCTATAACAATAGTGTATAATTATGAATTTTATCATCTACCAAAACCACATTAAAATGAAAAATAAAAAATATTGACAAAACTTGATTAAGATATGAAGGTTCCACTAATTTATTTTTCTATAACAACAAAAGAAAAAAAAATCTCAATATATTAATGGAACCATCTTAGTGGCATGGGCAAGCCAGCAAATTCTAAGTTGATCAGGCATGCATGGAACATGATAAAACTTTCGGTGGCCCATACAATACAATTAAAAAAAGAAAAAATACACCCTCCATGATTGAGCATAAAGTATGGGACCTACAGAAACCTTCGAATTTAAAATCTTATTGGCCAGCTACAATGCCCAAATAATTCACTTCATCATGATCGCATCTCTAGCCTTTTTTAGACAATAACTTCTCTCTCTCAATCAGAAGCACCAATCAAAGCATCCTCCAAAAGATGCTCTTTACTCTATTTGTAGTATATGGTAAATTATAAAGGCGAATAATGCATTATCAACCCGAACTCCTAGGGAACCAGAACTTTACACTTGTAAAATTCAATAATGGTTCCAAGTGACAATTATTTGGTCAGTTAGTTCTTGGATGCGTGTGTATGAGATATAATTGAAGAAGCAAATAGTAGAACTTTCATACTAGTTGGTCAAAAAGAAAAGGGTTGGACTTGATACTCGTACAGCCTCTATACGTGTGTGGAAAATTATAAAAGAATCCGAAATAGAGTGTGCCTCACAAGTTTTTTATATGTCAACAGCATCGACTGGTAGAGACGCTGTTCTGTGAAGAGAATGAGGAAATAAAAAGCCTGTTTGTAAACTATTGGCATTGGCCATGTGGCCCATTTTCTCAGCTTTAGGAGACTCCATCGCCGCGCATTTTCGTGCCCTTTGGGACTCTGAACAGGGCCTGCCGCTCTTATCGGCATTGTTGCGAAATTGGCTGTCATAAACAGAAGATTGGAAGACGACTCCGTTGTTGTTTTCTCCTAGCGTGTTTAATACCAGAGATGACAAAAACCTGTTGTCTAATCCGTGTTCTGTACTTCCACTGTTTGAAGAGTTTGAAACAAGTCCTAAATGATGATCTTTGAGCTCTCTTAGCTCCATCTGATGCTTTGCTTTTAGCCATCTTAGTGCCTGCACCATTTCCTTCTCATGATTCTCTGAGAGCTCATTATGAGTTGAACAGATTGAGGATAAAGAATGAGAAGAACCTGATAAATTTCTGAAAGAAACAATATTGTTATCTAATTTGGTCTCCTTCTCAGCCTTTGTTGTGACTACTGATTGATCTATTTTCTCATATTCTTCATCTGAATGGCTCCGGACGGAGCCAACCGAACTGAGCTCTCTACTTTCATGATGATCCGATTCATCGGCCCGAAATGTGAACTCCTCGAAACGACCATGCATTGACGCACATCCACGTCTACAACACTGAACAACTTGCGAATTCTTGGAACCAGCAGCAGAGTTCTTTGCCAGAAACGACATGAAAGAACCACCGGAAATGTGGTTGGAAGCACAGTTGTGGCATAAGTTCTGATTAGCAAAGCGGGGTGTTTCTACTATGCCTGGACCAATTTGCCATTCGGGTACTAAGGAAGCGATTTCGCCATCTATCATGTCTGCTATTCTGGTGACATCCTGATCAGTGATGTCCAGTTCCGCAACCATTTCAGTCGCAACGCTGAATGCTGTATCATTCTCAATGTCGAACAGGAAATAGATGTTTCGAATACGGCCTGCAAAGAGATCGAATCACATTTGCTAAAATTGATTACCTAATAAACAAAAGTGAAGAATTTTACAAAGCGCATAAGTAAACGAAACCTTCTTTGTCTGAAATTCTAAGCCTTAAAAAGATGCCACCGTCATCTCTCCTTTTCCCTTTGATGCTTATTCCTGTCTCTTCACAATGTTCGTCATCATGATGCTCGAAAAGACCGATCCCACTTGCTTCGAGCTCGAGAGGTTGATACCCCCATTCGTTTTCGTCTTGAAAAGCATAACCATTCAAGTATCCATTGCTAAAGGAACTGCTGGTTCTTTCTAGCTCAAGTAAAGGCTGCCTTAGGACATGACCAAAGTCATCAAGCTCTCCCCCATTGTAATCTACGGGTCTCAAATCGGACTCTGCATCCTCCACTTGGAGAAAAGGGTCGTTCAAGAGCTCTCTTGCTGACAGCCTAAGAGACACCGTTGCCAAGCACTTCTCCACAAATTGTCTCACTTCTGGATCCTTTACTTTGTACAGGGCATCTGGTTTTTTCCCCTAAACAAACAAATGAATGTCAAAATGGATTCTAGTTGTTCCATTTTCACAAAATGAAAAGTAAATATGTGAAAGAGAAATGAATAAGTTCTTACAGACATAACTTTCTTGTAGATCTGAGCAGGATGACTGCATTCACTATATGGATATTCAAAAGTAAGCATTTCCAAAATGCACATCCCAAACGAATAAATGTCAACTAATTCATTGTATGCCTCTTCATACACTTCTGGAGCCATGAATTCAGGCGTTCCTATTAAGCAATTAAAAATCACACTAATAAACAAAAACCCCAAATAACATCTAACTTCTTAATCTTGAAAATTTACACAAAGACCGAGAATTTGTAAGATCACATTTCAGAAAGAGAATTAGAGATTCATGAACTTGCAAAATCGGTTACCAACACAGTGAGCGGCATGAGACTTCCTGAGGATTGCAGCTAGGCCAAGATCACCAATCTTGACTTCTCCTTGATTCCCATTGACAAAGATATTGTCACACTTGAGATCTCTGTGGATCACAGGAGGGTCACGGCTGTGAAGATAGAGAAGCCCTCTTAAGATCTGCCTACACCAGTGCTTCACCGCTCTTATGTTAACTCTCTTGTGCTTTAGCCTGTACCTATTTTTAGTGATAGGTAATAAATAACAAAAGACAGCCCAGATAAGAAAACAAGGTATCTAAAAAGACCCACCATAGAATAAGAGAGAAAAGATAGAAATGCATACTGTCTTAGAGTCCCAGAAGTGAACATTTCAGTGACAAAATTGATGTTCCTATTTGACGTATCAACCCAAGAAGTGTAGAACTTCATAATGTTCTTGTGCTTTAATGTCTTTAGGAGATGAATCTCACAATAAAGCCTCTCAAGATCTTCAGGGCTTTGAAGGAAATCGTAAAGCTTGACCTGGTTCCAGGCAACCTCGATCCCTTCATACTCATCAAATGCTCTATAACTGCCACAAAAAGAAAAACAAAACAAAAAAAAAATCAACAAAAAGGATAAATCCACCTGTTTCCCTTTATCCAAAATCTAATAAAAACTTCTCAATAAAGCTCAAATTCTGAGAAATCTGAAATGGGTCAGCAAGAAAATCAAAAAATTTTAAAAAAAATGTGAGCTTGATTTCATACACTATCTTTGAAGCTCCTTTGCCGAGAATTTCATTGTACTGGAAAAAGGAAAAAAAAAAAAAAAAAAGACACCAAGTCAAACTTTGATAATAACTAGATTAAACAAAGCAAGAGCAAGAAAGAAAGAGAGAGAAAGAGGCGTTACTCTGCCATATCTGCCAGTTGGATCAACTTCAACAAACTCAGAGTCATCCATTCTAATGTTGTTTCCTTTCTCTTTCCTTTCTCTTTATCTTCTTTCCGATAGATTTCCTCTTATGGCTCTTCTTCTGTTCTGACACGAACACTCATACACACCAAAGAGCTCGAGAGATAGAGATGGAGAGAGACAGGATTTATCATACAAAAAATATTACTTTTTTTTTTTTCTTCCGCAGAGTTTTACATACAAAAGACGAGATTAAAAAAAAGAAGAGAGAAGAAAAGAGCAGTATTTTTTTTCCTTTTTGGCAAGGAAGAGAAAGGATTTATTAATCATTACTCACGCCAAAGACGTAAAGAGAGACCGAGAGAGAGAGTTTTAAGTTAATAAATAAGAAAAGGTTTTTCTGTCACTCTTTTGCTTGGCACATTTTCTAGAGGTACAAATTGAACCAAACCACCCACCCCCAAGAGATCGTGACAAATTTAGAGAGAGAGAGAGAGGAGAGAGAGGAGAGAGAGGAAGAGAGACTCCTTCAAACTCTTCGTTTGTAGTTTATTCATCGAAGACCTGCAAAATTTTTGTGTTAAATAACTGATATCGAACGTGGGTCCCAACGTGGGTCCCACTTGAGATTCATGCTCAAGCTGGGCCATGGGTGAGTCATGACTCAGAACTTGTGTTAAACCTATGAACTTTTTGTTGTTTTTTTATTGTTAAATAAAATCCTTTTTGCTGTTTTTTTAATAAAGAGAATTCATTTTTTGTTTATTGTGTGCGAGAGATTGTTATCGAATGAAACGACTAACAGTCTTTCCTAAGAAATGATTAACAATTAGTTTTTTTTTCCATTGTTTATTTACTCGTGCAATAATCACAAAAATATCCCATAAAAATACAATTACTTTTACTATTTGGATAATTTGTAACGGGTAATCAACTAGTTCATGTGAGTTCCGAGCAAAACTAGTTCATGTAAGAAGATTACGCCTGTGTTTGAAAGAGTAGTTGCTATAAATATTGGTTTAAATTATTTTTTCAAACACCATAATATATAAACCAATTTGTAAAACAAAAATTATTTTCCACTTTTCAAGAAATATATGATGAAAACTCTATGTTGGCTTTGGTAAATGTACACTTATGTGATTACTCTTTTAAGGCTTTGTTTGGCAACCAAATTAAAACTAATAAATTACAACTGTTACAATATAAAGTTCTCACATGCTATAATGAAAAGTAAAAATTTGACACAATATAAAACACTTATATGCTACAGTGTTTAAGTTTCAACTTGGTTTTTAAATACTCTCTAAAACAACAGAAAAATAGGCTTTTTATTTTGAAAAATACGAGTAAAAAATTTAGACTCTACACCTTAAAATAAAGTCACACGTGAGTTTATCACAATAATTATCAGTGCAATACCCGTAACTTATGATTCGAGTCTTGTCTGACTTTATTTTTTTTAGAGTGCTTAACTTTTATTTTGCGAGTCACTAAGAAAATTATTTATTAATTGTTTCATTTTCTCTATTGTTGATATCAAGAGTTTAAATTTTCCGCTTTCAGTTTAATAAGGATTAGAATTTATTTTTATAACTAATTTTTATGTTATATTTTGCCCTACCACGTCAAATAAATGGGATATATATTATATATAATATAGAGCAAAAGCAACTTTTTATAATTGTTAAAAATTAACAACAAAGAAAGAAACCTAAACCTTATTTTATCCATTTTTTTTATAATTAGCAACCAAATCCTTTGCAAGAGACAAAAGGTGTAAAATCATGGCCCTTAGTTTGTTTCAATGGACTAGTAGTAAACATTACGGCGCATGTAGCATGCATGATGATAATTAAAAATATATATAGGGGGTTCTTTAATGTTCAAAATTAGATGATAAAACAATAATATTTAAGCTTCCTTTTGTTTATTTTTTTATTTTTCTTTTTTCTTTTCCCACTTGCCGCCGAGCACGTATGGTACCTATTGCTTTGATTAGGAAGGGCCGCAGTAGGTAGCCAAATAAATAGGATGAAAATGAAATTTTCGGTCTTCTTTAGGAAAATGATAATTTTTATCAAAAAAGAAATCAACTTTTTTTTTTTTTTTTTTGGTCTACTTTGCTCGTCTAAGTAAACAATGAGGATAATTTTCAACCTATCAATTAAGATGGACAGGCTGCAGCAACTTTTCATTTTAAGAGTAATTTTATATAACTTTAGATTCTGTTATTTATAAAACTGTAGGCTTTAATATAATTGATGTTTACAGCTTTGTAAGTAACGAATTTATAACCCCATAAAAATAAATATAATTTTTTTTAATATTGTACAAGTAATATATTGGATTTTTTTTGTATTGGTGAAAATAATATAATAATAATACCATTATCATGTTCTTTGTTAGATTTTGTCAATTTTGATCTTTTTATCCATTTTTATTTTAATGTGATTTTAATTTAATCCAACACTTATATAATCCAACGCTTATAAAAATTCACGTGATAGAATATTCTACCATTGATGGAAATTTACGTAGATCTTTGACTCCCAGATTTCCAAAGCATGCCTAGGAAATTTATTGATTCCAACGAATTTGTCAATCCTTTGCAACAATCATCTAGACTATGACTTTGTTTCTTAGTTAAATGCTGTTCCAAGTCAATATATAGGATGAACTCCTCATTCTAGACCAAAATTGAAGCATCTTAATGAGAATAAGAGAGAATTGAGAAAAATTGAATAATGGGGCTTAGAAAGGACAAAAGAGAGAAGAGAAAAATATAAAATGTTAGTAAAATAATATTGCGGACTATAGTTTAAGCTTTAAGTTAATGTAAAATGAGAAATCCATTTCTAGAAGTAAAGCCTATACAGCAAGAGAGAAACCTATAATGGATAGAAATCTGTTAGTAAAATAATATTGCTGACTATAGTTCAAACTTTTAATACTAATATAAAATAAAAACTCCATTTCTAGAAGGAAAATCCTTACAGAAAGGGAGAAATTTGAATTCTATGTAATCTATAGAATTATGAAGACTAAGCATTAAAGATTTTTTCTTTTCACTACTGTAGAAAGTTCTTCCTTATCTGAACTCAGCTTGCCTGTCAGAATAAAGTTTTTGACTATTAGACATTCATCGTATTCCGTTAAATTGTCATACTTTATTGTATTATGTTATAATTTTAACAATTATAAAATATTCATATTTTTTTTATATTCCATTGATGATTTCCACAATTAATGTGCTTTTTTTTTTCAAATTTCCATAATTTATCGAGAAAAATCTTTTTTGTCTGTTAAAATTTTACTATTTATAAACAATAGGTTTCAGTTTAATATATAAAACATTTTTTAAACTAAAACTTATTGCTTTTAAAGTAGCATAGTTTTAACTTCGTGAAATTAAATAGAAGTGCCATATAATGAAAGGAAAGTTACAATGTCTATAAATTACACTGTCCGTATAAGGTTACCCAAATGTAATTTTAGTTTGATCTATACTTTAGTAATTTCCTTCTCCAGGCACTTTGGTAACAATCAACACTCCTTGTTTGTGTAATCACGGGCAAATTTTCTCTCTTATTCTTCTCATTATTTTTTTTGGTTGGAGATCAGGAGATTTTCTTCTTGGAAGATGCTCCATCATTTAAAGAGATGCCTCCTTTCTGTGATACTTGGAGGCCCATGGCATTACTACTTACTTTGACTAACTGAATATTACCCCCCCCCCCCCCCCCCAAAAAAAAAAAAAAACTCTAAAATTTGTATGAACATACTCTAATTTCAAGGACATATTAGTCATTTTGGTTCACGAATAAATTGACCACTCTCATGGGTGACCAGCAAACATCACGTGATTGGTTAGGAGAAGAGCTTTCAGTTTTTGTCCACACAGTTTTCAAAGCCACACACACACACACACACACATATATATATATATATATATATTGACCAGACATATATATACAAACTCTCATTTACATGGAGTAGTTTTACCCTACCACGCTTTTAATACACATTTTCTTGTCCAGCTAAACTTGAACTTTCGTACAAGCAATTGGCCTTGTGCACAACTATGACAATGAATCCACAAAAGAATATGATTCAATTTGCTTTCCCATATAAAACAAAATAAACGAAAAAAGCAAAGTTAAAAAGATGAAAAAAAAGGAAAAAATAAATAAACAAATAAAGTGCTTGAGAGAAGACTTCAAAAGTTAGAACTATCTGTAGCAAATTATTTTTATTTTACTTTACAGCAACATATAAAAATTTTATATTATTTATTATTTTAATTGTAGAGTTATATAAGATGTTTAAAAAAACTGTAAATAATAAAAAGCTACAACATAAAATTTTTTATTTTTAAATTTAAACTAAAAATTTAAACTACTCTTCCAAATATTTTGATAAAAACTATAATTTCAAACGTCCTACAAATCCACCATTAATTCATTTATATAATATCAGAATCAAATGCTCCTAAGGAGCCAACAAAATGAAGTATAAAACAGATGAGCCACATGTTGGGCATGGACGTTGGGGTACACTTTGATGTACCACCATGTACACGCAATCAGTACTGCGTCCTTTAGTTCGCGCACTTAATGGTCAGCTTTTCTAAAGGGTTCTCTGGAATTGGGTCCTGGATGACCTTTAAATATATATATATTATACGTGGTCAGGATAAAGATACATACAATAAAGGCAGGCATTAAAGCTTATCTATTGATCGAGCAGCCAATACTCATGAAAGGGTCCTATATAACTTTGTCAAAAGTTTTGCATGGGAAAGGACTTCTAGTTTTAGTGGCTCTTTTTTAATAAGGATAATGAAATTAGCTAGGGGTTAAGAGTTGGTGTTTATAAAACAAAATGGAGGTCCACTAATTTGGAGCTTTTAATATGGGAATTGAAGGTTGACACGAGTATATGGCATTTCCTTTGAGGGTGACTAATTAAAAAAATTAATCACTTTAAGTGTGAAATATTATACGCAAAGCCAAATTTGAGGAGCCAAAAACTTTTTAGTACACGCCGTTAATTAGTATTTAATATGTCATTGGTGGAGCTTCATAGAGTAAGATATTCATATTTTCTTTACATGTTTTTAAATGTTAAATTTGTCTAAAATCACGTTATAATTAAAAAAATATGTTAAAGAGATTGGATCCGATGTAGTTTAAAACTAAACTTTATTATAAAAGATTTTTTTTTTATACCGTATTGTGAGATTTTCATTCATTGAAAGCCATAAATTTACTGTTTTTTTTTTTTTTTGTTCATTGAAAGCCATAAATTTACTGTTGTATAAGGAAAATTAAACGCTTTTTTAAGTCAAAAGATTGTTCGAAAACTTTAACTCACTAGTTAATTTTTTTATTTAAAATCTTACTCTCTTTTCTTTTCTTATCTTATGAAACCTATTGGTGCCAAATTTTAACCATATAAAGGCAAGGAAGTTTACATATCATTGGACATAAACAGATATAGTTCACCAAAAATTTAGCTTTAGCATAAATGGTAGTGGCAAGTTAGGCACCATTATTTTCTATAGAGTGTTTTGAGCCCCTAATTAGTGGAGGATTCTGTATTATTTTAATTTCTTACACATAACCTTTCATAAGATTCGATTCTT
This sequence comes from Artocarpus heterophyllus, assembly GCA_025403435.1. NCBI lineage: Eukaryota > Viridiplantae > Streptophyta > Magnoliopsida > Rosales > Moraceae > Artocarpus > Artocarpus heterophyllus. The sequence goes on along the minus strand of CM046338.1, from coordinate 4,810,194 downwards.
GGAGTGATATTTTGAAAGCTCACACTGTTATTTTAAAGCGCATGATTTCCGCATTAGGAACAATTTGGGTTTTCTTTCACTGTCATGTAGGGACTTCTTTATTCCAGCTTTAGATTAGTTTAATATCCTTTTTCCCGCTAATATTAATCGGAAAAAGATTGTGCTAGTCAACATTGATGTAAAGGGTCTCCATTTATAAATTTTCCTCGTTTGACCATTCGTTTTTTTGACTCTCCGTGGATGCCGTACAAAGAAAAGTCAAAAACAAACAAAAGGCCAAAAGGGTGATTCCAAAATTGAAGCCAAAACCCAAACAATGTTCTTTGGATGCTCCAATTTGCAAGAGACTAAATGAGCATCATTAGGACTTTTATTCTGTGTAAATTATATATAATAAAACAACATTTAACAATTTCTCCACACCAATGGTTTCCTCCCATCTGGACCGGTGATAGAACATCAAGCGGCAAAATTTCAGGCTAAAAAAAGATTAATTAATTAGATCAAATTTTAAGATGCATATTTTCTTTTTCATAGTAGAATATTTCGGGAAATGGCAATTGGCAACCGTATTAGCATACACTAAGCGTTGTTAAAGGGGTTGTTCTAAATGTTAATAGGAAATGGTCGTTGAAAGCTCTAACAAGTTTTGCCTCTTGACAATGAGCGTGCCACTTCAACCCCATTTAATCTGTTAGCGATTAAGATACTCACAGTCTTAAGTATATTGAACAAGGTATTGAATTAGCGAGAACAAGTTTTCACATTTTAAACCCTAAAAAAGTCCATCCAGGACTCCGAATCTTTTGAGCACAGACCTATGGTAATCCCTTGCAACTAGCCACCTCATTCGTGTTAATTTTTAAGAGTTTTATGTGATGAATTGAGTTCCACTGGGCTATGTCTTCATTGTATGGTGCTATTGTTAATAAGTGGATTAATTGATGTTCAAACATAGCTAGATTGAACCAAAGTAAATACCGAATGCTGTTGGTATTAAATTAAAAACCAGACTTGCTTATCAAATAACTTCTTAAGTGATTTTCAGCAGTCAAACCTTAATTATATTCCAAATCTCATTAAACGTACATGATGTTGAAATACAAAAGCTTTGAAAAAAAAGGATGACTAAAATGACTTAATTGGTTTCATAAATACTATTAATTAGCAGTGGGGCCCATATATAGTTTAATCTGTTTATATTAATAACAAGAATATAGATTTTTGCCCTTTGAATTAGTATGTGTATATTCATGTAGACTTTAATTTGATCAATTTTTTGGACCATCAACCAGTTTAATTAATCTGGCAAATCCAGCTGTGGAGAGAAATTACACCTGCTTAATTGATTAAATGTTTTCTTCAAGTAATATACTATGTGCTCGAAGGGTCATTCACAAAAAATTAAGAGATGGATGACCAATCGCTTTAGCTATTAATCTTATCTCCAATTTGAATTCTAGAAAAAAAAATCTCTTTTGGATAATTTTCAATCTTTTAATCCCCACATACGTTGAGTATTAATATTCCTTTTTTAAAAAAACTTTGAACATTAATATACTTGATGTATAGTTTATATTACGTATCCTTGAGATCTTGATACCATCATGTGGACATTAAAATTAACAAGATGAGTAACGCTTAAAGCATTAAAGTAAGCAAATAACTCTCTATTAACCACACAAAAATCATACCTTTAAACTCTTTATATATATTACTAGTTCAAAACACATGCGTATCTAATTTATTGAATTTTTTATTCAAACAATATAAGTAGAGCAAAACAATTAGTTTTTCTACCATTCGTACAAGAGGGCCTTAGTTAATCTCAGGTATCAATCCGACTGGTAGTCGGATTAGTATTTGGGATAGAGCTTAAGGCCCTCTTATACGAGTGGTCAAAGATTCGAATCCCAAGGGACATGCTCTCCACGCGGGAGACAAATTTGAGTAGAGGCCCTTTGGGCCTCCCCAGCAATACGTTCGAGGGACCCGTCCGGCTCTAGCCGGGGACCAAAAACCCTTAACAAATAGTTTAGAGAATTATGAGAGAAATGCCGAAGACCAAAAACCCTCAACAAATAGTTTAGAGAATTATGAGAGAAATTTAAATGAGACATATTTGAAGGTAATGATTTAAATAGGGACACATTAGATGAAAGACAGTACCTCAACAATATACATTTAAAATATAAAATTTTGAGAAAAAAACTGAAAAGAAGGGCAAAAATGAAAAAGAACATTTAGGGAAGAAAAAAAAAAGAAAAAAGGGTTGGAAAAAAATAAATGCCAAAAAGATGGCAAAAATAATAAAAAAGAAAAAATATTTAGGGAGGAAAAAAAAAAGAAGGTTTAAAGTAGGAAAAAAAAAAAAAAGAGTGAGGGAAACCAAAACGCACGCACGTTTTGATTGAAAACAATAGGGTCTTATATAACTCTTATAATATATGTAATAGATTCTCGAATGTTGACATTGACGCTTTCAGCATGTATATATATCTATTACTGGATCTTTAATTACTTCCACATGCCAAAAGATTGACCAAAACTAAGCTAAAGTACCTGTACTCATAAACGTGAGAAATTAACCGACCGGTCAGAAAACACTTACATATCTTACGCACAAGTGGGCTAGCAATACGTTTGGTACGTTGGGGCTACCGCAAATGTATACTTACAAATAAGAAATACATACATACCTACATGTAATATATACATAGATATACAGATTTGTTTTCAATGACTATATTATACTTTTAATAAGAATATATTTTAACATGATAATGTGAAGAATCGAACCTCGTTAATTATCATAAATTCTTGTCAATCAATCATCTACTTCGTTATAATGGTTTAGTTTATATCAAATGACTAATAATAATAGTACTTATTGAAAATATAACCATTGAAACCATACCCATATATATATATATATATATATATATAAATAAAAGTTTGGACGTGATGCGTGTGATGCTATGTTCCTGGGAGTCATGTTCTAAATGTGTAAGAAAATACTCGAACTTTGTGTATGAATCGGCATGCGTTGATTTTCTGTTTGGGAAGATGAGGACACAGTGCTGATGACAATAACAAACTCCTTCACATGCACACACATGCATATTTGTGGCTTTGTATGTGGGATCCCATGCACTTATTCTTCTTCACGTTATATACATTCATTTAATTAATTGAACTTGTGTATTGATCGATCTGTTTGTAGCTACCTAGCTAGTAAATCTCACTGAATTGAGAAATTAGGTCACTCACAATATTACAAGCCTAAAATAACAAAAAAAACTGTCAAATAAAATATCAAATCAAATAAACTTATAAGCGTTGAAGACGTGACAATTTTGTGGAATTTTTAATTCACAATGTCAGAATGTATTTTAATCTCAGATGTAGACCAGAACAATGAGATACACGTTTTAGTTCAAAAATATCATTAGATTGAAATACTAAAGTTTAATTGAAAAAAAAAATACTCTAAGAAGTATTGGCCACATTTTAGATTATGATGATCTCATAAAAATCAATTTCAAGATTATATTTCTAAACTATGCGTATTTAAAATTCCATGACTCCACCAAGAGACTTCAAATAAATATATTGAACAAGTTTGGCAGGCATTAGATTTTGAACAATTACATGATCAGTCCTTGGCAAAATAAAATCACTACTCCAAATGATAGATTTCCATTGTTTTCAAAAAATTATCATGAAAGATTCTGTCGTTTTTTATTTCATCTTATATTGGGTGTCATATAGAAATCAAAGAGAGTATAACTTTTTTTGGACAATTTTTAAATGGATTTATACAATAAGAAAAACAACAACATTGTCAAACCATTATTAGAATAAGGCACAAGCTCCACAACTAAGAAGTTGCATGAGCCAGTACCGAATGTAGACATAGGGTGGCAATTAACATAAGTGAAATATGCATGTTTTTAAACTTGGTCAATATATTCAAATATTTATCCCAAAGGTTGATATGTAGAATGAACAATATCTTTACAATTTCAATGATGAACAAATGATGCAAGAGTTGGCACAATTATTTTTTCTAAAACTTGCAACCAACAGGAGATGGCAACTAAAATTTACCAAAAAGAAAAAAAAAAAAAAAGTCATTCGGAAACCACCCACCTCAAGAATTCCTTACGAGTCTGTGGATTGCAGGCATACCCAATTAAGGAAGTTGTTCGAAGTTTATTTATTTTATTTTATTTTATTCTTTGGCTAAATTGGCAGTTGTTCGACGTTGAAACCACATAGGCCCACCCTATAGTACGCTCTGCTTCAACAAATTAATTAAGTTCAAAATTTTCGTTTTAGATCTAAAAAGTCAACAAAAGGAAAAACCAACTTTCAAAAATCACCCTGATTTTCACTATTTATTCGAGATATATGCATGTTTTTACTATTTATTTATTTATTTTTCATAGAAAAGGCTTTTTCTTGACGCATTTTGTGCTAGGGTTGGTTAGTAGCCAGGGACGCGGAACGCACGCTCTGCACGGGGTCCATGGCGCATTGCATCCTGTTACGCACGCTCGGCACGGGGTCCATGGCGCATTGCATCCTGTTGGGCTTGATGCCCTAAAAGCTTTGACACTGTACATATTGTTAATAAATAAATAAAATGACATTTATTATTATTTTGGTTGATTATATGTATTATGAATACATTTATAAACATCAAGAAAATTTCATGATTATTTATGTGACTATAAATTTAGCATATAAGTGTTATTTGCTTAGGGATAAAATTTATAGATAATAATCTAAATAGTCCGTAATAATTAATTAAAGTTTGGGATCTTTAATTAAAAAAAAATTACAAGTACGATCCAATCTCATCTAAAATGAAATAGTCATTATCCGGACTATTAATGTAGAGACATTAGATTTGAGGTACTTTATATAATGAGATTATATAGGACTGGACCAGATAAATTATGAATCTCTAATAATCATCCGTTACAAATAAAGTATTCAAATTTATCACTATGATGATCATATATTTGACAGTCTTAATCCTGAGTATTTATTAGACTCCTATTTATTACATTATATTTTTGACTTGCATGGTAAGTGTAACACCCGTATTTTTAACGGGCATAATTTTGTAAAATTTAATGAATAAAATGTGACTATTTAAAATTACTAAGTTGTTTATGATCATTTAAAAAAAATACCATTTTAGTATTTTCTTACCAAGTCTTCCTAAGAAACATTCAAAACTTACCAACACTTACTTCTACCAATCTTGTCTCCCTAAATTATTGCTCAATTATATAGACTTCTTCTCATTTTGCTAAAGGTATCCGAAGGGGACATTGAATTATTTTCCGTCAATTCATAGAAGACATGGAGATATTTTCTCAACCACCTAATTAATTATTTCCTTATCTTCTTCTATAATTCACTCCAATTATCCCCTCAATTATGTTGGCATTATTTGCTAAAAGTCTTCATGGGAGACAAGATGATATTTTCCTTTAAGACTCTTTTGTTTCTTCTTACAACTTTTCCCCGTAAACATCCCATTCCTCTTAAGCATTTTGATATCTTTTTATTTAACTATCACCACCTTCTTCTCTAGTTCTCATTCTCTCCCTTCTCACTTCAAATTTCTAACTAAAGACATAGAGCACAAAGCTCTCTTTGTGGCCAAGACAATTATAATTCCCAACGATGATCGAGGCGGTTTTAAAGTTAATTCAAGCTTGATTGATAACCCAAACTTTGGTGCTTTTCAAAGAAGTTTTGAGGTAGGTTTTCTTTAATCTAAACTTAGTTTTTAGTATGCATTTTCTCCATGTTTAATGCATAAAAATACTTTAATGGCACTAGTAGACAGGTTTACACATAACTCACTTATGAATGTGATTATACGTTGTGCTTTAGTTTTAATTGTCCTTATGCATGCCTTAGGGTCAAGGATGTGTGGAGCTAACGTTAATTGATTCCAGGATTAAAAGATTGTTGATAAGCTTGAAAGGTAGGGATTCTATTACTCATTTTTGTGAGGTTTTTATAGAATTAAAATTGATTGTTTTGCCGCAATATATATATATCTATGTTGAACTGATATTATATGAGTATCACATATGAAACTATGACATGGACTCGTCTTGTATTGTACGGCGAGGAACATAATGAATTGACACATGTTATAAATTGAGAAGCATGGTTAGGAAAACTGACTCTATTAATAATGATTTAATATAGAGAAATGGTGAGACATGAAGAGGGCGGCGGTTACGTCCTTGGACATGAATACCCAAAAAGGTAAAATAGGGGGAAGGTGATGACACTTCCTTGGGTTGAAAGTCCCAGAACACACTGTACAGGAATTGATTTGGTGAGGACTCGGGGCTTGATGTCCCCTCACCGGAACACCCTTGGAATGTTTATGGGGTGATCAAGTGCGCCCATTTGGGTTTCGATGAGTTGAGTGATACTCAATTTAACATGGATACCTAGGAACAATGATGATTGGTAATATTTGTATAAATGTGTAATTATGACACTTGGTAATGATTAACTACGGTATCCATAAGATGTGATCATAATAAACCTCATAATCTGGAATATGATGTAACCTACTAACCATGCAGTTTTTAATGTGGTAATGGATAAACCATAAGGTGAGTCATGATTTCCCTACTGGGCATGTCGATGCTCATCCCTATCATATCTTCATATCTCAGGTGGAACTCAGTGCAACATATTTGAAGAGGAATAAGCGAAACAATCCTGCTGTTTTCGTGTTAGAAGACCCTGTTTAATTACAACTTATCTACAACATGTAAGAGTTGTATTATTTTTTTTTATGGCTGTGTTAAGTTATTTGGGAATTGTACTATGGTGATGATGACTGTAATTATATATATTTGGTGCTACACTAAAAACTGTGGTTTGTATTTAAAACGTTTATTTTTATTTTTCTTGTTGTTTAAAGACCCATGGGCATTGTTTAATTGATTTAAATAATATAAAATTTAAAATTATTTTTATTTATTTAAAACTGTTAACCCCCACATAGGGGTGTTACAGAATTTTTGGTATCAGAGCCTAGGTTCGATTAACCTAGGGGGTATAGCACCACCTTAAAAATTAATCTTTGGGAATGGTTTTAAAGTTAGGTGTTAATGTCATCATCATTTGGTACTGATCCTAGTTAAATTTTCGCAGCCAGTAGAAACTATGCCACCAAGACGTCAAATGCAATCGTTTGAGCTGTCACAACCGGTTGAACATGCTCAAGAAGTTGAGCAACCGGAACCGATGGAACAAGCTCAAGAAGATGAGCAACTACGACATGCAACACAATCCCCGCCAGCTGCACCAGAAGTAAATAATTTAGGACAAATTCTTCAAGCATTACAAAATGTGCAAAGACCTGTGGAGGTTCGTGATCCCGAACAACGACATCTAACTCTGTTGAAGGAGTTTATGAAGCAGAAACCACCCACATTTAGTGGAGAACCTAACCCGGTCATAGCAGAACAATGGCTAAAGGCAGTCAAAAAGAAGTTGGACACCTTGAGGATTCCACGGGAGTATTGGGTTAGCTTTTCAACATATATATTTGAGGGTAAAGCCGAAGAATGGTGGGATCTTCAGAAAGACGACTATGACGTGCCGAATCTTACATGGGAGCAGTTCGAAACCATTTTTCGCAACACCTATATTCCTCAGAGCCATAGGCAAGCAATGATGCGAGAATTTGAAAACCTGGTGCAGGGAGATACAACAGTTGCTGAATACCATGCTCGATTTATAGAATTGTCTCGCTACAATCCCGGGGCTGTATCGGATCCAATGGCGAGATGCGAAAAATTTAGAAATAACCTGAGGCCGAAAATCAGACAAATGATAGCTGCTGTTCCATCAACAGATTTTCTTGATCTTGTAGCTGCGGCACAGCGGGCAGAGACAGAACTAAATAACTCCTATGGAGAGTATAAGGGTTCTGGTGGGCGTCAAAGGAAAATAAGTAAGAAAGAGAAGTCACAAGGGCAAGTCATTCAGCATAGTGGAGTGACTATTGGTGGTGGATCTTCTGGCAGTGGTCGTTTCCAACCGTATGCTTGTCATAACTGTGGACAAGTGGGACATCTGAGGAGAAATTGCCCTAACCGCCCTACACAATCATCCTTTGCACCAAGGCCACAAGGAAGTCATTTTGGCTCCACTGTTTGGGGAGGGAGTCAAAATCGTGGAGCGCCTCAGCAAAACACTCCAGCTTCCCAAGTCTCAGTAACTCAACCTCGAGGGTTCCAGCCTCAGTACAACTATCAACAGCGGCCACAGGGTTCCAATTTTTATGCTAATCAGAACTTCCAACCGACTCCACAAGGCTCAGTGAATCAAAGGCCATATTTTTCTGGGAGAAATAATAATAAGGCTAGTAGTAGCCAATGAAACCGAGGAAAAAGTGATAAAGGAAAAGCACCAGCACAAGCTTATGCAATTACGGCTACAACTGGACAAGGAAAACAGGCTGATCACTCAGTTGTAGACGGTATGATTCACGTGTCTCATTCTTGGGCTCATGTATTATTTGACACTGGTGCCACTCATTCATTTATATCTATGTTATTTGCTTCCGTACTACAATTAGAAACTGAGACATGTAGTTCATCATTAACCCTTAGTACACCAATGGGCGGGATAGCTGAAGTATCCATAATTTGTAAATCAGTGTGTATTGTTATAGGAGAACATAAACTATCGGCTGACCTATATGTAATAACTATGACAGAGTTTGATGTAATCTTAGGAGTGGATTGGCTAACTAAATACCAGGCAATAGTAGATTGTCATAGGAAACGTGTCTCTTTATTCACCAAGAATGGACAAGTCATCGAATTTCAGGCAAAAACAGGAACAATGACGCCAGCCCCGGTGCTAAAGGCTTGTATTGGAGGACGAAGGAATTTCACCAATCTTGGGACGATCTTTGCTTCAGATGGAGAACTAAAGAAGAGTGACCTATCCTCTCACACTCCTGTGGCGGACGAATTTTCAGATGTTTTTTCAGATGAATTGCCCGGACTTCCGCCTGATAGAGAAATTGAGTTTGTCATCGACTTAACTCAAGGAGCAGCGCCTGTTTCTATTGCCCCGTATCGAATGGCACCTGCTGAGAAAGTGGAATTGAGGAAGCAGTTGGACGAATTACTGGAAAAAGGATTTATTCGACCAAGTACATCACCTTGGGGAGCTCCAGTACTTTTTGTGAAGAAACATGACGGATCGTTGAGGCTCTGTGTCGATTATCGCCAGCTTAATCGATTGACTATCAAGAACAAGTACCCTCTACCCCGAATTGATGAGTTGTTCGATCAATTAGGAGGATCTTGCTATTTCTCAAAGATTGACTTACGATCCGGATATCACCAACTGAAGATAAGAGAAGAGGACATTCCAAAGACAGCTTTTCGGACTCGCTACGGTCATTTTGAGTTTCTTGTCATGCCTTTCGGGTTGACTAATGCACCAGCGGCTTTCATGGACTTGATGAACCGTGTCTTTCGACCGTACTTAGATCAATTTATCATTGTTTTCATAGATGATATCTTGATCTATTCTAAAAACGAAGAAGAACATGCTGAGCATTTGAGGATCGCTCTACAAACGTTGAGAGAACATGGTCTTTATGCAAAAAGAGAAAAATGTGATTTCTGGATGACAAAGGTCAAGTTCCTTGGACACGTTGTCTCTGAAGAAGGCATCTCAGTGGACCCCTCCAAAATTGAAGCAGTGCTAAATTGGGAACGACCAAAGAACGTGTCAGAGATTCGAAGTTTCCTCGGACTAGCTGGATACTATCGACGCTTCGTAGAGAATTTTTCAAAGATTGCTTCTCCATTAACAAAACTCACAAGGAAGAATGTCAAGTTCGTGTGGGATGATAAATGTGAAGAAGCATTTGAGGAACTGAAACGAAGACTCACTAGTGCACCTGTGCTGATCATACCTAACAACGAGGAGCCTTACACAGTATACACTGATGCCTCAGGAAACGGTTTGGGTTGTGTGTTAATGCAGCATGGACGAGTAGTTGCCTACGCCTCACGCCAGTTGAAACCCCATGAGAGGAACTACCCCACACATGATCTTGAGTTAGCTGCTGTGGTTTTCGCACTCAAAATTTGGAGATGTTATCTATATGGCGCAAAGTTCGAGCTATATTCAGATCATCAAAGTCTGAAATATTTGTTTACTCAAAAGGATCTCAATCTAAGGCAACGAAGATGGACTGAGTACATGGTGGACTATGACTTTAGTATCCAATATCATCCTGGAAAAGCAAATGCCGTGGCAGATGCTCTAAGTCGTAAGAACAACGGACGTATAGCCAGTTTAGCATTGGAAGATTGGAGACGAGTCACTATCGCCGACTTCAACTTGCAATATTATGAAGATAACGAGAGAGCTTTCTTATTCAATGTGATAGCAACTCCTACGTTAATTCAGAAAGTAAAACAAGGACAATGGCACGATGAAGGATTACGTAGGGTTTGGAAACAAATACAAAATGGAGAACAACTGGATGGATGGCAGATTGAGCCAGAAGGATTTTTACTTTACAAAGGAAGATTAGTTGTTCCAGAGGATCCATATCTCAGGCATGCGGTGCTAGATGAGGCTCACCGTTCAAAGTTTGCTATTCATCCTGGAAGCACAAAAATGTATATGGATCTAAAACGACAATACTGGTGGCGAGGAATGAAACGAGATGTAGCAACCTTTGTCTCTAAGTGCATGACGTGCCAACAGGTTAAAGCGGAACATCAAAAGCCTGGAGGCGAGTTGAGGAGCTTACCTATTCCAGAATGGAAGTGGGATCATGTGACAATGGACTTTGTTACTGGATTTCCTAAGACTCAAATAGGGCATGACGCCGTTTGGGTAATTGTAGATCGTTTAACTAAGACAGCCCACTTCATCCCAATCAGAACTAATTATAGTGTCTCAAAATTATGTCAATTGTACGTGGAAAAGGTAGTGACATTGCATGGAGTGCCAATGTCAATAGTTTCCGATAGAGATACACGTTTCACGTCGAAATTTTGGAGAGGATTGCAGAGGGCCTTGGGAACTCAATTGAATTTTAGTATAGCTTTTCATCCTCAAACAGATGGACAATCTGAACGTGTCATTCAGATTCTCGAGGATATGCTTCGGGCTTGTGTGCTGGACTTTGGAACAAATTGGGCTGCACAGCTGCCATATGTTGAATTCGCATATAACAACAGTTACCAAGCAAGTATTAGAATGGCTCCATATGAGGCCTTATATGGTAGACCTTGTAGATCTCCATTGTGTTGGGCTGAAAAGGAAGAGCGTCTTGAACTTGGGCCTCAGTTTATCAGAGAAACAACGGACAAGATCCAGATTATTCGCGAACGTCTTCAGACAGCTCAAAGTCGACAAAAGAGTTATGCAGATAAGAGGAGGCGACCTTTAGAGTTCATGATCGGAGACTTTGTGTTCTTAAAAGTGAAACCAAAACGAGGTGTATCTCGATTTGGTGTTAAAGGAAAGTTAGCACCAAGGTATACAGGACCGTTTGAGATTGTGGAACGCATTGGAACGTTGGCATACCGTTTAGACCTACCACCACAATTGTCTCATGTACATAATGTGTTTCATGTATCGATGTTGAGAAAGTATGAACCCGACCCTTCACATGTGATCATGTGGACAGATGTGCCAATTCAAGGAGATACGAATTATGAAGAAATTCCAGTTCAAATACTGGATCATGAAATAAAATTATTACGTCGTCGTGGAATTCCTCTGGTGAAAGTGATGTGGCAACACCATGATGTGGAGGAAGCCACATGGGAACTTGAATCTGAAATGAGAGAAAAGTACCCACATTTGTTTTAACATTGTAATCAGTGTACGAAATTTCGAGGACGAAATTTTTATAGGAGGGGAGAGCTGTAACACCCGTATTTTTAACGGGCATAATTTTGTAAAATTTAATGAATAAAATGTGACTATTTAAAATTACTAAGTTGTTTATGATCATTTAAAAAAAATACCATTTTAGTATTTTCTTACCAAGTCTTCCTAAGAAACATTCAAAACTTACCAACACTTACTTCTACCAATCTTGTCTCCCTAAATTATTGCTCAATTATATAGACTTCTTCTCATTTTGCTAAAGGTATCCGAATGGGACATTGAATTATTTTCCGTCAATTCATAGAAGACATGGAGATATTTTCTCAACCACCTAATTAATTATTTCCTTATCTTCTTCTATAATTCACTCCAATTATCCCCTCAATTATGTTGGCATTATTTGCTAAAAGTCTTCATGGGAGACAAGATGATATTTTCCTTTAAGACTCTTTTGTTTCTTCTTACAACTTTTCCCCGTAAACATCCCATTCCTCTTAAGCATTTTGATATCTTTTTATTTAACTATCACCACCTTCTTCTCTAGTTCTCATTCTCTCCCTTCTCACTTCAAATTTCTAACTAAAGACATAGAGCACAAAGCTCTCTTTGTGGCCAAGACAATTATAATTCCCAACGATGATCGAGGCGGTTTTAAAGTTAATTCAAGCTTGATTGATAACCCAAACTTTGGTGCTTTTCAAAGAAGTTTTGAGGTAGGTTTTCTTTAATCTAAACTTAGTTTTTAGTATGCATTTTCTCCATGTTTAATGCATAAAAATACTTTAATGGCACTAGTAGACAGGTTTACACATAACTCACTTATGAATGTGATTATACGTTGTGCTTTAGTTTTAATTGTCCTTATGCATGCCTTAGGGTCAAGGATGTGTGGAGCTAACGTTAATTGATTCCAGGATTAAAAGATTGTTGATAAGCTTGAAAGGTAGGGATTCTATTACTCATTTTTGTGAGGTTTTTATAGAATTAAAATTGATTGTTTTGCCGCAATATATATATATCTATGTTGAACTGATATTATATGAGTATCACATATGAAACTATGACATGAACTCGTCTTGTATTGTACGGCGAGGAACATAATGAATTGACACATGTTATAAATTGAGAAGCATGGTTAGGAAAACTGACTCTATTAATAATGATTTAATATAGAGAAATGGTGAGACATGAAGAGGGCGGCGGTTACGTCCTTGGGCATGAATACCCAAAAAGGTAAAATAGGGGGAAGGTGATGACACTTCCTTGGGTTGAAAGTCCCAGAACACACTGTACAGGAATTGATTTGGTGAGGACTCGGGGCTTGATGTCCCCTCACCGGAACACCCTTGGAATGTTTATGGGGTGATCAAGTGCGCCCATTTGGGTTTCGATGAGTTGAGTGATACTCAATTTAACATGGATACCTAGGAACAATGATGATTGGTAATATTTGTATAAATGTGTAATTATGACACTTGGTAATGATTAACTACGGTATCCATAAGATGTGATCATAATAAACCTCATAATCTGGAATATGATGTAACCTACTAACCATGCAGTTTTTAATGTGGTAATGGATAAACCATAAGGTGAGTCATGATTTCCCTACTGGGCATGTCGATGCTCATCCCTATCATATCTTCATATCTCAGGTGGAACTCAGTGCAACATATTTGAAGAGGAATAAGCGAAAACAATCCTGCTGTTTTCGTGTTAGAAGACCCTGTTTAATTACAACTTATCTACAACATGTAAGAGTTGTATTATTTTTTTTTATGGCTGTGTTAAGTTATTTGGGAATTGTACTATGGTGATGATGACTGTAATTATATATATTTGGTGCTACACTAAAAACTGTGGTTTGTATTTAAAACGTTTATTTTTATTTTTCTTGTTGTTTAAAGACCCATGGGCATTGTTTAATTGATTTAAATAATATAAAATTTAAAATTATTTTTATTTATTTAAAACTGTTAACCCCCACATAGGGGTGTTACAGTAAGATTTGTCTAAGCACAGATTATAACTTAGCATCTTGAAAACATAAAGTAATAAATGGCTGGGAATAATATTATACAGATATGGAATCCATTCCTTCCCTATGGAAGTTAGAAAAATAGTTCTCTTGAGTGATAATTCAAGGTTTGAATAGTAGAGCGCTCGTTCATAATAAGATTATGAATTAATTGTTCATTAGAGAATTATTGGAACTCAATGATAAAGATGTAATAAGAGAGGTGAACGGAAATTGAACCTAGCTCTTATTATGAACTACTTATGGTGGACTGACTTATATGTAATGATTATATCAATGGACTACTCGCTAATTTTCTTTGAGTAATTTCACTGTAATCTCAAGAGTTCAGTTTCATGTTTTTAATGGAGTAACACTGAAACTAATAAATTTGGCACATTAATTAAAGAGTTTGATTAAATGTCAAATTTATTGGAGCTTGGGTTATAGGTCCATAGGTCCCCAATACTACCTCTGTAACACTATATTGGATTTTGCATAGAATGAATTATACATGTTTAATTCAAAAATTTTGAATTTTGAATTAATTTTTTTCACACTTGAATTATTAACGTGACACAGAAAAATGTTCTCTGTGACACATAATGTAATATGATAAATGTTATCACATTTAACTGAACATTAGTTAATTAATTGATTATTGTTAAAATCTATTCTTAAATAAATGTGATTTATTTTTGAATTGAGATTTATATATATATGGTTTTGAACCAAATCTTTATATATATATATATATGAGATTTTATAATATATTAATATAATATTATTTTAAAAAAAAAGGTGCAGGAAGGAGACGTGAAACACTTTTACGTTTCACTTAATATATATATGTAAACCGAATCACAATCACATGTTGTGATTCAGTCAAAGAAAAAAAAAGGAGGAAAAGTTTACTTTATGTAAACTTTACTTTTATATATATATATATATATTATACGGATCAATAAAGGATTCGGGAAACGAAGAAAACGAAAAAGAAAAAGAAGAAAAAGGAAAGGAAAAGAAAGGGGAAAGTAAAATTACTAATGGCTCAGATATAAAAAGGGAGAGATAACAGTTATCTCAGTAATTTTTATTCACGTAATTTTTAGAGAGAAAAACTGAGAGTTCTTCTCCAAAGAAAAAGTCTGCTATCTCATGTGTTGAGTACATAGCAGATTTAGAAAGTGTGAGGAAAATTCATTCTTGCAGTTTGACGCCCACTCGTCTTTCCATTGGTGTAGATGCCTGGTTTGGAATATCGTGGTGTCAAAGAGGAAAGCTAGGATACCCTGATAGTCTTCAAAAGGTTAGTAAAAATTCCTAAAGCTTTCTATAATTAAAATTATATATCTATTCCCGATGAACAAAGTTTTCAGAAAATTTTTGTTTGTCAACGATCCGTTCCTTCCGCTGCGTTTCATGTTTTAATTCCAACACATCCCTCATCCACCAAGTGTTGTAACATGTTGGCGGGTGTTTACTATTCATTTGACTCTAATATAAACGCTTCCAGTGTATGCATAAGATAAAACAGACATTAATGGGAAGCTAGGCTTTGAAAATGATTAAAGAGATTTTCATAAATGACGGATAAAATTTTGTCAGATTGATGAAACCCCTAGGCTCTTTCTATCTTATTCTTTTTAGGCGCTATAAAATAAGGTCCTTTTGTCACTATCAAACTAACCCATCACACGGGTTATTGACTAATTGCAGAGAATTCTTGCAATATATCATTTCTTTTTAATTGGGTGTGATATCATTCTAGTAATCAAAATCTCATTGTTTGAATTAGAAAAAGAAGAATATTTATGTCCCATTGTTTGTGAACAATTATGTACAATATGAATAACTGTGATGATACAATAAATTTGACTCTTTCAAATATATTTTTCAACATATAATGATTATTATAAGATTTTTTTTGAAAGAATCAAAGAAGCGTATGTTGTGTTTAAACCGAAGGCATCACGAAAACACAGCCGTTTTCGTGTCACTTTGAAATAGAAGAATTGCAAATCTTCTTGGAATTTATTTTCTAACGCACGCACGTTTACTTTTGTGAAAATAAACGTGGCAAAATAACTATGGTGGAATTAAAATTTAAAAAGATTTTTAGAATATTTAGTAATTATAATAATAATATCACATCTTGCACGTGCAATTACATAGAAATTATTTTAATAAGATAAATGACCCAATTATGTTTATAGAATTAAGAAAAACACTCATAAATTTCATATTTTGAAACTTATTTTTTATAAATCCTATACATGTTTAAGTATGACATAACTTAAATAAATATCATGAATGGTAGTGCGGCATAATTTTTTGAAATGTGGTATAAATAGATACAGTTTTAAAATTATGACATAATTTCCTCTAGAATTAAAATATGATTTCAAGTTTGTCATTATTCTACATGTGGTTCAAAATAATATCATCGAAATATTTACTATATATTTATATAGTAAAAAAATATGACATTACTATGATGAATACCATGTCATTATGTTTTTTTAAATGTTGAAAATTGTTAATTTTAATTTTACCATGACAATTTTGCAATTTATTCTTTTTTAAAACAATTTTTCTATTGTTAAATGGGAGTAAATTACGTGATATATCACTTTTTTACTACCATTATGGTGTTCTACTATTCTTTTATCTTTTCTTTAATTCATATCATTTCTTTTAGGCAAAAATCAAAATACCCTTAAATAATATATATTTTATCTAATCTTAACCTAAAATACTTCTAATTAATTAGTATTTTATACTCGTTAAAAAGTGATATATGTTTTCAAAATTTACAGTAGAGGTGAAAAATTGAAAACATTACTATTGAAATGGCCCCATTTGGTTTTATTTTGAGAATTTTTAAAATTATTTTTAAACGTTTTTTGAGGTAAATATTTTAAAAATATTCTTGACATAATTTTAAAAAAAATTATTTTTAAAATAAAATTATTTTTATTTATTTTAAAAATACTATCAAACAAACTCGATATTTCTCAGATTGATCCGCTAAACCAAGAAACATAGGAGCCCAACTTACAGATCCCCATTTTTTGTGGGCTTTTTGAAGCTGGTCATTGACAAGCCCAAAAACATCAAAGCAACCATTAATCTATTGCCACATGGAACAAACGATGTCACTGTGTCCATATAACCGAAACCCCTCCGTAATGAAAGGTTTTCAAAACAC
This sequence comes from Artocarpus heterophyllus, assembly GCA_025403435.1. Taxonomy (NCBI): domain Eukaryota; kingdom Viridiplantae; phylum Streptophyta; class Magnoliopsida; order Rosales; family Moraceae; genus Artocarpus; species Artocarpus heterophyllus. Next base: position 4,793,029 of record CM046338.1, on the reverse strand, counting down.
AATTAACACAACTAAATACGGGCCAAGAGATCTCATCAATCAACGGAAACCTAATCAACCAAAAGACCTGATTTCTTCGGTTCCAGAATGAGATTGGTGATGGTCAACAACTCGACGGTGACGCAATTCATCGAGGACGAGGAGACCTTCGAGAGCTGCATTGGGGGAAGCTTCGCGATGCTCGACGGCGACGGCGACGGGGCTCTGTCGCGCGAGGAGCTCAGAGCTGGGTTCGGCAGGGTCTTGCCGCTGGGATCGGTGTCGGATCCGAGGAAGGAGGTCGCCGACAAGCTGTTCGAGGAGATATTCGAGAGGTTCGATTCGGATCGGAACGGCGCGATGGATCTCGAGGAGTTCAAGTCGCTGTCGAAGGAAATGATGCTGGCGATGGCTCGAGGAATCGGGGATCTGCCGGTTCAGCTCGCCGTTGATTGCGATAGCCTGCTCATGAAGGCAGTTGAACATGAATTGGCCCGAATTTGAACGAAATTTGGGGAGAAATTGATTGTGAAATGAGTTTGATCTCGGAAAGTAGTAAAAGGATGTGATTTTTCTGATTTGTTCTTTAGCGGCCAAATTGACATGATTAACGAAGTTTTTTTTTTTTTTTTTTTTGAGTTAGGAAATCTTCTATTTGATTCATTATCCTTTTGAAGTACGTTCATGGCTTTCGTATTCGTACACATTCCGTGAATATATATGTTTGTTGCCCATGTTCTGTCCTTTTTTTTTTTTTCTTGGCCAATTTTCATGGGGATTTTGTTTATGCGTGTGCATGTTTATTAGTTTGCGTATTTACGTATGTGTGCGCGAGGCACATAGTTCACAAGGAAAGGGTAAAAAACAGTACATAGTACATATATTGGTAATGTGTGGATAGGAGTTTTGTTGAAAAAAAGGCGTGGACGTCACCATAAAGGCTGCCCCATCCACATGCCAAAGACTTACCAACAATAACTTGAAAATGAGGATCAATTTTAGAAAGAGTTAACAAGACAACTCATCCAACTATCTTTATTGAATTAAAATATAGTTTTAATTTATAAAAATTTTATAAATATCTTAAAGTGATATTATAAAAATTATTACTATATAATTATACAGTATAATATGTAATATCATTAATAATTACTACATCATTAAGCATATTTTAAAAATATTTTGAATATTGTGTTAGATTTTAATTTTATAACAATAATTTGATCACTTATTATAATTTTTTTTCTTTGAGAAATACTACAAGGTGTTTGGCAAAGTTGGTTAGAATTAATTTTTTGGTTAGAGAATAGTATAAAGCTCTCACATTTATAGTAAAAAGCAAAAAGTTGTTATAGTGTAAAGTTTTCACATACTACAGTATATTGAACTAAAAAGTTGGCTCTAACCAACTTCGCCGAACACCCTATGCTTCTATAACTTTTCTTTTCAACCTTACCATTTATGTGAGAAAATTTGAAACATAACACTGCTAAAAATTATAAACACATAATTCATCGTAAGTATTTTAAATTAAGGTTCGACAAACAAGTATTATCTAAAGGTATTTTGGCATTTTTTATTAGAAAAAGTGGTATGGATCCAAGAAAGAAATAATAAGTAGTAAAACTCAATAGTAATAGTAAAAAAGTAACATAACACTTAATTGTCTGAAAAGAATTTCAAGCGCTTCGAACTCGATCTTGAGATCTTTTATCTCCCAAAATATTTAGGTAACCACAATGCAACTATGTGTTAGAAAATCAATGCGTAGAGGAATTTTAAAATTTTTTCCATCAAAGTAATTTCTAAAACACAAGTTTGACATGTTATATGTATAAATTAGACAGATCTTACTAACCTCTGTGTGCCAAAGAATCTCCGCAACCTGTGTAGAGAAGTAATATTCTAAAAGAGCCTCAACCAACTGGTCTTCTTTGCTATTCTCTATCCACAACCGGAGTGAGTGTGGGCTCACACGTACAGCTCTTCCACTGGTGACTCTCCTTCCAACCAATAGAGAGAACTCAAAGCTAGTGTTCGTGATTTGTGAACAAAAGCTCTCAGGGAGTTTTCAGATGCTCACTATAAGAGTATCACTCTTAATCTCTCGATTGATCTAAGTAAATCATGAGACTCACTCCTTTTATATAGCTATTGGTCCTGGGATCAGTCCTTATTAGATTAGGTCTCAAAAACTCGAAACAGAATCAAGTTTGGATCAATATCTGATAAGATCCGCATGAAAACGCGTAATCTTATCACTCGCTGATCGGCAGGCCGAACAGTCTGATTAGCAGGCCGAATAGGCCCCATCGGCATGCCGAACACGTCATTCGATGTGCCGAACTCCCGTGAAAAAATCTCCACGAATCTTTTATTTTTCACCCGAGATTCTATAGGATAAAGTCTCAGTTTTGATTCAAATAACCCAATAGAATAGTTATCTGATCAAAACAAACTTTATTAAGATAATCTGTAAGAAAATAAATCAATTCACAATAATTCTACAAGTTTATCTTGATCTAATTTGTCAAAAATTAAAATAACCGATAAACAGACAAAAATTATCTGATCGCAATAATTCAACAAGTTTATCTTGAACTAATTTCTTACAAAATTAATTCAACCGATAAACAGACATGAATTATTTGATTCTTCCAAATTTTAAACCAACCTGATAAATCCAACATAAGTCACCAATTATTGAAAAAGCACACCGTATCGTTACAGGACTTTGTGAGCTAGCAAAGGGGACCAAAATGGACCTATAAAGTTCAAGCTCATGATAATTATGAAACCCAATATCCCAGATATACATTTCATAATTATCAACTCCAACGCTACTCCACTAAAAGCTTGAAGCTGCACTCTCGAACTTTATAGAATTACGAAGCTCGTATAGCTAAGTCTCCATGACATATCATAGTGTATCGTATCCCCATATGAAAATCCATAATCGACTTAAGGACAAGTTCTGTCTTACCTTCCCGATTATTTTTTATCTTACGTTCCATTGTCTCACCATTAGAAAACTTACTATCTAAAGATAGTATACCATTTGGTTACACCTATGTATCTAAATGGTTGAGCGCTCCAGTTTTTCAATTACAGGACAACGCATATAAGAGGATATCATTACTCCTAAAGAGGAGCTATGGATTCCATATCTATGAATAACAAGTCTACGCTATCAAGAGTCGTACCTCCAACGTACCGGCATGCATACCACTATTGAGATGTGGGTGTCACCCTTTAGCACATCAAAAGACACAAGTCGAGACAACGGGCTCACTATTCATCTCAGGATTAAGATACAATACAAATGATTGTCTAAAGTGAATCGATTTGCAGAGACAAAATTATTAATCTAAATCAATTCACTTTATGTCCCGATCCAACACATTGTCACCTATGAAAACGTGCCAATGTTTCTATTCACGGAGTCCAACTCCAATGGTCAAGATAAACCATCTCCCAAAAGGGATATAGACAACATAACAATCTTTACATAAATAAAGCGCCTAACTTTATTCCCTCGATTGCGGATCATATGTTTTAGACCCTCATCTTAAGAATCGTGTCTTTCGCATAATCAGTCCATCATATACCCAATTCTTAAGGTTTAGATTGACTGTCTCATACTACTATTTGTTTAACATACATTCAACAAATATGAACATAAAGAGGACAAGATTTGGTATATATAAATGAATAAATTCTTTATTAATTAAAAATATTTCCAAAAACATATTACATTTTTACTCATTAGGGCATACATGTCTAACACTATGCAACTAGCCTACTACCTTTTTTTTTTTTTGGTAGATTAGTGTTCAACTCACACATACTAGACCCATAAGGATTTGAACTCCAGTTACACATCCAACCACTTGAACTAATCTCAAGTAACCCACCATCTTGGCTTATGTACACCAAGAGTTATTCTGATGAATCTTCATAGGACATATGCTATATAACTAAGCAGTATATCATGCATGCATGAATTAAGTAGGTTTCGTTTGAAAACCTAATTGGAGTTGATACAGTGTAAAGCTCTCACATGCTACAGTATAAAGGAAAAGTTTGCTACGACGTAAAATTCTCACATACTACAATGTTTTGTTATGAAGTATGAAGCCAAATTCAACACCTTTTTGAATATCACCCCATGTAGAGAAAAAAAAAAGGGTTTTTTGAACCAAGGTATGCACCCCCGCGAAGAAATATTCGTGCAGCTGCATGGTAAGACAAAAGCTATGCACGGTTGTGCCCTTGAAGTCTTGTGGCCGTGCATGAAGTAAAGTGAGTCATAACATGAGGAGAAATCTTGCACGGCTGTGCAAGAAAAGCACGCTACCGAGCTTGTCAGCGTGTTGGAGTTCATATTTTGTGATTTTTTTGGGATTTGTTACCTATTCTTTTGTAAACCTATAAGTAGATAGGTCATGTTATTTTCTTTGTAAAGTGAAAATTCAAACAAAGGGTAGAGAAAATTCTAGAGCCAAAGTGTGCAATTTTTTATTTTTTATTTTTTTGTAAATTTCTTGATCATAGTGAATTATTTTACAGTGGTTTAAAGTAGTTGTAGCTCTTGTTAGAAAAATAGTACGCAACGAAATTTTAAAATTTTATATCAGAGTATTTTCTAAAACACAAGTTTGACAAGCTATATACATAAATTAACCAGATCTTACTAATCTTTGAATGCCGAAAAGCTCCTGCAGTCAGTGAAGAGAAGTAATATTTTAGAAGGACCTCAACCAACTGTTCTTCTTTGCTATTCTCTATCCACGATCAGAGTGAGTGTGGGCTTACACTACAGCTCTTCATTTGGGTGACTCTCCTTCCAACCAATTGAGAGAACCCAAAGCTAGTATTCGTGATTTGTAAACAAGAGCTCTCAGGAGTTTCAGATTCTCACTAGTAGAGTATCACTCTTAATCTCTCAATTGATCTAAATAACTTATGTGACTTACTCCCTATTTATAGAGGTTGGGTCTAGGGTCAGTCCTTATCAGATTAGGTCTCAAAAATTTGAATCAGAATCAAATTCAGATCAATATCTGATAAAATCTGTGTAAAATACGTGATCTTATCCTTTGCACATCGACGGCCGATCTGCCTAATCGGCAGGCCAAAGTTGCCCATCGGCAGGCTGAACTAGAGGATCGACATGCCGAACTGTCAAAAAAAAATCTCAACGAATCTTTTATTTTCCACTTGAGATTTTATAAGATAAAGTCTCGGTTTTAATTCAAATAACCATATAGAAAAGTTATCTAATTAAAACAACTTTATCTAGATAATCTCTAGGAAATAAATGAATTCTTAATAATTCTACAAGTTTATCTTGATTTAATTTATTCAAAATTAAATCAACTGATAAACAGACAAGAATTATCCGATCCCAATAATTCAACAAGTTTATCTTGAATTAATTTTATCACAAAATTAATTCAACTGATAAACAGACATGAATTATTTGATTCTTCTGAATTTCAACGAATCTAATAAATCTGACATAAGTCACAAATTATTGGAAAAGCACGGCACGCCGTATCGTTACAGAATTTTATAAGCTAGCAATGGGGACCAAATGGACCTATATAGTTCAAGCTCCCGATAATTACGAAACCCAATATCCCAGATATTCATTTCATAATTATTAACTCCAACGCTATTCCACTAAAAGCTTGGAGATACACTTTCAAACTACATAGAATTATGAAGCCCGTATAGCTAAGTCTCCATAACATATCATAATGTATCGTATCCCTATAGGATTATCCATAATCGGCTTAAGGATAAGTTCTGTCTTACCTTTTCTGATTATTTTTATCTTACGTTCCATTATCTCACCATCGAAAAACTTACCATCCAAAGACAATATACCATTCGTTTACACCTATGTATCGAAATGGTTGAGCACTCCAGTTTTTTAATTATATGATAACGCATATAAGAGGATATCACTACTTTTAAAGAGGAGCTATGGATTAAATATCTGTGAATAACAGGTCTACGCCATCAAGAGTCATACCTCCAATGTACCGGCATGCATACCACTATTAAGATGTGGGTGTCATCCTTTGGTACATCAAAAGACACAAGTCAAGACAACGACCCCACTATTTATCTTAGGATTAAGATACAATACAAATGATTATGTAAAGTGAATCGATTTGTCAAGACAGAATTATGAATCTAAATCAATTTACTTTATGTCCCGATCTAACACATCGTCACCTATGATAACGTACCAATGTTTCTATTCACGGAGTCTACCTCTGATGACCAAGACAAACCATCTCCCAATAGGGATATAGACAACATAACAATCTTTACATGAATAAAGCGCCCAACTTTATTCTCTCGATTGCGGATCTCATGATTTAGACCATCACCTTAAGAATTGCGTCTTTCGCATAATCTGTCCATCATATTGTTGGAAACAAAGTGCGCAGCGGAATTTTTTAAAATTTTTCATCAGAGTATTTTCCAAAACACAAGTTTGACATGTTATATGTATAAATTAAACAGATCTTACTAACCTCAGTATGTCGAAGAACCTCCGTGACCTGTGTAGAGAAGTAACGTTCCAAAAGAGCCTCAACCAACTGGTCTTCTTTGCTATTCTCTATCCACAACCGGAGTGAGTGTGGGCTCACACGTACAGCTCTTCCACCGGTGACTCTCCTTCCAACCAATAGAGAGAACCCAAAGCTAGTGTTCGTTATTTGTGAACAAAAGCTCTCAGGGAGTTTTCAGATGCTCACTAGAAGAGTATCACTCTTAATCTCTCAAATTGATCTGAGTAAATCATTAGACTCACTCCCTTTTTATACCTATTGGTCCTTGGGGTCAGTCCATATCAGATTAGGTCTCAAAAATCGAAACAGAATCAAGTTCGGATCAATATCTGATAAGATACGCGTGAAAAACGCGTAATCTTAACTGTCGCGGTCGGCATGCCGAACTGTGAGATAGGCAGGCCGAACTGGCCAGTTCGGCAGGCCGAACACGTCATCCGGCATGCCGAACTGCCGAGAAAAAATCTCCGCGAATCTTTTATTTTCCACCCGAGATTCTAAAGGATAAAGTCTCAGTTTTGATTCAAATAGCCCAATAGAAAAGATATCTGATCAAAACAAACTTTATCAAGATAATCTCTAAGAAAATAAATCAATTCACAATAATTCTACAAGTTTATCTTGTTCTAATTGTCCAAAATTAAAACAACCGATAAACAGACAAGAATTATCCGAACGCCATAATTCAACAAGTTCATCTTGAACTAATTTCTTACATAATTAATTCAACCGATAAACAGACATGAATTATTTGATTCTTATAAATTTTAAACCAATCTGATAAATCCGACATAAGTCACCAATTATTGGAAAAGCACGCCGTGTCGTTACAGGATTTTGTGAGCTAGCAAAGGGGACCAAAATGGACCTATAAAGTTCAAGCTCATGATAATTATGAAACCCAATATCCCAGATATACATTTCACAATTATCAACTCCAACGCTACTCCACTAAAAGCTTGGAGCTGCACTCTCGAACTTTATAGAATTACGAAGCTCGTGTAGCTAAGTCTCCATGACATATCATAGTGTATCGCATCCCCATATGATCATCCATAATCGGCTTAAGGACAAGTTCTGTCTTACCTTCCCGATTATTTTTATCTTACGTTCCATTGTCTCACCATTAGAAAACTTACCATCCAAAGATAGTATACCATTCGGTTACACCTATGTATCCAAATGGTTGAGCGCTCCAGTTTTCCAATTACAGGACAACGCATATAAGAGGATATCATTACTCCTAAAGAGGAGCTATGGATTCCATATCTATGAATAACAAGTCTACGCTACCAAGAGTCATGCCTCCAACGTACCGGCATGCATGCCACTATAGAGATGTGGGAGTCACCCATTGGTACATCAAAAGACACAAATCGAGACAACGGGCCCATTATTCATCTCAGGATTAAGATACAATACAAATGATTGTCTAAAGTGAATCGATTTGTCAAGACAGAATTATTAATCCAAATCAATTCACTTTATGTCCCGATCCAACACATCGTCACCTATGACAACGCGCCAATGTTTCTATTCACGGAGTCCAACTCCGATGGCCAAGACAAACCATCTCCCAAAAGGGATATAGACAACATAACAATCTTTACATGAATAAAGCGCCCAACTTTATTCCCTCGATTGCGGATCATATATTTTAGACCATCACCTTAAGAGTCGTGTCTACCGCATAATCATCCCATCATATGCCCAACTCTTAAGGTTTAGACTGATAGTCTCAGACTACTGTTTGCTTATCATACATTCAACAAATATGAACGTAAAGAGGACAATATTTGGTATATATAAATGAATAAATTCTTTATTGATAAAAATGTCTCCAAAAACGTATTACATTTTTACTCCTTAGAGCATACATGTCTAACAATCTCCCACTTGCACTAAGTGAGTAAATACTGCAAATTTTGCATCCCCATAGCTTCCACATGCCTTTCGAAGACTCTCCCAGAAAGTGTCTTCGTAAATGGATCAGCTAAATTGTCCTCTGACGCGATCTTGCACACCGTGACATGCCCGCTCTCAACGAAGTCCTTTATCACATGATACTTCCGATCAATATGCTTACTCTTCTTGTGAAATCTTGGTTCCTTAGCATTAGTTACCGCCGCACTGTTATCACAGTACAGTGATACCGCTTTATCCACGCCAGGAACTACCTCAAGATCCCCAAGGAACTTGCGGAGCCACACTGCTTCTTTCGAAGCATCACTAGCCGCCACATACTCGGCCTCCATCGTTGAATCCGAAGTGCAATCTTGCTTCGCACTTCTCCAACTGATGGCACCGCCACCCAGAGTAAACACAAACCCCGATGTCGATTTCCTAGAATCCAGGCAGGATTGAAAATCCGAATCAGTGTATCCTAGAGGAGTTAAATCCTCACCCGAATACACAAGCATATACCCTCGAGTCCTTCTCAGGTACTTGAAAATATGCTTTACCGCAACCCAATGGTTCGGTCCTGGATCCGCCTGAAATCGACTCACAATCCCAACCGCATAACTAATATCTGGTCGAGTGCAAAGCATGGCATACATGAGACTGCCCACTGCCGAAGCATAAGGTACCTTCTTCATGTATTCTCTTTCTTCATAAGACTTTGGAGAGTCTTTCTTAGAAAGAGTAATTCCAGACCTAGATGGTTGCCCACCTTTCTTGGAATCCTGCATTGCAAACCTCCTGAGAATTTTATCTATGTAGCCGGCCTGTGACAAAGCTATCATTTTGTTCTTCCTATCCCGAAAGATCTGGATACCGAGAACAAAATTAGCCTCACCCAAGTCCTTCATGTCAAACTGCTTGGTCAACCATAATTTGACCGATGACAATGCCCCAACGTCATTGCCAATTAGCAGAATGTCATCTACATAAAGTAGTAGAAAAACCACCTTCCCATTCTTAATGTGTTTGTAAACACATGGCTCATCCACATTTTGTGAGAACCCATAAGTCTTGATCACATGATCAAATCTTATGTTCCAAGAACGAGAAGCCTGCTTAAGTCCATAAATAGACTTTAGCAACTTACAAACCTTACCCTCTTGACCCGTGACCTTGAACCCGTCTGGTTGTTCCATATAAATGGACTCATCAAGATAGCCATTCAGAAAAGCCATCTTGACATCCATCTGCCAAATCTCGTAGTCGAGAGCGGCAGCTATGGACAAGAGAATCCGGATGGACTTAAGCATGGCTACAGGCGAAAAGGTTTCCTCATAATCGATTCCTTCCTTTTGCGTATAACCCTTAGCTACCAATCTAGCCTTAAAGGTTTCGACCTTTCCATCCACTCCTCTTTTCCTCTTGTAGATCCATTTACTCCCTATGGGTTTTATCCCTTCGGGAAGATCCACAAGCTCCCAGACCTGATTAGTCTCCATAGACTTCATCTCATTGTTCATGGCCTCTGTCCAGAGTCTTGAATCAACATCCTCCATAGCTTCTGCGTAAGTATAAGGATCCCTGTCATGTTCATCCGGTTCAGCCAAAAAGACCTCCCCATTGAACATATACCTCTCAGGTTGACGCCCGATCCTCCCACTACGCCGAAGCCCCTGAGGTTGTTGTTCAGGTTTGTTTGGTTTTTCTACACCGATCGGAATGGTTTCGTTCGGAACCTCCGGAGTAAACGGATTACCCCTCAACTCCTCAAGCACCACTTTGCTTTGAGGTTTAAAGTCGTTCATGTAACTCTCCTCAAGGAAAGTTGCATTAGTTGAAACCACGACTTTATTTTCCTTTGGGTTATAAAAATAACCCCCTTTAGTCCCTTTTGGATATCCTACAAACACGCAAACTTCTGAACGTGCTTCCAACTTATTTGGATCCTTAAACAGGACATGAGCTGGACATCCCCATATGCGAATATGGTTTAAGGATGTCTTCCGTCGTGTCCACAACTCGTGAGGAGTTTTAGGGACCGATTTTGAAGGCACATTGTTCAAAAGATAACATGCGGTTTGTAGTGCATATCCCCAAAAGGATAAAGGCAATGATGAATAACTCATCATGGACCGAATCATGTCCAACAAAGTCCTATTCCTTCTCTCTGCTACGCCATTCTGCTGCGGAGTGCTCGGCGCAGTCAAATGGGATAAAATCCCATTCTCTAACAAGTGTCCCAAGAACTCATCAGAAAGGTATTCCCCACCTCGATCAGATCGAAGTGCCTTTATGGGTCTACCCAATTGCTTTTCCACTTCAGCCCGAAACTCCCTGAACTTATCATAAGTTTCGCTTTTGTGGTGCATTAGGTACACATACCCATATCTTGAGTAATCGTCAATAAAAGTAACGAAGTACTCATACCCTCCTCGTGCCCGGATGTTCATCGGTCCGCAAACATCACTATGCACAAGTTCTAGAACCCCTTCGGCCCTATTGCCCTTAGACCCGTATGGTCTTTTGGTCATTTTACCCTCCAAACAAGACTCACATTGAGGTATAGATTCCACCTTTAAGTGACTTAAAGGTCCATCCCTTACCAACCTTTGAATCCTATTTAGGCTAATATGGCCAAGGCGCAAATGCCAAAGATAAGTCTTATTAGAGTGAGAAGTTTTAAGTCTTTTTGATTCATTATCATTTATCTCAGCATTAAGCAATAGGTCCATCTTAGGTTTGATAAAATATAGATTATTTTGCATCCATCCAGAACAGATAAAAGATTTGTTTTTACGAATCACCACTTTCTCATTAAAAGATACCACGTAGGAGTCTTTAAATAAAGAAGATACAGAAATTAAATTCCTTTTAAATTTAGGAACATAAAAACAATCTCGCAAAATTAAACTCCTATAATTATCAAAATAAAGATGGACATCTCCCACTGCTTCCGCTGAGACCAAGGATCCATCGCCCATCCGAAGCGTTAAGTCTTCACGAAGTAGACTTCTCGTTTCTTTGAATCCCTGCAGAGAAACACAAACATGATTAGTTGCACCAGAATCTATGACCCAAATGTCACTGGATTCCTCAACCAAACAAGTTTCTAAATATAGAAGATCACACCTACCTCCCTTGGAAAGGAAGTCCTTGCAATGCTTCTTTATATGCCCGACCTTACCACAAAAGAAGCACTTAAGCTTCTTTGGGTTCTTCTTCTTCTTCTTCTTGCTCTTGGTAGCAATAGGAATAGAAGACTTCCCACTTTTGGCCCGTTGCTTCTTTCCATTCCCAGAGTTAGGATTGGAACCAGAAGCAGCTACCAAATTGGCCTCTCCACCAGCAGGAGACTCCCTGATCAGCAGTTCAAACTCTTGTAACTGTTTCATCAGTTCTGTCAAGGTCATATCCCGTCTATTGCTTAGATTAAAAGTAGCTCTAAACGGAATAAATTCCTTAGATAGAGTCTCAAAGACCATAGCCATCTGAGTTTCAGCATCGATGTCGGCTCCATTGGTTTGAGCCTCAGCGAGGTAACCCATGACCAACATCATGTGCTCCTTTATAGATGTCCCCGGTCTCTGTCTACAGTTTAAGAGTTTCCGAAGCGCCCCTTGCCGCTTTGTTATGGCCTGGCCTCCAAACATGTCCTCAAGATTATCCAAGATCTGCTTCGCAGTCTCATAATCCTGATGTTGAGCCTGCAGCACGTTATTCATGCTTGCCATAACATAGCAACGGGCCTGATCATTAGCATCTTTCCAGCGTTCGTACGCTTGGAATTGCTCATTACTTGAGTCTTCCGTAGGCTCGGGAGGACAAGGAGTTGTCAGAACATATTTCAGTTTCTCAAAGGAAAGGACGATGTCCAGGTTCCGTTTCCAATCATTATAGTTCTCACCGGTTAATTGGTTTTTGTCAAGTATCGATGATAAAGCGTTTTTAGACATTTTCAATCTACAATAAAGAATCATATACCAAACATAAGCAAACATATATAATAATTTAGTAAGATAACACAATCATGTAAAATCATACAAATGTGTTTATGTGTCAAAACCTTGAAAATATCACAACCTTACAACGATAATTCCCAAATCAGAATTCAACAAGCTCCTAGGGGAGTCATGCCAAATTCAATCAGGAATACGGATCCCCTCCTGATTAATATATGTCATCCAGGACCCGTATGATCCAGCATATACTAATAATCGTTTCTTTGGCCATTAATTTTATTAACAGAGCTCCTAGGGGAGGTTAATAATAAAATTAACGTGAGTGTATAACCACCGTTTTAATATTTTATCCATGATTTATAATCACCACCTAGGGGTGTGCAACCATAAATCATACTAAAATACCTTATCCTTTCAGAGATCCAATCTGGTACATGATAGAAATCCCTTCCTAGGGGTTGGGACCATCATGTTCTTCCTATGGACCAACGATGGAGGCCTTAGGTTCTCTCTTCGAAAACCTTCTCCCACTCAATCTTTTGAAGTCAAGGTTTTATTTTAAAATTATGCATGAACAATTTTAATATGAGCGGCACTCCCTATTCTATATGACATGTTATCAATATACATGGTAAATCATATTATAATGCAGACAAGCAAAGCAATCAAGCAAGGCTACAAGCATAATAATAATAATAACCGTAATATTATGGTTCCACCCTAGAGAATAGAAAAACTAAGATTACAAGAGAATAATCGAGACATTTATCGATTCTTCATCCTTGAATCCTCAAGCTGTATCCTTCTTCATGTAATATCCATCTTCAAGTCCTCAATCCCGTATGAATCGAACACTTCATATTTCCGGTCATATCCAAATTTAATGTTTCTCAGAATCGTCCCAAAAATAAAATTAAAACTGCACTAAAAATTGCACCTTTTCTGGACACCTGGCTGCTCTCGGTCGGCAGGCTGATCTGGGTGATCGGCCTACCGATCATGGAGGTTCGGCCTGCCGAACATGAAGGTTCGGCCTGCCGGCAGAGCACCAAAATTTCTGCCCCACTGTCGGCCTGCCGGACCGTACGTCCGGCCTGCCGATCTGTGACCTTCGGCCTGCCGAACTGTGAGGTCCGGCATGCCGACCGAGCAGAAAACCCTCAATCCAGAAAATACAATTTTAATGCAATTTATCAATTTTATTTTCAACAATTCAAAAACATAAAATTAGAGACTCAGGAAATACCTGGAGGCGCCATCATCAATCTTTAAGTTCCGACTTCTCGTTCCGTCTTCTCCGAATAATTATTTAATTACAAAATTCTTACAAATTAAAAATTAAATAATAATTCCAAGACGGAGATGATAGTCCGCCATCTAATTACATGAAAAACCTAGATACACATTCTAACCTCTAAGGAACCATAACCGGTATTAATTAATTAATAAATAATTAAACAACAATTTAATCAACCATAATTAATTAATAAACATTCACCATATAATCCATGACAACATATATATTATATAGAAACCTAGAGTGCCATCTCTCTATAAAATTTAATTCAAGCATTGGAGAGATTAAGATCACAAAATTTATGCATATAACATGATCACAAACTTGCAAATTTATGTAAAAACCTGGGCTCTGATACCAATTGTTGGAAACAAAGTGCGCAGCGGAATTTTTTAAAATTTTTCATCAGAGTATTTTCCAAAACACAAGTTTGACATGTTATATGTATAAATTAAACAGATCTTACTAACCTCAGTATGTCGAAGAACCTCCGTGACCTGTGTAGAGAAGTAACGTTCCAAAAGAGCCTCAACCAACTGGTCTTCTTTGCTATTCTCTATCCACAACCGGAGTGAGTGTGGGCTCACACGTACAGCTCTTCCACCGGTGACTCTCCTTCCAACCAATAGAGAGAACCCAAAGCTAGTGTTCGTTATTTGTGAACAAAAGCTCTCAGGGAGTTTTCAGATGCTCACTAGAAGAGTATCACTCTTAATCTCTCAAATTGATCTGAGTAAATCATTAGACTCACTCCCTTTTTATACCTATTGGTCCTTGGGGTCAGTCCATATCAGATTAGGTCTCAAAAATCGAAACAGAATCAAGTTCGGATCAATATCTGATAAGATACGCGTGAAAAACGCGTAATCTTAACTGTCGCGGTCGGCATGCCGAACTGTGAGATAGGCAGGCCGAACTGGCCAGTTCGGCAGGCCGAACACGTCATCCGGCATGCCGAACTGCCGAGAAAAAATCTCCGCGAATCTTTTATTTTCCACCCGAGATTCTAAAGGATAAAGTCTCAGTTTTGATTCAAATAGCCCAATAGAAAAGATATCTGATCAAAACAAACTTTATCAAGATAATCTCTAAGAAAATAAATCAATTCACAATAATTCTACAAGTTTATCTTGTTCTAATTGTCCAAAATTAAAACAACCGATAAACAGACAAGAATTATCCGAACGCCATAATTCAACAAGTTCATCTTGAACTAATTTCTTACATAATTAATTCAACCGATAAACAGACATGAATTATTTGATTCTTATAAATTTTAAACCAATCTGATAAATCCGACATAAGTCACCAATTATTGGAAAAGCACGCCGTGTCGTTACAGGATTTTGTGAGCTAGCAAAGGGGACCAAAATGGACCTATAAAGTTCAAGCTCATGATAATTATGAAACCCAATATCCCAGATATACATTTCACAATTATCAACTCCAACGCTACTCCACTAAAAGCTTGGAGCTGCACTCTCGAACTTTATAGAATTACGAAGCTCGTGTAGCTAAGTCTCCATGACATATCATAGTGTATCGCATCCCCATATGATCATCCATAATCGGCTTAAGGACAAGTTCTGTCTTACCTTCCCGATTATTTTTATCTTACGTTCCATTGTCTCACCATTAGAAAACTTACCATCCAAAGATAGTATACCATTCGGTTACACCTATGTATCCAAATGGTTGAGCGCTCCAGTTTTCCAATTACAGGACAACGCATATAAGAGGATATCATTACTCCTAAAGAGGAGCTATGGATTCCATATCTATGAATAACAAGTCTACGCTACCAAGAGTCATGCCTCCAACGTACCGGCATGCATGCCACTATAGAGATGTGGGAGTCACCCATTGGTACATCAAAAGACACAAATCGAGACAACGGGCCCATTATTCATCTCAGGATTAAGATACAATACAAATGATTGTCTAAAGTGAATCGATTTGCCAAGACAGAATTATTAATCCAAATCAATTCACTTTATGTCCCGATCCAACACATCGTCACCTATGACAACGCGCCAATGTTTCTATTCACGGAGTCCAACTCCGATGGCCAAGACAAACCATCTCCCAAAAGGGATATAGACAACATAACAATCTTTACATGAATAAAGCGCCCAACTTTATTCCCTCGATTGCGGATCATATATTTTAGACCATCACCTTAAGAGTCGTGTCTACCGCATAATCATCCCATCATATGCCCAACTCTTAAGGTTTAGACTGATAGTCTCAGACTACTGTTTGCTTATCATACATTCAACAAATATGAACGTAAAGAGGACAATATTTGGTATATATAAATGAATAAATTCTTTATTGATAAAAATGTCTCCAAAAACGTATTACATTTTTACTCCTTAGAGCATACATGTCTAACACATATGCCCAATTCTTAAAGGTTTAAACCGACAGTCTTAGACTTTTGTTTGCTTAACATACATTTAATAAATATGAACGTAAAGAGGATAAGATTTGATATATAAACAATAAATAAATTCTTTGTTGATAAAAATGTCTCCAAAAACTTATTACATTTTTACTCCTTATGGCATACATGTCTAACAGCTCTCACATAGAGGAAGAACCACTATAAATTTCATGCGTTTTTATTTATTTTTTGTTCGCATATTTTTCATTCTCGGTGGAATTAAGGCTTCTAATTCGCAACATATTTTGGTTACAATTATCTTCCCAAACACTTTAATAGCTAATGGAATATGAAAGCCACATAATGTGGAATGGTGTTTGTACTTGGCTACTTGCTATAAAGAATCAAAACATGGCTAAGAAGTTGGGATTTGTAGGGAATGTGCTTAACATGAAGCAACCCAAGAAACCTTGGTTCTATCAAAATCACTGTAATGATCAATTATTAAAACTATTTCTACGATTTTCTCTTCCAAAGATTCATATATACTGCATTTTTGCAGATAGTGAGCCTACGAATCGGCACCACCGTCAGCTAGGTGAATGCTTCACTACGTCACTTGGTATTAGCTATGTGCTGCTTAGAGGCTTATTGGCTTCAAATGCTATACTAATTCATGATCATGTATGGTTTATGGATTAATGTTTTCCAACGTTTTGACAGTTAAAAGGAACTGACTTTTATGATAAAAACCAGCAATATTTACCAATTCCGTAGGAGAAAATTTCTTAAGATATAATGATTGATATATTCACTTTTGCAAAATGGAAAAGAAATATAACCACCGGTCCAGAAAAGGGTAAATACTGTTGAATATGTTTGGTAACCCATAATAAGCTCTCATATGTTACAATATAAAACAAAAATACGCTACAATATAAAGTTCTAACAGACTACAATACTTAAGTTTTAACTTACAATTCTAACTATATTTCTGAACATTCTCCTTATTTGAATTAAAAAAAATTACGAGTAGCAAGTAAAGTAATCAAAAGGTCCACGTCTTCTCCTCTCTTATTTGATATTCGAAGTCACTTGCTACATGTCATGCTTTGTCATTTTTTACATGTCATGTGCATTGTCATGACTTTTTTTGTAAGAAAAAAATTCAGGAAGAGAGCGGTGACTGATGTCAGCATATTCCTTAAGCATCATTATCAATAATGTTTGTTAGACGTCTTATTGTCTGATCCTATATAAGAAGCTTGCCACCCAAATTAAATGTGTTAGCTGTAAAAACACATGTCATGCATTATCACTTGTTACAATCCCATTCCAACATTCACCAAACGACGCTAGGTACCAAAGAGTACTAGTCCACTTTGATGGAATTTTTTCCAAAGACGAATAATACTAGTTCACACTTGTTCATCCTTAAAAATGAAATCCCACTTGATGGCTAAACTGAATTAAGCTCTCAGCGAAAGAACAAAAGTGGTTGGGCCACGCCTTTTCCCAAAGGCCCCATCTCCAAGACTCGCTTTTGCGATGGCAAAAGGAGACAGAGAAGATTAAAAAAAAAAAAAAAAGGATTACCTCTTTTAAAACATATACAAAATCAAAGTCACCTGCGA